>JAEAOA010000768.1:2172500-2732500 GCA_016746295.1 Potamilus streckersoni | reverse complement strand
TGCAGAAGGTGCGAACCACTGTGCAGAAGAGATTTCATGTGACCGAATTCTGGAGATCTCACAAGTCCAAAGCCTGGCATTTTATGAAATACGGGCAAAGATGTGTGTTCTCCAATGGTTCTTGGGGAAATGCAAGTGTCAGACGACAGAGGTGGACTGATATAAGGTAAGGTCGGACTGAAGATGTTGGTAGCGATCATTCTGGATTCACAGTGGTCGGTATAGCGAGAGGGAGAGTCCTGATCCTGCTTATTATCACCAGTATCTGTCAACCTGGATATACTGAAATCGGTCACTGTCTTCTTGGTCGGAGTATGTTTGGTTGACGATATTTTGTAAATCGCATTGCAATCAGAGCACAGATCACTCGAAGATCCTGTGAATTGATTTTTACATCTAGCGCATTCGGACTGCCTTTCAGCTGAAATAAGATGAAATAATAGCTTAAGTACATGTTAAGTGTTTAAAAAATAGTGAATACTGCAGTTTTAAAATGATACCAAATAAGGTAGTTGATCTCCTCCCCTCGAAAACGAACTAGAAACAACAACAATTATCCGTAACGAGTAACCCAAGGTTTTAAATATCACCCAAAAAGCCCGTAATGGTGGTCGGTTAAGTGAGTCAATTTATAATTATCTCCTTATTTTAAACATATTTAAAACTTTAGCACCAGAGTAGGTAAGGTTTACTGAAGACAACATACAAATATTCCAATTAAATACTTTTAATAAAAAACTAACACATATAACACACTGAAAATAGTAATCACTACCTACGTATGTTCAACATTAGCTTACCTTCGTGAACTTTGGCATGAGTTTTCAAGTTGCACTGAAGCGCAAACTTCTTCAAACACACCGGACACTCATGAGGTTTGTCACCTGGAAATGAAATATTTAGCATATTATTAACTGAAGTTATGACAAATAAAAACAAAATCAGTCTAAATTTATTGCGAATATACTCAGACCAATATTAGTCAGTCACCCATGGCATATTTAAAAAGTGGCGTCTGAAGATGTGAAGTTGCTTAAGATATGTTTTTATTTAAAAAAAAATATATTGGTATATGAAACTGTGCAACACTTTCTAATTAAGGCGGGTGGTTGCTCAATGCAGCTGACATTTACAGCTGGATGTATTTACCATACAAGAACATGATCTCCACTCTTATAAGATCTATCATCTTCGGTTAAAAACGTGAACATACACGGACTAAAAATCATACTGAACTTTTTTTTATGCACTCAGAAGCGTACTGACCCGAATGAAGAAGCACGTGATTTCTAAGGTTAGTCTGTTTGCTGAATCCTCTGTTACATATTTCGCATCTGAAAGGCCAAGAACCGTTGTGCACGTACATGTGACTCCTAAGATCACCGGGAGTAGGAAAGGATTTTTCACACAGCTTACACTTATGAGGTTTCTCCTGAAAGCAAAATTCATATAAAAACTGGAGACCTGTAACTCGCGGAGAATTTGTAAAAAAAGGCAAAAGTTTTATATTGATTAGTATTAATTGCCAGTATTCCATCATTAACTTACGCACTGTCAGGTTATCGGAACATACAACTTTTGACAATAAGCTACTCTTTACAAACACACACACACACTCTGTCTGTCTGTCCGTCTCTCTCTCTCTCTCTCTCTCTCTCTCTCTCTCTCTCACACACACACACACATTCACACTGTATTCAATATCTTGCAGGTTACACAAACTGAGATTTTCTCTTCCGATTTTATATTGGGTATGGTATTGAACTTATTCACTATGAAGATGTTAGTATTGACAATATTATATGTTTTTATTTTCGTGCCTTCGTCAATCTGTTCAAATATGTATGCAATGTGACTGACAGTAAGATATTTCGGTGTGCCTATTGAATAACATTTTACCTTGTTGTGCGTCATCCTATGGTAGTACAGATTAGAGCTAGCCGTAAATCGCTTCCCACACACGTTACACTCGTGCGGTTTCTCTCCAGAATGGATACGTCGATGTGTATTAAGTGAACTGGACGTCGAGAAGGCCTTGCCACACACATCACAAGCGTGAGGTTTTTCTCCAGTGTGTGTTCGCATGTGACGTTTGAGAAGAGATGGACGATCAAATTTTTTCCCACATACTTCACACGGTAACCACGTCCTTTCCCTGTTACGCTTTATCGTTTTCACTGGTAAAGAAGGTTCTGGCGGTGTGGTCGGTGGGGACGGCATCGACTTCCGAAGATCCATTGGAGAATGCATAGCTGTGTCGTGTTCCTGGAAGACGTTAGCAATATATTATTGAGCCTGATGGTATGTTTTTACTTTCAACGGAGTAGTATAGCATATATGCATATATGAACAGAGGCGTTAAAGGGAGAAATGTCGACTCGAAAACTGTTATGTTTAATCATGTATTTGAACAATTATACACCTTCAAACAGAGATGATTAACGTCCTGACATCATAGCACAAACATGTGCTAACAAACTTACTAATTAATGACGTGTCATGTAAAATTGGACTTCTATTATATTCGGGTTGTTATGCACCGCTGTCTGAATCACACGGGGATAAGACAACCGTCCTTGTAATGTAAGAACTGGCATTTCCATATTGGACATATGCCTTTAATATGCCTGCAAATTTTAATCAAACGTATATAGAATTTTCATGTGCTTTTTCCCATAGAGAAAATGCTTATGGTAGACGACTGCAAACCGCTCACCTTACCTTGTACAACACAGATTCTGATCTGGTGCACGTTATGCGTCGGCAGATATAAATCTATCTTGTTCATTTTCTCTTATGGACATTTATTAGACAGCAGATGGATGCAATTAGACACGGGTACTTCCGGTATCTACTATCTAATGGTGCAATTACTACCTTAAGAATTTACATTTCATTTAAATTCATTAAGAACAATAACTGAACAAAACGTCATAAGTACGCAATTAGAATGAAAATAAACATTTATCGGAATTCTTTGATCATACTCACCACACTTCCTGGTTTGTCTGATTCATCTCCGCTGTATGTGACGTCACTGATGCTAGACTTGCAGTCGTCATCTCGGGTAATGGGTGACGTCAGTAGATTTAATAGTCCATGTTCTGGGGGACATATCAGCTCTTGTTTAACTGAAATATGGCAAAGTTATACAATTTTATTTAAACGCATGTTCAGTAAGTAGTGAGTGATTTTAAAGATGAATTTTTAAAAAAGATAAGTCGTTTAATAATAAAACGATTTTTTGTTCTTTTCATTAAAATTCATGTTTATTATTACCAAGTCTCTACAGGCCCTCTTCACCTTTCGAATGGAGGCGGCATATATCTATCAAGTATTGCCTAAGAAACATTCAGGGACTCTCCGCCCAAACTGATCACCATTGGAGCTGTAAACTTTGACGTTATACTGTATTGTTACCAGTATAGACTTGATGTTCGGAAAAGAAAAAAAACAAAAAAAAAAACGTGTCCTTGCAAGTGGGTCGTCTTGATAGAATTTGCTAAAATTTGTACAACTCGACCTTGTCGTCCTATTTTCACGAACTTTTCTTAAATTACATAAATGTACACACTGAGAACTTTTTCTCCAGAGTAAAGACGACGAATAAATAAATATGCCATGAAAGTAGTTGGAACATTCTTTTGAATCAGAGAGAGATCTGTTGGTTTCAAATGTGCTTGTTTGATCGCTTTATTTCCACGTTTAAGATGTGCATGCACCAATAAATAACAAGATAAAATGAAAAATCCATTCATACATGAATCGTAGGTTTTACTGACATTCTGAAATTAACTAAACGTTTCGATTACATACATTGCAAGGTAGATAATGATTTTCTTTGCCTTTCTTTGTTTTTGTCCAAATTTCTTTTATGATAAATGTTATTTAGAGACAATGAATATTGACACGTCGTTAAATGGATGGTAAAATTGAAAATGTAACCAGTAAGAAATTACTGCTGTCATACTAACTTGTAAGACATTCGGGAGACGATACTCTGTCAACGATGCTTGAAACTGGTTCTGGTTCCGACTCTGCATCTGAATTGGAATCGTCCATATACGCAGTGATTTCCTCGTTTGGCAGGATAGTGCGAATGGTTTGGAACACCGGGTGACCTTTGACCAGTACACCAACCATATTGGCCTCTTGGATACTGGTAGTAGACTTTAGAAATCGGACCCAGTTGCAGTGGCGAACTTCTTTGTCATCAACCACTATGATGTCGTCATGGTTGCCATACTTGTTTCTGATCTGTATTTTAAAATATAATGGTATAATAAAAAGTTTGCTATAATCAAACGAAGATGATAAACATTAAAATGCAAACTCTTAGACATGGGTCAACTGTAGCCAGTATGATAACTGTACCCATCGTTTTGACTGTATGATAATAGTGTAATCGTACGTACGTAAGCCTTTGCGTAAGTACGTACATATGTATGTACGTATGTATGTATGTATGTATGTATGTATGTATGTATGTATGTATGTATGTATGTATGTATGTATGTATGTATGCATGCATGCATGCATGCATGCATGTTTGTTCGTACGTAAGTTTGTAGGTAGGTAGGTAGCTAGGTGTGTAGGTAGGTAGGAAAGTAAGTAGGTAAGTAAGTACATAAGTAAGTAGGTAAGTACATAAGTAGGTAAGTACATAAGTAGGTAAGTAAGTAAGTAGGTAAGTAAGTAGGTAGGTAGGTAGGTAGGTAGGTAGGTAGGTAGGTAGGTAGGTAGGTAGGTAGGTAGGTAGGTAGGTAGGTAGGTAGGTAGGTAGGTAGGTAGGTAGGTAGGTAGGTAAGTAAGTAAGTAAGTAAGTAAGTAAGTAAGTAAGTAAGTAAGTAAGTAAGTAAGTAAGTGTATGTGCGTAAGTACGAATTAAATAAATACATAAAGAATCACATCAACAAGCAGACAAAAGGTGAGAAAAAACTACTATTAAGCCATATTTGCAATAAAGAAGCGTGCTTTGTACTTGTACAAAACTAAAATAAAATTAGGCTAATGTTGAATTCCTGGCTTGCAATTTATGACCAATGGGGACGGGTATTTTTCTTTGACAAGACGGACAGTTCAGCTCAGATTCCATTCTGGGCTCGAAACCTGGGGTCAAGTTGTTATCACCTGATAATGTCAAACTGACAAATTACTTTACGCTAATGTTGTTGCAGAAAGAGGTGGGGCAAGATTCCAACGTATACCCGCCTCCTCTTTTCGTCACGTGATTCTCGCTAGAACGAAAATAATGACTCTTGGGATCTAAAAGCTGAAAAAAATTATCAAAAAGAAAATATACAATTTAGTCTTAGTTTTTTATTTTTTATTTGCATTTTTCAGCGCAAAAAATGAAAAAAGAGATTTTCTTTCTTCACAAGAAAAAATGCTTTGCAACTGATTGATTATGAAAAAAATCTGGAAAGGAGACGTGAGTTTTGTTTGTTTATTTTTGAAACCGCTGCTTTAAAAACGTGTTGATAAAAGATAAAAGGAAGAAAAGCCAAACCCTCGTGATAGCAATAACTTTCAACAAAAACGGCTGTATGAACAGTCACGGCGAGGATGACGACATAAATATCGCCTTTGTAGTAAATCTTTTTAGATAACATCGTCAGATTTTAAAAGACACTTGGCAGTTTTGTCTTATATTTATTACATGACAATAATTAGCATCTAACGTAAGGTAATTCACACTGATGGAGTGGTTCCCTGTTGGAATTAACAAGTGTCATAGCGACTCCAAGAAGGAAGGGTAGAATTACAGAAAAGAAATAATTTTCGTCAGCATATTAAGAAAAGCGGATTTTTTTTTCTCAATCCTTTGCCATCTTGAGGTGACACTGCGTCCTTCTGGGCAGCTGATTAGTGAAGGTGTCGCGTGCGGTCCTGGGGCCAAACATTCATTCTTTCCGTTTAACACCCTATCTATATTCCCAACGCTTGACACGGACTCCCGCCAGCAACCGATTAAATTGATAATGATGTTATAATCAACTATTTGTTGTTACTCGTCCTCACGGGACAAATCAGGTCTAAAAAATAGATTTCAAATGTCGTAAACATTTCTTGTACAATTAACAGATGACCTTTTACCGTCACTGTGTGGACAGTAAAAAAAAACAAACTAATATGCAGTTATATTATTATTATTATTATTATTATTATTATTATTATTATTATTATTAGTAGTAGTAGTAGTAGTAGTAGTAGTAGTAGTAGTAGTAGTAGTAGTAGCAGCAGCAGTGATGGTTGTTCTGTGCTTTTCAAATTCAGATTCCAGTCTGCCTCTTACTCAATAGTTTAGTCTTAGGGTAAATTTATCCAAACATCTGGGTACATCTCCATACGCGTTAGCCATTATTAATATTCATGAGATTTTATGACGGAAGAATTAAACAAAGTATCTAAATAAACAGATTATGTGCGCACCAGGACGTTCTTCCAAGGTTGCGTCACACTCGCACTATTGGTCGTCGTATGCCACTGATTAAAAATGGCGATCAGGTCTGCTTCTGCAGTCCAGAGGGGGTTACCGACATTGGTTCAGGAAAGATTTTATTTCAGTAAACAATTTACATTATCTAATGACCATTCTCGAAGAAAGGGCAAAACCATCTAACTTTCTAGCTGAAGACACATTTATGTTCCCGAGGGAGCACCCCAGATTTGTCTATCTTCTGAGCTAAAAAGCGTGACCACACTTTCTTTCCCAACCAAATCTGACATGTCTATCGCCAACAATGCCCCCACTGAGTAGCAGCTACGTACGAGCTAATTCCCGCATTGATAGCAATCAAAAAGCACCTAGGCGTTTCCCTCTTGATAAAACAAAATTGACTGGGGAGATTGTTCCAATGAATTCGTCTTCCTGACATTATCGACCTTGTTTTGCAGTGGATAGGTACTGCATAATGATGCAATTAAACAATGATTTCGCTTCAAGTGTTAACTAATATATTTTTGCCTTTAGTTTGCTTCTATTGTTGTTAGCTAAACCCCTGCTGTATCATAGGCCCCAGCCTTAGTCAAGGAGTTCCGTGCAAGGAAATGAACAATGTGTTTCATTAAATAAATAATAAAAACTTGCCACATTGAGCGTATGACGATTGCATTTTCACATTTATCGGGAATAAACCTCTGTACAGGATTCCAAGCAGGAAATCCATTAGGAAGACATTATTTTGCCCAAAAAAGTAAAAAGGAAAGAGGATGAATTTTATTTCTCACAACTCATGAAATTCTAACAAAAACTGCACAATTAAATAATAGCATAATCTTTACAATATTCAATGAACACATCGCTACCAAATATAACTCACTTTGTGTGTGTGTGTATATATATATATATATATATATATATATATATATATATATATATATATATATATATATATATATATATATATATATATATGTGTGTGTGTGTGTGTGTGTGTGTGTGTGTGTGTGTGTGTGTGTGTGTGTGTTTCATTTTTGACCATAACTCAAATTTCAAAAGGTTTTGATGTAGGTCCCAGTCAACACCGATTATACACAATTGTTTGATTAAGTTGTTAAATTTAAGAACAAATACATTATTGAAGTAATGACTCAAAAGTTGTTTGATAATAGTACTGATGAGAAAAGCAAATTCATTATATGTTTTCATAGGTATTGTTTTAGACTCGGCTTCTTATTCCTTCATTTTGAAGTCTGACTTGTAAATATACAACAACACTTTTTCTTTGGGCAGCTTAGTTTGCCATATTTACTGAAACTTTCTGATTGGTTATGAATTAAAAAGAAAGTACCAAATTCATTATGCAATTTGTAAAAAAAATTTTAAATTCATATTGTATGTGTGTGTGTGTGTGTGTGTGTTTGTGACTGAATAATCAAGTCTACTTTCCATGGATTCTGTAATGACAGTATTTTGTGTGCTATTTAGTCATTTTACAGACTTCTGCGACAAAGTTTATTTCATTTTTTTTCTTCGTCGACTTTCTTAAAAAATGCTTAGGGTAGGAGATAAAAAAGTAAATAAAACGTTTTGATTTAAATAAAACGCAAAGTCGGTATAAGATCTGTTCTATTCAAAACGGCTAACTGCATCTCATTGGTTACTTTATGTGCCATTTTATTACCTTCAATATTAAAGTGAGCCAATGGTACATAATTGAATATCTTACTTTTTTTAATGAGCCAATTGTGCTTCTGTGGTCAGATTTAAGGCCCTCTTTGTAAAGAGAGAATCCGAATGA
The DNA here is from genome assembly GCA_016746295.1 of Potamilus streckersoni. NCBI lineage: Eukaryota > Metazoa > Mollusca > Bivalvia > Unionida > Unionidae > Potamilus > Potamilus streckersoni. Next base: position 2,724,257 of record JAEAOA010000768.1, on the reverse strand, counting down.
TAAAATAGTTTTTAAGAGGTTTGGACATAGTTGGAAAAAAATTAATTGGTAGTTCAGATGGTACAGCATATGGCTTGCAACCAACGGTCATGCATTCAACATCCGTCTATGCATCCCGAGTCGACTGCTGCTTAGGTTTGTGGCTGGGAATACACTTAACTGTTGTTTTATTGGCATCGTATAGCCATGTACTAAAAGTGCCCTTCAGAAAACAACCAAGAACACCGACCAGCAACGTGGAACAACCAGTATAGAATAACGTCATGGAATTTTAAAGCAACTATTTGCATTCTGATACCTAAAGCAAGGAAAGGGTTCTATCAAAGTTGTTTAGATGGCAATCCCATAAATGAGTGAAAGGTTATATTCAAAAAGTAGCTTCTTTTATTGAGATCAAATGCCTTTCGATTAATTGAGCGGTAGCCCTTAGGCAAGGTTGTCACCTTTCCCCATTATTGTTCTTTGATTGACCAGCAAACATCAGTGTCGAGTTTATCTGAAGAGAGACATCTATTGAAAAGTTAGTGAAAAAGCTTTCACTTTACTTGAATATTGTGTTAGAGTTAACACAAAGGTCAAGTTGGCAACAATACTTTAACGGAATCCATACTCTTTTAGAGACCTCAGTATTAAAAAACGGTAGAACCTGGTTTCATTGTTGTTAGATAATCAGGAAGAATTGTTATTTCTTTACAGATAATTGCTGTCTGGTTCCCGTGAGGTTTTGTAAGCATTTTGTCTTCCTACAGAGCCTTGTAAAAACAAATTCTTGCAAAGTCATTCTGCCATTTTTTCACATGACTGACGAAGTTGAAACACATTGAAAATAATCTTGTAAATGATAGAATACGGAGAGACAGAGCGATGGAGCGCGAGAGAGAGAGAGAGAGAGAGAGAGAGAGAGAGAGAGAGAGAGAGAGAGAGAGAGAGAGAGAGAGAGAGAGAGAGAGAGAGAGAGAGAGAGAGAGAGAGAGACTGAGAGAGAGAGAGAGAGAGAGAGAGAGAGAGAGAGAGAGAGAGAGAGAGAGAGAGAGAGAGAGAGAGAGAGAGAGAGAGAGAGAGAGAGAGAGAGATATCCAGAAGTGCGAGGTTGGGGTTTATGCACGTTGTAATATGAAAAGACTAAACATTGTCAATATTGATTTAATTGTTTCTAACATTTTTCTATATTGATTCAATTATTTTTTTTTAATTTACCCTACTTCGTTCGCAACGACAGTTTTATAAAAGATGCACTCCATGCAGGTCTATGAATTAAAGAATAACAAATTGTATTTTGTCAAAGATGAGCAATGATTTAAAGAAAACAAAAGCGAACACCTATGAGGTCGTTTTTCTAGCCAAAAACCAACTTAACGTACTGGGAATCTAAAAAAGTAAAGAGAGCAGGAACTGATAACATTAAAAGTGAGAAACTAATAATCTAAATTCAATTGAGTCTTCGTGTTTTTTTTAACAAGTTGATTGCGTTTTACTGTTTTAAAAATAATATACATGTAAGACTTAGGAATGAATAATAAAGAAGAGAGATAGATATAAAGTATGCTTTCTTTTCTCTCAGTGATTCTTTATGGTACTTCTATCATCTCATCATAAACATATAGGACATGAATATATTTTAATCCACATATTTTCTGCTTATTTTATTTAAATTCTACAGTCATAATGCATTAATACAAACAGTTATAAAGGCTGTCAGTCGAAAACTTGTTGGCAGGTATCAAAGGATTAATTTCTGTCGACATTTTACAGACAGGGGGTCTTAATCTTTTCTAATTCTTTCAAACCTGTCTTCAGCCATGGTGATTCGAAATCGCTCTGCTTGGTACGGACGCGGGGGTCTAAGACGGAAGAGGGTATTAGGAAAAATGAAGTGATGGGCACGTGTTTGACGTTGCTTCGAAAAACGTCGTTAAGTTTGCTCTTGAAGGCCAATCAAAGGATAATTCTCGCGCAGTCATAATCCCATCTAGTGTAAGTACAAAATATCAATCTTTCAACACCTTTGGCGATTTATAAAATCGACCGACATAAAGAACATTTTGGCAGGATTACATTTATCCTAGAGATTTGTTGCTTTTAAAAGTTCGTGTTTCTGCCCTTATACCGCTATGAAATAATAATAATAATAATAATAATAATAATAATAATAATAATAATAATAATAATAATAATGATGATGATGATGATGATGATGATGATGATGATGATGATGATGATGATGATGATGATGATGATGTTGATGATGATGATGATGATGATGATGATGATGATGAAACCAGTTATGTATTGTTTCATTTGTATTCATGAAAAATATAAGTGCAAAAAATCAAATGGTCACCATATAATGAAATTATAAAAAGTATTTGCACAGATCGTGCCTATGTTAAAAAAAAAACAGACAGCACACATACACGCGCGCGTTTATACGTACGCATACACAGAGTAACGTTCTTTTATTTTCTTCGTTATCCGCATCATCGCCTAGGTGTGGAAAAAAAGCGAGCGGATGGACCTTTTGAAGTCTATGTGTTTTGTAAACTTTCACACCTAAAGAACCTACCCTCGACCAAAGATGCGCACATTTATTGTGGGCAATGAAAACCCAAAAAGTGATAAGTAAAAGATAAGATTCACTCATCCTCAGATGGCATATCTTTGATCTGCCGCTCGAGGCACCGTTGTTTTCCTTATTATATGGTTGCCTATATAGACTGTACCTGGGTTACATCAAATGAACCAGCTCGTATAAATGTAAGTTAGGTAAATGAACCCTATACAATTTGCTAGTTTTTGATGTTCTGAAATCAAAATTTACAGCCTGTGACACCGACTTCTATTTTGATATTAATACAACGAAGAAAAATTCCGCATTGTTTTGATTGATCGTATACTCCTATCAAATTCTTATCTATTATCAAGACTAAAAGTGTATTAAAAATCAAAACTTCTTTCAAATATTTCACTGAAAACTATATTTTGTGGTAATGTCAGTGATGTAAGCTAACAATACAAAAGTATGAACAATATAAGATCGAGCCAATACGTAGAGTACACAATAATTTCATAAAACCGAATAAAACATATCGAGAAAAAGAACAGAAAAAGAAACGAAGCAAGAACAATAAAAATGGAAACAAACTGCATTATCAACATGCAAAAAACAATATAAATTAAAATTAAAAAGTATTAACAGGCAAAACGCTTAATCAAATAATAATAATAATAATAATAATAATAATAATAATAATAATAATAATTATCATTATTATTATTATTATTATTATTATTATTATTATTATTATTATTAAATAAATAAAATAGTTAAATATTCAAATTAAATATACTTACATCATCATATTTCAGATGTGAGTAAACTTCAAGATTTTCCAGTTTGATGCTGCCCTTGTCGGGGTAAAAAAGTGATCCTGGTAATAACCTCTCATTGCTCCATAATGCAACATTCATCTCCAGTATATTTTTGGGATTCGGATGCAGCGTCAGAACCAAGCTAAACTCTTCTGGCATTAAAATACACGTATACATTTTCAAGTATTTGTCCAATTCACAGTTTGAACACTTTTCCTGATTTTATCAAATTTCCTGGCTACTTTTTAAATTGGCAAATTGGTTATGTCCACAAGTGAGAGTTAATGTGTTTGTGTAAGTGAGGCTTTATCGCGATATGGGCTACTATCGGTACATCCTTTTTTAATTGCCCTTTACCAATCTAACCGATAGTTATCTAGACTTTCACTTGTACCCCTATTTGATTGATGGACACTTGACCCGCCCGGTCACCTTTGTATACCACTGATGCAACCAGTTCTGAGAGAAAACGCGGTTCTGATTGGTCAGTAAAGGTATTATGTGACGTAACATTGGTCATCCCCCACTGATTGACGGGTGAAGAAAGTCAATTGATGGGTGTACCTTTGATTCTGTGGAAGATACTACTAGTTACCACATCCAGTGGGAATAGGGGAATATAGAGGCTGAGAGTCCATCCTGACCTTCTACATGTACTATTATCTTATCCCTGTTTACTCATATGTTCATTCTTTCACTGAAATTAATGGAGATTCAAGGTCATGTTTTTCATTCATTTATTGGTATTGGTTTTATGTTCCTATGTTTCTCAATTGGTCTTCCATGTGCATATGTATCCACCTTCGATTTTCTTGACCAGAAAAAATGTGTTGATTAGATGGAAATTTTAAAATTTCACTTACTGTTTAAGTGTTAACGATAAAAACATTAACTGAAATGTAATCAAAGGATGAAAATGTTAACAAGTCTGGACTATACTTTGATCAATTTGTAATAGGTGAGAAAATGCAAAAAAATAATTGATAATTATAGTAATTAATTTTTTTGTGAACCATAAATTTTTTAATATAACACAGATGCGGCATCCCAGTGCCTGAAAACTATGAAAACAGACATAAGATGTTTGTGATGGACAGTTGGACAAAGAGGAGTAGCACTATATGGAGTACTCCTGTAGCGGGAAAGCTAAAAATGTAGAAAAGGGAGTAACTTGATTTTTATCACTACCCCACCCCACCCCACCCCACCCCACCCCACCCCACCCCACCCCACCCCACCCCACCCCACCCCACCCCACCCCACCCCAAAAGTGACTATACACTCATGAACATTTGAAAGTTGGGATACCTTCATAACCACACCTCGACTAAAAATACCAACATAATTAATGATGACTACACTCGACTTTATAAAATCGCTTAAATCAATTTTATTCATCTTTATCAAACAATATTTTTTTATATATTAATATGTGTATTGTAATATTGCAATTTCAATTTCAACAGCATAATTCAATAAAGTAAAATTAACTTTTCCAAAAGGCATTAAGATATTTTGTTTGGGATTTACGGCACATCAAGATTTACATTAGTGTTACTAAGACGGTAGCACAAGCATTGTATATAAACATTGTTAACAGGCCTCATCAGACACGTTCTTTAAAATGTAGTGAAACTTGATTAAATATAATAAATAATTTTTTTTAAAAATATAGTCTGGTATAAAGAGTTATTCTGACCTGTAAACAAATAGGATGTTCTCATTTTTCTTCTGAAAACGTAATCTTATTTGGTGTTCACGTTAAATTACCGTATATGCTCATTTAAAAACTAAGTCCAGATGAATACTGCACAAATCTAGATCTTCCGTCGCATAATGCGCTGGAAGATGCGAGTCAGTGCAGTTTGTTAGGAGAAATCATTAGAATAAATAACGTATACCCCAACCTACCAGCGTATCATGTAATAGCAGATAAGGGTATATGTTTGCTTTGTTATTTGCACTTGATCTCGGCGTGTATATACGGTTAGATAAGACAAAAGAGACAACCTTATTTTAGCCAGTACCTTTATTTTACTTTTTAAAAAAGGCACAATGACATCCCCCCACACACACTATCCCATCAAGATCAGTAATTTTATTGGGTAAGTGATAGCTGAATGAAAAGCCTGCTTTAAATTAGTAAGAACCGATATGATTTTGACTACAAATTTACACCAAACTTGGAGAGGACAAATCTCCACACTTATATGAAACTATATTATAAAATTATCTGCATTATTTTCTAACAATTTAAATTTCTATAAAGGTCAAAGGTTTTACTTTAACGTATAATAAATTTGTAGACCTATCATACAATTTTCACCAACAGAAACTGGATTTAAAGAGTAGCATATATTCCAGTAATCCGATTAGATTAAAGGTATTTCTCTGCCTTGTTGCTGACCAATCAAATGTTGGTTAAGTTAGAGCCTGGTCTGACTTCAACGAAAAAGTTTGAAGTTTAGATACAGTTAACGAACAGCAGCAAAATTAAAACGAGGCATGATTTCAGTGGATGTTTAACTGGCTAATCATTGGTAATTATCTGCATAGATCTACTAACAAAATAGCTTAACTCCTATCAAACAATTACTTCATATAAGCTTAATGCAAACTTTAAAATGATGCATTAGCAGAGACCTAAAGTGAACTTCCTTTTAAATTGCTCTACGTATAAATAATTATACACAGATTCAATGTCAAGATCTTTTCTAGATTTTCAAATAAATGTCAACATTCAATGCACTATATATTTACAATACCGATATGGCTGATTACTATAATTATATAATGGTACTCAAGACCAATTAAGTTTGTCTGAAAAAATAAAATAAAATAAAAAGAAATCAAAACTCGCACTAAAAAAAAGTAGATATCAAACTTTGCATTAAAGCAATCTCAGTTTATAAATGAACCGATCTATTACTTCCAAGACCACAATTAACATTGCATTAACAATCAATAATTCTATCAAAAGTCGTAAATAGCCCCATACTTTGATAATAACGAGGTATTTAAAGAAGGTATTTATTAGAATAATTTGAGGACCGATTAAATTCAGGAATTTGTGGATGAATACAAAATAGTGGCTAATAGGGTCTCCTTAGAAGTATACAGTTGCCTTTTGTATTGCATCTATGTGTAAAAGTGACGTAATTACCACCCCGATTATTTACCTGTTCTCACCCTGACGATACCTGGACTGATGTGTTCTTTGATCAGCCGATATACTATTGAATCCTGCTACGCTGAGGTGAAACTACATAGAGCAACTTAGATGGAATTTATTGAGGTATATTATTATTATTATACTGTTTGCCAAAAAGAAAATAAAATTTGTGCAACTTAATGACGGCTAACGGCATAGCACACACATATCCTTACATGTACATTACTGATGTAGCCGATAACCTGTAATTAGATGAATTCTACCCACGTTGATATGACAATCACACACACTGTATGTATGTATGTATGTATGTATGTATGTATGTATGTATGTATGTATGTATGTATGTATGTATGTATGTATGTATGTATGTATGTATGTATGTATGTGTGTGTGTGTGTGTGTGTGTGTGTGTGTGTGTGTATGTATGTATGTATGTATGTATGTATGTATGTATGTATGTATGTATGTATGTATGTATGTATGTATGTATGTATGTATGTATGTATGTATGTATGTATGTATGTATGTATGTATGCATGCATGTATGTATGCATGCATGCATCCATGTATGAACACACAGAGACACAGTGAGACTAAATAACAAATAGACACCACACGGAACGGAAAGTGCTATCCATTGATTCTAAAGGTGAATGTCAGATTATATTAGGCAGAACTAACATTTAATACAAATAATAATATCATACATGTTGGTTAGAAAATTTTAATTCGCACTCTACGGAGATTCGAACACAGGTCGGCTAGTAAACTGCTCCAATTCGAGTTTGCTAAGCACGTATACATATACTACCAACCGTGTAACATCATTTGTTTGGTGACGTGTGCTAGTTCGGATGAAATATGGACAAGTGCGTGTAGGCAAAGCAATAAGTGCAGTTTACTCGAGGACTAGGTTCAAATCTCAGTCAAGTACCAACATATTGTTTTGTTGTCTGTCTTTCCTTCAGTTTCGACTTCTTTTCTTTATACCGAACATAAATAATTTAACAGTCCACATACAGTATTAGAGTCATTTCTTGAACATCTTACTAAACTGACGATATAACGATTTGTACTCAATCAAATACTGTATTGTTCCATTTGAAATAATGTTCATTAGTTCTATCCTTTTCTTTTATTCAAATAATTTCTAGCTTTAAAACAATATACAAAAGGTTTCAGCATCTGCATTTCCACACATGTGGAAATGATTGTGAATATGTACAATTTTGTATAGAAAATTTTATAGAGTAAAACGAACCAACATCAATCTTTTTCACTAATAATATACGTATGAACACGTATACCCAACCACAGTGCATGAAAACTGACCTAGATAAAGGATATAAGAAAATAGTTGCTTAAAGCAAATGTGTAAATGAATTAAGACAGAATGGGACAGTAGTGAGAAGGTGTTATTCGCAAAATACAAAAAAATCGTTATGATAGTTTCATGAATCCTGATTGCTTCCCCCCCTCCCCGTACTTTTTTTTTAATGGGAAAATACAATCGGAATATCAATATAGTTTAAATTAAGTCAGGACTAAATCATTTTGACCTATGATTGTTGACTATCTTGAAAACAAATATATTATTTGTGCGGAACATTTTTAAAATAGACAGCTGCTTCTGTAGCGAGCTATACGTCATCTTGAACCAATAAGGGGGTTGTACTGACATTTTGTTTTGGAGTTATTGCATTCTTTTTCTTAAAATATTACATAAAACTGCAGAAAGATATTGGCTATGTGTTGTTATGATTCAAAATACCAAATATTTTCACTTCGTTAACGCGATCGATGTTTCTTGCATAACGCAAATCGAAGGGGTGGTGGTGTTGAGTTTATTTTGAGATGGCGCACTTTTGAGATCAAAGCAACCTAGACGCCTGCAGTTACTCAAGAAGCTGTTTCCGTCAATACGGCTCTTCTTGATCAGTGTAATTGTATTAATAGAAGGAAAATGAGGCAAATATTTCTAGTCGGAGCCATCTGCCTCCTGACTTAGCTTGACCTAAGACCCAGTCGAATTTTGTCCGTAGGGAGCGCATACAAACTTGGATCTATGATGTTGATGTAACTGCAACATTATATAATTTGTCTGGGCTTGCATTACATACATACATACATACATACATACATACATACATACATACATACATACATACATACATACATACATACATACATACATACATACATACATACATACATACAAGGCAGACATTTACTTACTTTTCCAGTTATAATCTTTGGGTGATTTAAAAGTATACATGACTTCTATTCAATATTGCCATTCATTCACGCTGGCATTTTGGTTTATTAAAGAAAAAAATGGTGGGAAATTAGACTGCAATATTTAAATTTTAAAAAATTCAATGTATTGTAAAATTTACTTATGTTAGTTCGAAAGAAGATAGATCTTGAGAAAAATGCAGGAAGAGTTCAAGGTTTGCATTCAAGTGACAGATTCACTAGTTACGGTGTTGGATTCTTGTTGTACATACTCCTTGTATGAGCCTCTAGCACACAGCGTATTTTTATTATTTTACTTTTGTAAAGGCGGGAAGTGTTTTATAGGTTCTCATTATGTCTCAAGTATCGTTGACAATTTAATCCCAATAAAAAAAACTTGCTTGGACCAATATAAATCCGTTGGCATAGAGACAATCAAGGTAACCAGAATGTAAGAGATCCTTGACTACGCTTTAAGACGGGCAGTGGAGCCGTCTTGAAATTCCAATTAAATTTTGTTCACTCTTGACTGCGCCATTGACCGCCCCCTAATGATAGCCTTGGGAACTTTATTATCCTTTGATGTGAAGAAGATGACAATGGGTTGGACAACACTTTCAAAACAGTCGACTTTACTGGGCCGGGCGCGTGCCGTGATGTTATTGTTGTGACGTAATTCAATTTTACAGAAATCTCGTCTGCATCGAGAATACGTCAATGAGCAAGGAAAGAAGCATGGCGCTGAGCAGAGCAGACGATTTACTTTCGCTACCTTGCACATGCCATCTGTTAGGTTGTGGCTTCTCATCCACAAAACACAACATTTTTAAAAGATAATTCCTAAATTGTCAGTTAGCGAGTCACCACTAATCGCCGTGTCAACTCCCAAGTTCAAGAGGGTCGTGGATTTCGGACAAAAGTCAAGTACCTTTTCAAATATTTTTTTTCCCCGTCGATGTGTCATTTTAGTGAGACAAAATTCCAGGCTGTTTATTCCATTTCAATAGTGTAATAGTTTTGCAAGGTAAATCTTTCAGGTATCAATGTTGACTTGCTGTCACTAATTCAGCCCAAAATAAATTAGCTGAATACATATTCAACATATATTCATGTTGTTTTCCTGGAATAAACGCAAAATTAATGCTTTACACCACAGTATTATCAATTCAAAACCATGATGCTGATGCTAATAAAGCAAGAGTATCGTTAAACAACTTCCAAGCATATAGTTAAACAACTTCCAAGCATATAGTTAAACAACTTCCAAACATATAGTTAAGCAACTTCCAAGCATATAGTTAAACAACTTCCAAGCATATAGTTAAACAACTTCCAAGCATATAGTTAAACAACTTCCAAGCATATAGTTAAACAAAGAATCAGCATTTGAAAAGTTTGCAAATATAAAGATGAAAGCCCACTTGCAGATAGTTTTCCACAATTAGAATTTGAATCGACTTTGTGAACTTATTACCGAGAAGTAATTCTTTCGAATGTCTCTTGAATTGCGGACAACCTTGCTTAAAATGTAATTTGCAGAGGGGGTAGGGTGTAAAAATTGTTTTATCAACAAATTTCTTTAAATTTCCTAGATGCTATTTACACATTTTATTTTTTAGCAAAGCTGAATTGCAATCGCACAAAATTAAAATTTTCACGCTCTCCAAAGAAAGTTGTTGCCTCTGAAAGTTTAAATTTGATGATTTTTTCTGAATCTTGTGCAATCACACTAAATTGAAATGTTAATGATAGCAATAGGGCTGTACCCATTAAGTGTATCCAGTAACATTTAGCTCACTTGTAAAACTTCACTAGAAATTGGAGCCTATTTGTGCACACCTGTTCCAGGTGGGATGAGTGGCACTTACCTGTGTCTATTAACATTCTTGATTACAGGTCATCTACATAAATCGTCACATTTATTCATTCAGTTTAATTGAAAATCTAAGTATTTCCAACTCCTCATTTCTCACAGCGACTATTTAGGGTAGACAACTGAAGGATTTTGTATTATCAACCGAGCCTTGCGGAAGCGAACAGAAAGATAAGATTGTCTCTTTTTGCAATGGATGATAGCATGCGCGCGAAAGGCACACTTTTTCAAACACTAACGTATAATTTAATAACGATTAGTGAATAATAAGATAATTATAAATACGAAAAGAGATAAAATGAAATGTATTTCTGTCGATCCTCTATAGTCACAATGTACTGTCTGAACAAAGTTCTACAAAATATCAAAGGATACACGTTATTTTGGCGATAATTACATCCGGTTAACAAATTCCATTTGTCAACATCAGAAGTTTACGATCCACAAAATTCTAATTTGATGTTCGGATTGTTGTGACATTAGTTTATAAAAAATATATTCTCTCGTATATTAAGCACACTAATTATCACAATAACTTGCTTATTCCGGTATACTGGTCCCTCACCCACTGTCCACCTACCGTTGGTAACTTACTTTCAACCTATCTAGCCTGAGCAAGAAAGTGTGTGTGTGTGTGTGTGTGTGTGTGTGTGTGTGTGTATGTGATTATGATTTTTAAAGTAGATTTAAACAATTTTCAGTCATATCGCTACGATGTCTGCAGTGTGGCAGTTTATAGTGATGTTTAGCACTGGGGCATCATGCCGCAGACATGTAGCATGATGTCCCACCCAGTCACATTATCCTGACACCAGGCCGGCCACTCCTAACACTAACCTCTTAATGCTGAGGGTCAAGCGAGCCAGCTGTTAGTACCATTTTTGTAAGTCTTTGGTATGACTGGACCGGGGATTTAACCCACGACCTCCCGTATCCAAGGCCAACCACTAGGCCACCGTAGCGGTTTAGCAAGCAAGAGAAGTAAGGAGCCGAAAGGCAGGTCAGTTTGCAATTGAATTGTTGATCAAATTTTTTTAATATATATATATATATATATATATATATATATATATATATATATATATATATATATATATATATATATATATATATATATATATATATATATATATAATCCATTGAGCGCATAAGTCTATGTTAGTATTTTCTTTTACAGACATTTCATATGCATGCACTGTTGGCTAGACTATATTGCGTGGTCCAGGATGGCCTACTAGTCCAAGACGCTCGCCTAGACAGGTCACTAACATCGCACCTCAGTTAGCTTCGGTTGGAGACATGTTCTTAACAACGTGGGTATGTGAGAGAGCATGCCAGTGGCTTCCCTTTGGTTGTGATCTTTTGCGTGGTTTACCAGGTTTCTTTCCTCCATCAAATACGCTGATCACCATGTTGAACAACAGCGTATAAGTCACAAACTAAGACGTAATGTGCACGTGCATACAAAACCAGTCTTTAGCTGCAATCAGTTTTAAAGGAAACAATTTTAAACTGGCATTTTAATAAATTACAGATTCTGCTGCGATTTTAATGGATTTGAGTTTATGGCGTCATGTAGTGTGAATGTTCATGAACGTCTAAACCTTTCGCCGGATGTATTTGGAAGTAGCATAAAGGTTTTGATTTATTGTGTATTAAACATAATAACGAAATATATCATAGTTAATGTTATCGTCGTCGTTGTTCTTCTCCTCATCAACGACACATCCACCACTAATAAAATATGTTACTACCACTGTCAGTAAACAAGGCTATACTATAACATAATTTTATATCTATTTCTGCAGCCTATTGGAAGATTCAATTGTAGGCCTTCATTAACCAATCTTTATGCAATCAGTGTGAGCCCGATTGGACACAATCAGAGCGAGCCTGATTGGACAGATTTCGTCGGTTTCAAATTTGAATGAAAACAAATTAGTCGTGAGCCTGTTATCATCCAATGCCCCTTTCTGCCGAAGACGACACGTATGTATCAATATGAAAGCAACCCACGCTTAACTTGCAAGAAGTTATATGGACAATATTTCTGTCTGTCCATACGTCAGTCTTTCTCTCTGTCTACTTGCAATTCGCAAATTTAGAAATACGTCAACGTAGTAACTCGTAGCTCTATTTAAGATCGCAAAGTTCTTCAAAACTGCGATTTCTCCGATTGTGCACATATGTCTTTGACAACGAGGATCTTAGAGTACTCGAATTATGACTTTTGAGCAAGGTCACGCCGCGACAGACCAATGGGCATGTCTGCTCTAAAATTATTTGGCACAATCTGTGCTAAAACATGCGTTATCTGTTTTTATTTTGCTTTTTTTTTTTAAATATCGCTTTCGCCTGTCAAACAAACAGACGGGTATATACGATTTTGCATTTCTGGGTTAAGAAACGGATTTAGCGGCACGCCGCCAGTCTTACGCCATTTTGATTATTGGTGGATCAAACGGAGCATTAGAGTGTTGCAAGATTTATGAAATAATAATACGATGGATTTCAGGCTGTCTACTGATAATAGAATCGTCCGTTTGCGAAAATGGGGAGTGGAGAGATTGGAATGATAATGTGTCATGACTTTAAACTAGAATGTTCGAGCATAATTTAAATCTATTGCAAAATTTGGAAGTTATTGGCTTTTGCAACTTTTAAGAAATATCCATCTCATATCCTTTCTGAGTCTGTGTTTTTGTATTATAAAATATGGAGATTACTAATATTAACAGACAATGTCAACAAATAGACAGGTATTCGCAATATATGGGTGTAAAAATAGACCATATTTGTGTCCGCATTAGTTTAATAAAGGAACGTGCTATGTAATGTAGTCATATAAAGGAATGAAATGGTATGGATTTAGCAGCTAAAAAATAGGATCAGGTACATGTCTCCCAGTTAGTTGGGTGGTCAGGACAGAAAGTGCCTGTAATAAATATGTTCTACTTAATAAGCATACGTACTCGTAAGTTTTATATCCATAATATACGCATGGTGACAATACGCAGATGTTTATAATTAAAGCAAGTTTGAAGTAATTAGGGGTCCGTTATCAAGAGATGTAGTCAATAATAGATAAGTGTCAGAAAAGAGACAAAACTGTTGTTGATCATGATATGATTAATTAGTTCATTTATTTGCAGCTATCTATTGCATTCATTCAAGATACATACATTTTATCAATGCTGTCACACAAGTGATAGTTTATATATGAATCGAGGACACAGTCATTTAGAAGTGTTCGCTGTATCTAACATCATGTTCTATATAATAACACTAATTTCAGTAGAGAAAAATGTCAGATGACATAGTTTAGAAAATGAACTGTTAAGGCATTAGCAACTAAAACAAAATAAACACGTTCATATTTCATCATGACATGAATTTTGTGATAGACTAACCCTATTTAAGGATAGTTGTGAAAATATTACTAATTAAGTGTTTGGCTTGTACCAACTTTAAATGGCGCCTTTTTTTGGTGTCGTACGTTGATTGCTTCTGAGTAATGCCGATGCTTTTTCATTCTAGAATAAACATGTTATTAACTTGTTTTGACCTAATAGTGGACTTTTATTTGGATTTTTAACGCGAGGTGTACGCAAATAGTCTATCTAATTTAAAAAGATTTAATTAAAAAGATTTTAATTGGTTACAACGATCCGTCGCATGTTTAAAGAACAAACTATAGTTGCTTTTAAAAGCATTGGTAACAATGTCATCGTTCGTTTGTTGTTTTTTCTGGCTAATATATAATTCGGATGTTCCTCTATTGTCATGTCATGATCCATTTGAATAACCGCATGGCGAATCTCATATATATGTTTTATGGATGCATTGAAACTGTACATGGCAAAATGCTGTTCATAAAAAAATTGCATTGTTATTGGTATCATTGCGAGGTGGCATAACTAATGTGCCGTATTTGAACGAAATTCAATAGAAGTTGAAATGTCCACATGATAGCGTTGCCATCTGTTTAATTTTCGTTACCCTTTTTGGAAGATCTCAGAACAGCCTACATACAGCTTTTTCATTTATCTGTTTTCCAGCATTTTAAGATATTGGAATGAATGTTATATTTGTTGAATTGTATCTCTAGCTGGAATAATATTTGTTTTCACTATTTATTAGAAACGTCGACTTTTTATTTTAGTTATGTATTTTAGTGAGAAGATACTGATATGAATGTGCAGTTTACATATATTACTGAGATATCGTTATTATTTCACATCATACAATATTGTTGATCCCATGTTTAGCTCTTATCTTCACCTTGGTGTTCAGCTTGACTCCAGGTACTGTGTCTCAAATGCAGTTTTTGGATATCGATTTGTGTAACATTTCCCACAAAGTTAATGAATGGTAGCTGTCATTAATCTATCTCTTATTATATTGTATCAGTTATTATTTCCACTGCTATTACGATTCCTCCTCATTCTCTTCTTTCGATCCATTCATTACTGCTGCTAAGTTATTCATTAAATGATTGGATGTTGGGTAGGTTTGTGCAGAGTTCTAAAACAAGATCCATTGAATGTAAACCGTTACGTGAACCACCGATGACGATTTAAACAAAATCGACAATGACTACAATGGATAACGTCGCGGTGAGACCAGGAAACAGTACACCCGGGGTGGAAAGATATAGTCAGCAGAGGTGCGATATCTAGCAAGTTACCAGCTATCACTAATTCCTTTGCCTGCAACACCGGCCCTCAATGCCCTTTTAGGGCTTTTGTTAATATGTGGCGCATGAGGACAGGCGAAAATGTACAACATTAATATTGGTATTATTGGCGTCTGACACAAAGGAAACCGCTGGAATAGAAGAGTCGAATGGGATGTAGGAACTAGTTAGGACGAAGAAAACCATAAAAATAGCGAAAAAGGAAGAAAGAGAGATGACAGTTTGCCACAGACCACACATCGCAATTTCCACACTGCAAAGCCAAGTAAAGCCAGTCATCATGGCGATTCTCAACTCCTGTCACCATCAGAGACATGACGTCGAATTGATTTCTACCCCATCCCCAACATTGCGAACTAATCACGGACCGAGAGGTACAGAACTTGAAAACGATCTCGACCCCAACTACGAATCTGATGACGAATCCGTAGTAGAGGAGGAGGAAAGAGAGGAAGGGGAAGAGGAAAGCGACACAGTCACAAAAAGACTGATAGAGATGGGACTGGATGATGCACTGGAAGATAAAGAGAAGGCAAGCAATATTGTACAGGCCGTAGAATACATTGCCTTGCAGTCGCTGAGAACGCGAGAACTAAAACCATCACAGTGACAATTCGGAGTACACATAATGCGAACAAAGTATGCACAATACTGCATATTAGGACAGAGAGTTGACGGAGATCCTCAAGCTGCACTATTTTCCGGAGAAGCGAATCAATGAGTGCGGAATAGACCGAATATCTCTTGAGCAAGAAATACATTCTGCTGGCTTAAAACAACCCTTGTTAGGGCTGCATTGTGGATATCATGCTTGACACGTAATTTACCTTTTAGACACAATTACTGCAAACTGCCTTAACTAAATGGAAATAAGAATGGCGAATTTAAAATTGTGGCATTTTTGCCAAAATGCCTGTAACACCCGATTAAGATTGCATTAAGTAATGGAACTTGACAATTTATGCCTGACGATTGGAATACTTGTGTATACGTGCGCGTAGTACCGAAATTTAAGCTCCAAAGGTTATGCGACTTGCATATATCACAAATAAAAACAGCTCGATCATAGATAACGGGCAAAATTTGACATATTGTAGAATTGCATAAACAAGAGGTATTTTTTGTAATTTAATGTCCTTTGTTGTTTTGTATATTGGTACTTGTTGGATTGCATTTATTGCTGGTCACTGTCAGATAGAGAGAAATACAGATGTCATTCTGACCTATGTCTGCGGATGTTTCACTCAGGCATTGAGGGTGTCGTTATATCGCTGGGGTGCAGAGATTTACTGGGTTCGAACTGAAAAAGGGGGTTAGAGTCTATAGGGCGTAAGGCATAGTCTAGCTCTTTGCCTTGAGTGTTTATTAAATTTTTGAGTTGAGCGTGCACGTATCCGTAAAAACAGATTTGTTACATGCGCCTTTGATTCTCACAATTGGTTATTTACTAAGACAAACATCAGACTCCGAACATTTGGACCTCTCACGTTCGCATACATTTATATTGTACGGATGATGTCAGCCCATGTCCATATTTCTAAAAATCTTGTATGAGGTTAGCCACATATTGTGTAAATATAACTGCTGACACGTGCAGTTTGAAATGTCGTTTACTTCTTAACGTGACATAAAGCTGGGAACTGTAATATTCTTCTACAATGTAAAACACTCTAGGATTTACCGAGAAAAAAAATCAGATAAATTTTATGTAGAATAAAAACATAAATTTCAGCAATATAAATTGCATTTTATAAACATCCCTTGAAAATGCAATCATAACTTGTACAATCTCTATCCTGGGCTTTCATTCTGACGACCCTTCCCGAAAGCCTCTCTTAAGCGAAAACTCTTTGTCCCTGAGAGAGGATTCCGATCGAAAAGCTGCTTCACAAACTAACGGATTCGCGACATGCCAAACAACAACCGCACAAAACACTCTTGTAAACAAAATGGACGAAATCAAATCAATCCCTGACAAGGATCACCATTAATTTTTTAAAATGGGCAGGGAAACAAACCGTAAGGTATCATTTTACTTAAAGCCCTTTTACGAAGCAAAATGTTAGGCCAGGAAACGGAACGAATAGAAACCAGAAAACGGATATCTAAAAAAGGGCGGCTCCATAAAACAGTACGAACCCAATTTTAAACAAAAAAAAATTTTGTTTCACAATTGTTTTTATTATTTAAAAAAGAAAATACTAACAACGATTGATCGTCAGGAGGACATACAAATTCCTTTAACAAAGGTGGGTCAACTCAGGCCTGATATTTTGTCGTAACTATAGGTCCAAGAGGCATCCACAAATTAAAATGGTAATTCCATACTGTTTTGACTTTTACCTGCATGCTAGGCATGCATTACGTATGACCAAGCAATGGAGGAAGTTCAAAAATTCAATTCCAGGCAAAATAATCATGCCCTTAACGTAGCAAGTGTGAAACTATCGAAAGTACACAAGAAAATGATAGATATAGTTTTTTTTTTCAAATTCAAGATGTACCCATCAAGATATTTACCGAATATATATCACCTGAACTGATCTTTTTTTTTTT
The DNA here is from genome assembly GCA_016746295.1 of Potamilus streckersoni. Lineage (NCBI taxonomy): Eukaryota > Metazoa > Mollusca > Bivalvia > Unionida > Unionidae > Potamilus > Potamilus streckersoni. The sequence continues at coordinate 2,706,353 of JAEAOA010000768.1, read as the reverse complement.
TTTGGTGTGTGTGCGGGGGGGGGGGGCAGGAGTTCTTGAGTTTCTTCGTGGAATATAGAAATGAACTAAGAATTATCAGACCATTGTAATTATTATAATGAAACCATTAATGAACTCTTTCATTAGCTGTGACAGTTACAAAAATGTGATTATTTTATATACTATTATTTTTGTTTTTTCTTGCAAATTGTTATAAAAGAACTTTGGAAACAGTTATAGGGTTTGCTTGTTATGGAAGTTGCAATTAATTACGTTGTGTCATATAAAAACAGACAAGATTAAAAAACCGAAAGTGTGTCTTTATGCCATGTGACTCGTTGTCTGTAAATGTAAGCATGTCCTCTCACGTCCTGTCTTTGTTTGTAGGTCCTATGACTTTCTGTCCTACCTTATTAGACTAATAGGCCGCACTGGGCCCCTAAAAGCATCGCTAGAACGTGTCTGAGATGAAATACAAAAACAGCATCACAATAAAAAAGTTATAATAGTGAAACGATTTGAAGAGGGTATGTAACCCATATTTGGAAGTAAATTTGATACTAGAAAAGTCTGATAATCCTATTATTCTTTAAAATCCTTTATCAATTTTAACTCTCTCTCTATCACACACACACACACGCACGCACGCACGAATATGCCATGCTGATGTCATAGATGGGATCGTTTTGTCTGGTATGAAATCTTATTATATCCATCACACCTCCTCGTAATCCGGCAGCAAATCTACGTAAGAGAGAAGATTCTAATGTAATCTCCTATGTCTGGAAACGTTACTGTCTGCTACATTCTCTCTCAGGATATTAACTCATTAGGTAAGATTTATCTTGGTTCCGTTCTCATCATTACACTCAAGATAATACTTAACAGAAACCCATTATATATTTGTGTCGTCATCTCTGCTAGAGGCAAAATGTAGGCGGACTAGTGTGTTTTACTGATAAATGGACAACTTGTATACTCTCACCTTGATTCAGCTGAAGTGGTACACATCTTGGACCAATAGGTTGGTTGTGTAATGTTCTCGCACCGAGAAAATATCTTTCGGAATTGTTCCCCGTTTGCTTTGAATAAGAAATTAAGAAAGCTACTAATCTGAACGAAACAAACCAGAACGAAAAATACGCCTAATGGAAGCAACATACGCAAATATCCATTTACGTACTACTACACCAGTGACTCTTTCAATGATCAACCCCATTGTTTTAGGTCTTCATCTCCTACGTTGTCTTCGCACTTAAAACGAAAGAAAGCACTGAAGAAGGAGATATATAATACAAACGTTTCGATTAAATTCGAGGATCGTCGTTCTATCTGTCCGTCTGTCTTTCTGTCTGTCTATTAGTCTATCTAACCTAATTTAATATGATCAAGATATACGTTTATCTAGGTATCTGTTTTGATATCTAGATACCTTACTTATCTACCTTCGTATCTAGCGATCTAACAGAATAGTAGGTAAATAATGCCTAATTTTATAAAATCGCGGTAAATCGTCAGTAGCCGACAGTGTTTCATCTAGTTGTAATAAATAAGTAATCCGATGTTTATTGCACGAGTGGAAATACCAACCAGCATCAAAGGTCACAACGCCGACATAGGGACGTACCCCCTGACACCAATATGCAAAGGCAGAGGATTTGTAAATTTCGTCTATGAAACGTTTTGACACCTCTGCGTCAGTCTACCGAAGAACGTGCAAAACCACGCCTGTGTGTACAAGTGTTTATATGAAGGTATATCGATGTCTCTCAGTGGTAAGATGTGTTGATGGAACAAAATAAAAGAACTGTAGGTGATGGTCGTTAACGTTGTGACTTTTGCGAAAACCATTGAAATATTTAGGAAAAACGTGTCACTTTTACAAAGGTCAAAATATCTAAATTATTGAATTTACGAATTTTCTGATGAATTCGTTTTAGAAACTTTAAAGATTATTACTTTCTTCATGATTCAAGCTACATTTTTCACCAAAATCGTGCTTTTTCTGGAAAAGTGAAAATGATAGCATAGTTTGTAGGTTTTAACGAATCCATTCCCGACCAAGCAACATTTTTCCATTTTATATCCGCTTTTTAACATTTTATTGGTCAAACGAGTTAGTGAAAATTACATTATTTTCAGCAGCAGCAGCAGCAGCAAAAAGAAAGCATTTGAAAAGGATAATCGACGTGTAAAGACACTTTCCGTAAAAAAAGAGACATCCATGAATAATGCAAATTTTAATCAACATGTAACATTTGAGCAAAAAAAGTCATTTTTTGTCCATGAACACTTTTGCTATGAATTTTTCTTTTGTGAAATAACATTGTTAATTGTTTTCAAGGTAAGTAATTTCTTTGTGAAAAAGTTAAAATATTTATAGAAAACCACTTTCTTCACAAAATTTGCTTTTACACACCAATGCACGATATCACGAAATAAAAATGAAAGTTAGTGTTTCTTTTAATGTGCAATCATATTTAAGAATATAATATTTCTTCGTGAGGAGAGGTTTCTTTACATGCGGATGCACTTTTTAATACTTTTTGAAAAAGTTCAATCTTTTTGAAGACTATAGCCTTTTCTCGACAAAAAACAACGGGATCTACGGCTGCATTTTTACAACAATATAATAACTGCCTTTAGGACATTGACATTTTACAGGCTAATTTTGTATGTATAATGCTCAAAAAAATTTTTTATTAAAATTTATTTATCCACAAAACTAATAATATAATTATTTTACATTCATGAAAAGGGACCATGTGGAATACAAATTTGTTCGGAAGACGTCTTTCAACTGCTTTATTTCCTTCTTTATGTATTTATTTTACAAAATAGTCACGTAGTTTACTATTGAACGACCTATTAAAAATTAAAGTACAAGAAAATGTTTTATGCTATAACAAAGTGTGTCACTCACAAAAGGTACCATGCATTAGCAAAAAAAAAAAAAAAATCATTGAAAAACGTAATTCCTAGAAAAATTAAATGCGATTTACAATGCGAACAGATTATAGTTTGGTCGGTTTTTGGATATGAAAGTGTATTTAAGAACTTGAGAGAGAGAGAGAGAGAGAGAGAGAGAGAGAGAGAGAGAGAGAGAGAGAGAGAGAGAGAGAGAGAGAGAGAGAGAGAGAGAGAGAGAGAGAGAGAGAGAGAGAGAGATCATACTCTTTGCTTCATTTCCCCTCAACTCCAAACACTTTTCACACAGTTTCGGCATATACCGACTTCAGATTTTGACGACGATTTTCTCAATAACTGTTTTGGATTTTAGCCAACTTCAAATAAAATATTTACAAAAACAACTAGCATATGTAAATAAGTAAACAAGTAAATAAATAATAACACAGGCATCGTGTTTGATTAGAGCTGACGACTCAAATCAGTTAGGATCTATTTAATCTTGGATTACGTATTTTCAAAGGCTTACTGTAAAAAATCATCTTGCTTCCACAGTTGGTGAAGTGGTATTTTGTTCCGAATCTTATAATCATATAATTCACAGAGTTGTCTATAGGTTTTGACTAACCATGAACAACTCAAAAACATAAATATAATAATTTAATCATAATATCCACTAAAAACGATTGAATAATCGTCAAGAAGGACGCGGATTTTTGTTTTTATTTGTATTGCTCAATATTACTAAATAATTTTCTATTATCAAACATGTTTTTAAATATTAGAGAAGAGATGATTAAATTAAAAGGTACCTTTAGTGTTTTGGAAAAATATGTGGGATAACAGAATACGATATTTAAAGTAAGAACTTTAAGTTTATCAGATCATAAACAAACTTTTTGTAATAATAATAATTGGTTACTATTACTACCAAATTTCCCATTGTACTTAAATGCGTTCCCTGTTGGTGAGAGAGGCCCATATTTTTGGCCAAAAAAATTACGATGAATTTTCAAAAGTCTGTGTCTATTTTAACTACTCCTAATTTCCTGAGTGTATATGCCTGACGACTCCTGTAGGCCTATCGGGCCTACCTCGTTCAGGGCCTAAGTAAGGGGCCTCATAACTTAACTAGCGCAGGACCTGGTTTGTCTTAATTCCGGCACTGGTTACTATTAATGACTAGAAAGAGATACTAACAACGAACTAAATTTTAAAATGTTTCTTCTCTGAGCTAATTAGTTGCTTCGCATAGATCAATTTACTCTGGAATTAGGAGATACTACTAGTGCTGCTACTACTAATATTGCTGCTGCTGCTGCTACTACTACTACTACTACTACTACTACTACTACTACCACTACTACTACTTTTGTGCTTTTCATGATTAAACATTGCTATCAAAAGTGGTGAAGAAAGTGATCTGCCCCGTCATATTTGCTATTTCATATTGTAGTAGTAATAGTAGTAAATGGTGTTGCTGAATTAATGGTGGTTGCTGTGGTGGTTGTTGTTGTGGTGGTGAACAAAGATGTTAATTATTTTTAAGGTCACTGCGTTTTCATACGACCATATGTAATGGGTAGATTGTGTAGTGTCAGCAGGAATGTTCATACTAGAGTACCTCATGTTCACAGTACGAGCAGAATATAGTTTGATTGTCCTTGAAAAAGACTGATCGATGACACTTTCTTTAGCTGTTGTCTGCAAATGCTTCTTAGTTAATACATGTATTCCGCCTAAGATTGGTTGAGAGTGAAATTTGACACGGAAAAATACAAAGGGCAGAGGGGGTTCATGAAAGCCTTCAATTATCTACGTCAAACTCTTTTTTGTGGGAAGGGCATTAATCCTGTTGTGGATTAACCCCTGCTAACAGCGGGAAACAAGAAATGGCTTGTGACTGAATGTTGTTTATTAAGAACTATCCGTCATAAAATATATGAAAATATCTGTCAAAGTGCAGAGAGAGAGAGAGAGAGAGAGAGAGAGAGAGAGAGAGAGAGAGAGAGAGAGAGAGAGAGAGAGAGAGAGAGAGAGAGAGAGAGAGAGAGAGAGTTTCCTCATCAAATCGTTTTGAGTTGTTGAGATGGTGTTTGATCTATCTATCCTTTCAAAAGAAAAACGTTTACCCGTAAATTGAAAGACGCCAGCGAATTAACAATATTTGCTCTCTTTTTAAGCGTAAATTTGTCTCATACTTGTTAACATAAATACCCGTATCCGTATCCAACCAACGCTTCTCTCAACCTCTACCCCTATTCCCAAATATTTTCGTCCGATATCGTCTCAAGATGGTTTACGATGACAATTTTCTCTAACACACACACAATGACACACACAATGGCACACACACACACACACACACACACACACACACACACACACACACACATAAACATAGTAACATTTGCATCTTGTTTTGTTATAATAGACAAGTAAAAGGAGCACTCTGCGCCATGGTCGCTAAAAAAGAGACTGCAAAATGGCGATTTACCATCCATTTTTGGATATTTTCCCTAGGATGACCAACTCTAATATCACGTCTGTATGCTTTGAGCAAAACACTAGTTCCAAAAACGTGTCCCCATTACTTTAATAATTTTCATGACTTAAAGTCAGTCTAATCCAATTTGAAAGTAAATTTAAACGAAGCACTACTATTTCAAAACAAATGTGTTCATATGTGTCTTTGCAATGACAAAAGTAACCGATGTTTACTGAAGCACTTCAGTTGCCAAATCTTCATTTTGGAAGGCACGTAGTTTTGCACATTGTAAAGCTCTTAAATTTCTGCGGATAGTAAATTTTGTTTGTAGTTAGCAATCTCATAAATGATCGATTATTTAAAAAGCACCAGATACTTGTACAGTATGCTCGAAGGCTCTATGTTCTGTTTGATCCAGCATCAGGTGTGTTTTTACCCTTAGTGTTAAAACATTACGATTTTAACGTTCGACAAGTAGTATTTTGTCTAAATCTTAAGGTCATAAATTCATAAGTTTATGTATAAATATTTTTAAAACAGCAAGATAAACAACAACAACAACAACAACAACAACAATAATAATAATAATAATAATAATAATAATAATAATAATAATAATAATAATAATAATAATAATAATAATAATAATAATAATAATAAAAACAACATTCATCATCATCATCATTATCATCATCAACGGCGAGCCGAGCTGCACGAAAGGGAAATAAACTGTACAATGTTACTAGCTATGACGAAGGAGTTTCCTCCCGTAAGCTAATAAGCTAATATAACTTTAAATAAAACACCTATACTACAACTACTCATGTTGAGACTTCTGTTTTGCCGTTCTTGTTACTACTGTCACTCCTCTTCCTACTGCTTGTTGTTACTACTGTCGTTACCGGTTACAACTGTTGTTGCTCTTACTACTACTACTACTACTACTACTACTACTACTACTACTACTACTACTACTACTGCTGTTGCAATAACTACTACTACATCTTCGGCTGGTACCACTACTACAACTGCTCACGAATCTGCGTCTACTACTTACTGCTGATACGGTTTACCTAATACAGTTACTATTGCTACTATTGGTGCGGCAAATTCTGTAACTTTTTCTGCTCCCGATACTACTACTCCGTCTAGTACTATTTGCTACTGCGACTACTATACAATATCATTGTCAAGTATTACAGCGGAAAAGGCCGTGAAAAAAATGCACCTTAAGAGAGTGATCTGACCTGTCGTCTTAATACGAAGTAGAAGCAACAGTGGTTTCAAAATGGTTGTTAGTGTTGTTTTCTTTTTGCCTCAAGACATTCAGTTAGCTGCGCTGGATAAAGAGGGATAATATTTTAGTCTTTTTTGTTTCTTTTTATGTGAATGTTCACGGCTTTCTTATAAGGAATGTAGCGAAATCTTCTCTTCTATAAATCTGACACTTGTTCAAGCTATGTTCAGTTTCGTACGAGTCCTTTACAACAATTTGCTATCAGGGGACTCGAGTCCCCCCCCTTTTTTTTGTTCAGTAGATTTATTTAAGATATTTGATGGCATCTTCCACATCGCAATTCACAGATTCTTGATCTGATCCGGTAACTACAGACGCATATTTTAAAAATTATCAGACGATTTGATAGTGAGACGGGACTTTTTTTTTATCCTTGTTGTTCCCTTTCCTTTTCCGTCAGATGACACAGGCATTCTCAAAACCGTTTAATGAAGTAGAATATAATTTAGAATCGGGTTCTGAACTGGTAGAAGGTGAATCAGTGAAGCATATTGAAGATAAATTGTTATTTACGCTTTTCCTTAATCTACGGATGCTTTATATATTATTCAACGTGATTTCTTCTTCGTATGCATCAATGACCCTCGCCCTTTCAAATCCTTATTAATCGTTACACGCAGTACCGTAAATTGGTCACGTGACTCCACCTTGAGTGGCAATGTTACCTGGGCTCAATACTGACGTGGTTTATTATTAATAAATTAATTTTTAAAAAATCATATTTAACTAGATTTTCTCTAAGGGACAGAAATAATACTGGACTATTCTTACTATTCTTATTTGACGACACCACTGAATGAATATATATATATATATATATATATATATATATATATATATATATATATATATATATATATATATATATATATATATATATATATATATATATATATATATAAGCAAAGCACCGAAATAAATAAATATATGAATAATAAATGAATAAATAAATATAAGCGACATTTACTGCCCAACGATGTTGAAGTGGATGGCATAATGTATAGTAACTATGAGAAAAAGCAACGAATTACTACCAATAAGAGTTTACTTGTTGCAAGAGACTTGAAAATCATCAAAAGAGAAGAAAAGAATGAATTAAAAAGGAAAAATATAAGGATGATGAAACGGGGGACTGTAGAACAAGGACATCAGACACGATCACGTAACTCTTTTAGATGTAATTATGTACTTTCTTTCCATCTTGAACATCTCGTTGACCTCAACTTTTTGCATGGAATTACCGGTTAATATATGTGATATAGGGCCAAATTCTGAGAGTAACATATTTTGCAGCCCAAGAGCAAATACTTTGTGGTTTCTGGTTCACTGCATGAACATATATGACTAGGTGGCAAATGGTTTTGGACAAAATCATGGTTTAATTAACTGTAACCAAATCGAAGTCTTGAGTAATAATTGGTGCTATTCTCTCTCCTTGTTAGTAATAAATCGCGACTTTTCCACGATATGTTAGTGAAATTCGTCGCAATAGGTCTTTAAACATATCCCAGTCTGCTCTTTCATATTTTCACCTGGGCGGTATAGATATATCTAGGTGTGCCTGTGTGTGCCTGTGTGTGTGTGTTTGTGTGTGTGTGTGTGTGTGTGTGTGTATGGATGGGGGTTTATGTAGTATAGTTGTAATTATTATTCGCTCCATATTGTCCGTACCGGCTATGTACCATTCGTTAACCTCTCCTATTTTCGTTAAATGTAAAGTCTGTAGGAGTTAAGTTTTCCGCCTGCTTTTCTATAGTTGTTTTGGACTCGTCGGTTCGAAGTGTTAGATGACATTTTCTTTTACATTTTATTCCTCTGCTACTGATGTGATCGCTCCCTCATATTTTGCCACGCGTTGTAGGAGTCACAGTACTAATTCAACTCCCATAGTAAACATATGGATACACCATCATATTTAAGATTCAATAACTAAAAATGTATGGGTCCTGATGATCAAACCTATATTTCTCCATGCACAACTATCCTTGGTGCAAGCTACTGTGTGGAGAACACCATATGAGCCGCGGCATTTTCTTGACCTACATGTGCATGAAGTCCATGTTATTGATTCAGCACCAAGCGAATCAAGTGCTACTTTCATTATTGAGTAATCCTAAGTCAAGTCTTTAAAAATACTAAATTTGCATCAATAGAAATTTGCCTATATTTTTTTTTAAAATTACACATAGGATAAGCTTTCAAAAGATATTTTTAATAAAATTTTACTTTTCATTATTGACCAATTATGGACCACCAAACCCGTATATACTCTATTATTTCTTCACCCATTTCTAGACTTGTTCACAGTTCTTCCATTGAATTAGTACCGTGTGTCCTGTAGAATCCCTGCATATTACCATTCATTCAACCAGTGTCAAAGAACAAAATCCAGATTGTGACACCTGGCGCCGACTGAGAAACTCGCGCATTTAACACAAAGGTGATGAATTTCTGCAATCTATCTTGACACCTTTTTGTTAATATACAGAAGAATCTACATAACTACATATGCGAGTGCATTTATTTATTTGTTTATGTATACTTATTTCCTTGGGTGTGTAGATGATTATAAATAAAACTTTAGTATCTATGACAATGTATGTGTCTGTGCGTATGTGTGTGCGTATGTGTGTTGTGTGTGTGATTGACTTGAGTTTTTAGCGAAGCTCTAACAACTTTTCAGACACATCACTAGGATGTCTGCAGTGTGGCAGTTTAGAGTAATGTCCAGCACTGGAGTATCATGCCGCAGACATGTAGCATAATATTATACCCAGTCATATTATTATGACACCAGGCCGACCAATCCCAACACTAACCTCTTAATGCTGAGAGCTAAGAGAGGCAGCTGTAAATACTATTTAATAATTCTTTGGTATGACTCAGCCGGGTTTTGAACCTGCGACCTCCGGCATCCGAGGCAGACGCTCTAATCACTAGGCCACCGGAGCCTTCCTGGTAATGTATAAATAGCCGTTTGAGTATATTGAAGTTGATTGTTTTATCGCTGGACATAGATGAGTGTTTTATTTCAAGTGAAAAAGTGATTTTTTTTTGTCTAGATAATCTCTTCGTAAAGATTTTTTTTTTTCCAGCGGATAAGGTCCAGATCTTAACGAAGAAGGTGATAAATTTAATGGAAGTAGTGTAACCTGGACATACATTGTAAACTTAAACCATTTCCCGAAGAAGAAAAAAATAATTGTTCTAATGAATTCGGTCTCTTCCTGAAAAGTGCACACCTGTCTGAAGACCACTTTTTTTTTCTTCAAGATAGAAGTGTCAATCTTTTTCACGAAGACGAACACTTTTAAATAAAATTTGTTGTACCGTCTCGTACAAGAACAATTTTTTGAGAAGGAAGTGAACACTTTCACGAAGACTTCACTGTTTCACGAACTTTTTTTTGCCAAAAATAGTTCTAACTGTTTATACTCGCTTGTAAGTCGAGTCAAGCTGCAAACAACAATGATCCAGACCTGACGTATCATAATGCGCCTAAAAATCAGGGCCTATCTTGTTTGTTCTGCTGATTATTCTTAACAAGCTGCACAGACCCTTGTATGATACTGACGGGTGGTTTAGAGCATAATTTCGCCTATTCATTAAAACATGAAGGAATCGGCAGTCAATCTTGTCTGCACCTAGGTGTATGCTTTATACACTTACTGGTAATTCTCCCGGCTCTTGAGCTACCACTGCCTAGGAGTTCTTATGGCAAGGTGAACATAAACTTTACAGATCAAATTCTATTTTTGGCGACTTGTAAATCCACCTGGAATAGCACAACACTCGGTCCCGTGTCCATTTTAAATTTTAAACTGTATGCAGGTATGTACCGGGAAGATTTGCATGCAGCAGGATACAAATTTTTAGTAAAAGTATTAAGATTTATTTTTTTTTCTAAATCGTATTAAAAGTAATTTTTCTTACAATTGTATTTAAAGTAATTTTCCACCAAGCTATAGTGAGATTAAAAATTGATTTGTTTTTTAGCTGCAGCTGTGTGCTGTTTTGGTAAAGATCACACTTGTGTGAGCAAGTACATTCTACAGTATTTAAATGTTAACGTCCACAAATTTTAGATTTGATGTAAATCTGATTATACACAATTATACAATTCGCTTGAATCCAAAGGTCTGCAAATTTCATGATTCACACATTTCCGTAGGAAAAGGATTGGAGCCTACTCGATGAACCACTGTGTATAAATGACAGCAATTTCGCGTAAGAATCAGTCCATTCAAGAATCAGAGAGAATCTGCTCTTAACTTTACATGCATTTCGTGTATTTTAAATATAAAGGCTTTTTAAGCGAGAAAGGTTTTCTTTTGTGTACACACAATTTACTTGACAAAATTCTCTCTTTTATAGTGCCAATTATGCAACTATTTGCATGACAAATTTGCGTCAAGATCACAGATTCTCCAAAATGTGCCATCTTTTTTCGTGAAGTTTGTTTTACGCGAAAAATCATTACTTTAACGACATGATTCATCTTATTGTCTCATATATGTATATATATATATATATATATATATATATATATATATATATATATATATATATATATATATATATATATATATATATATATATATGACAGGCTCGCCAGGCCGACTGTAATCGCAAACATTATAATCGTATAACAAAATGTATTCGAAAAGAAAATAATAAATTTGATAATGAGAAATAAAAAACTACATCATTACAGTTTGTGGCTTAATTTATTTTCTCAAACATCTCTTTTTCTTTTGCAACGCTAGTTACATGACAATTAATTGTATTTATGAAAAAAAAACAAAATATGGAAAACAAATCTGGTTTAGAACATTTCTTCCCAAACCTAAAACATGCCATTTTAAATTGTATCGTTATTTTCACACATGAAAGGTAATTTACTATTGAGCCATATATTATTTATCAAGCAGAGGAAAAAGTTCAACACGGTCAATATCAGTCACTTCCGTCTTATGAGACAACAACGAGCAGTGTTAGATTAAACCATGTGGAGGCCCATAGGCAGTCAAAATCTCGCCCTTCTCCCTCGCAAATGATCTCCTAATACGTTTTTAATTTTTCCAGCCCTAAAAGGCGTGGAGCTTATAGGTCGGTACTTACTCTGCCGATTTGGTAATCTGGCACTGTCAACGAGGCGTCAAAAAATTGAAATATCTTACAAAAGAGTATAACGTTCGCTGTAAGAAACGTAGCGACTTTCATTAAGCTGTGGTCTACATGGGGCCACAAATGCTTCGATGTTAATACCTCTTTTTAGCCTATGATTATCTACGGAGTGAAATTTCACACACTTGAATACATAGAGGACAGAAGACGATCTAGAAAACAGCCAACTACTTTCTGTCCTTCTGTGTCCATTCCTCACTTGTAACATGGCAGTAATCCCTGCCAAGGGGCTGTGAATTGTGAGCTCTAAGACTCAAAGTTTGTTTGTTTAAATCTATGAAAATGCGTTCCGTAATGTTCACTGAGGATTCATGGTGGATTATGTAATATCAGTGCCGAGTTAGGCGTAGGCGTGTTCGTGTCATCATTTCATAAGTCTCTCTCTCTCTCTCTCTCTCTCTCTCTCTCTCTCTCTCTCTCTCTCTCTCTCTCTCTCTCTCTCTCTCTCTCTCTCTCTCTCTCAACTACAAATTAACCTTTAGATTGAAAGGATCAGGCGGATTTACAGATCAGATATTCGCCTTTGCATCCGTAAATCTATGATTTTTTTCCTTGTATGTCAATATGGCCAGCCGTCTATTAATTAAACTTCCTTCCCTACCCCTTCCTCCTTCCTGAGATCTTTCATATGACTTCTGCATATGAGAACTGATAAATATTGATCACGTTTCCTAATGGAAGACTTGAGTTGTAAGCTACATGCAAATAAAAATAAATAAATAAATAAATAAATAAATAAATAAATAAATAAATAAATAAATTACAGCAGACGACACAGAGTACTAGTTCTTATGCTTACTTTTTCGGCCCAAAGACAATTCGGCCCAGCTTGGACAGAAAAAAAGAAAATTCAGCCCAGCTTGAGAGACAATTCGGCCCAGCTTAGACAGAAAATAAGAAAATTCGGCCCAGCTTGAGAGACAATTCGGCCCAACTTGGACAGAAAATAAGAAAATTCGGCCCAGCTTGAGAGACAATTCGGCCCAGCTTGGACAGAAAATAAGAAAATTCGGCCCAGCTTGAAAGACAATTCGGCCCAGCTTGGACAGAAAATAAGAAAATTCGGCCCAGCTTGAGAGACAATTCGGCCCAGCTTGGACAGAAAATAAGAAAATTCGGCCCAGCTTGAGAGACAATTCGGCCAAACTTAATAATACAACGGACAATAGTTTTAACAAGAGTTTATTTTTCAAAATGAAATGCTCAATAATATATAACTTGTATATGCTTAAGTTATCCAAGACAAAATATTTTTGGACAATTCTTATATAATTTTTTTTTGTTTTTTTTTTGTTTTTGTTTTTTGATTTTTTTTTACTGTATTTTATTAATTTGGGATTTAATGAGTGTAATGTATGAAATAAAGAAAGTTCACATTTTCCTTTGTAGTACTAATATTGTTTTTCAAAGTGAGAACGAATATTAATGATTAGTTTCTACCTGTGAACGTGTGCGCTGGTTTGAGAACACCGTTTCATTCTCATTTTATTGAGAAAAAAATTTGAAACATTTGTTGAATTAGGTAAATGTTTTTCGAAGTTATAAAGGTTAGGAGCTTTCATATATCTTTTGCAAAACAGTTCCGAAGACAAATATTACTTGGGAGAAAGGTCGTCTGAAAAAAAAATAGAAGTATTGTAGAGATGGATGTGATGCTTTTGGAGTAACGTATACAATAATGAGATGGATAGATGTATCATATCTCCTGTGGAAGAAGATCAATTTTGTAAGGACCTTGAGTATTTATAACTAATTACAATATGCATAATCTCTCCTTCTTCCTTCCTTTAGCAAGAATTTTATAAACCAGTTTCAGTATTAAAAAGATGTTTTCGAGCAATTAATGGGTTCAGCTTCCAATTTTCTTTTTGTCCAATCTACCCATATCTACAGAAAAGTTATTGTTCCAGACTTAAGAAACATTCTAAAAAGTCAAGTATGAAAAGTATATATATATATATATATATATATATATATATATATATATATATATATATATATATATATATATATATATATATATATATATATATAATTTGAAACCAAATCTTTCTGCGAAAAGAACTTTTAGTCAAGTTATGTATGTATGTATGTATGTATGTATGTATGTATGTATGTATGTATGTATGTATGTATGTATGTATGTATGTATGTATGTATGTATGTATGTATGTATGTATGTATGTATGTATGTATGTATGTATGTATGCATGTATGCAAGTATGTTTGTGTATGCATATATGCATGAATGTATGTGCATTCAATCTTGTGAGTTTTGTGTATACCGGCTCAGATGTATTTTGTTTTGTTTCACTTCATCCGTTTCTAGCAATTATTTTGTTTCTCATATGATAGAGGTTGGCTGATTGGTTGAATTTTTGCAGCGCACCAGCACTATGAGGCTATTTAAGGCCATACGAAAGATTATATCTTTCGTCATTTTCTGTTATATATATATATATATATATATATATATATATATATATATATATATATATATATATATATATATATATATATATATATATATATATATATATATATATATATATATATATATATATATATATATATATCTTACTTAGTATCTACTTGTTGCTTGAAGAACAAATAAGTTGATACAACAAAGTTGGGCCAAATTGTCTTCGAGTTGGGCCGAATTGTCTTTCAATTTGGGAATTTGGGCAGAATTGTCTTATTTTCGGTCCAAGTTGGGCCGAATTGCCTTTGGCCGAATTGTCTATAACCCTTCTCTGAATCTTATTATCATATAAGAAGACACCCAGTAAGGGCGCTATGCAATTTTGGCAGATCTATTAATCCTTCCACTTTGTCGCATTTCATCACAAATCTAACACTTCCCATATATGACTTCACAAAGCTTTGATTTCCCACCCCAAAAGTCATGAAAACAAATCAGAGAAGAGAAAAGGAAAGGAATGCAGCAACCCCATGTGCACGAGGACTTAAATTTATTTGATTTTGAAAGAACGTTTCTTTTTCAAACTTTTTTTTCTATTGTATAATTATTGTATTGTTTAACATTACAAAATAATTTCAGTATCAAGACAAAAGCGATGCATCAAACTGCACTATTCCAACCATCATAAAAATGACCAAACTCTTTTAGCAGTAGCAAAGTTCGCCTGTCTCGGAAGCATGGTGTGACTTGTTGCCCACGTCCATGATGAAACCAACGCCAGAAAAGTTAAAATGGTTAGGCAGACTATGTCAAACGCCATAATAGTTAAAACATGTGTGACTTTAGGCAGACTGCGTCAAACGCCAGAATAGTTCAAACATGTGTGACTTTCGGCAGACTGCGTCAAACGCCAGAATAGTTCAAACATGTGTGACTTTAGGCAGAATGCGTCAAACGCCAGAATAGTTAAAGCATGTGTGTCTTTAGGCAGACTGCGTCAAACGCCAGAATAGTTCAAACATGAGTGACTTTCGGCAGACTGCGTCAAACGCCAGAATAGTTCAAACATGTGTGACTTTAGGCAGAATGCGTCAAACGCAAGAATAGTTAAAACATGTGTGACATTAGGCAGACTGCATCAAACGCCAGAATAGTTAAAGCATGTGTGTCTTTAGGCAGAATGCGTCAAACGCCAGAATAGTTAAAGCATGTGTGACTTTAGGCAGACTGCGTCAAACGCCAGAATATTTCAAACATGTGTGACTTTAGGCAGAATGCGTCAAACGCCAGAATAGTTCAAACATGTGTGACTTTAGGCAGACTGCGTCAAACGCCAGAATAGCATGTGTGGCTTTAGGCAGACTACGTCAAACGCCCGAATAGTTAAAGCATGTGTGACTTTAGGCAGACTACGTCAAACGCCCGAATAGTTAAAGCATGTGTGACTTTAGGCAGACTACGTCAAACGCCAGAATAGTTAAAGCATGTGTGACTTTAGGCAGACTACGTCAAACGCCAGAATAGTTAAAGCATGTGTGACTTTAGGCAGACTGCGTCAAACGCCAGAATAGTTAAAACATGTGTGATTTTAGGCAGACTGCGTCAAACGCCAGAATAGCATGTGTGGCTTTAGACAGACTGCGTCAAACGCCAGAATAGTTAAAGCATGTGTGACTTTAGGCAGACTGCGTCAAACGCCAGAATAGTTCAAACATGTGTGACTTTAGGCAGACTGCGTCAAACGCCAGAATAGTTAAAGCATGTGTGTCTTTAGGCAGACTGCGTCAAACGCCAGAATAGCATGTGTGGCTTTAGACAGACTGCGTCAAACGCCCGAATAGTTAAAGCATGTGTGACTTTAGGCAGACTACGTCAAACGCCAGAATAGTTAAAGCATGTGTGACTTTAGGCAGACTACGTCAAACGCCAGAATAGTTAAAGCATGTGTGACTTTAGGCAGACTGCGTCAAACGCCAGAATAGTTAAAACATGTGTGATTTTAGGCAGACTGCGTCAAACGCCAGAATAGCATGTGTGGCTTTAGACAGACTGCGTCAAACGCCAGAATAGTTCAAACATGAGTGACTTTCGGCAGACTGCGTCAAACGCCAGAATAGTTCAAACATGTGTGACTTTAGGCAGAATGCGTCAAACGCAAGAATAGTTAAAACATGTGTGACATTAGGCAGACTGCATCAAACGCCAGAATAGTTAAAGCATGTGTGTCTTTAGGCAGAATGCGTCAAACGCCAGAATAGTTAAAGCATGTGTGACTTTAGGCGTCAAACGCCAGAATAGTTCAAACATGTGTGACTTTAGGCAGAATGCGTCAAACGCCATAATAGTTAAAGCATTGTGTGTCTTTAGGCTAGCTGCGTCAAACGCCAGAATAGCATGTGTGGCTTTAGACAGACTGCGTCAAACGCCCGAATAGTTAAAGCATGTGTGACTTTAGGCAGACTGCGTCAAACGCCAGAATAGTTAAAGCATGTGTGTCTTTAGGCAGACTGCGTCAAACGCCAGAATAGCATGTGTGGCTTTAGACAGACTGCGTCAAACGCCCGAATAGTTAAAGCATGTGTGACTTTAGGCAGACTACGTCAAACGCCAGAATAGTTCAAACATGTGTGACTTTAGGCAGACTACGTCAAATGTGCATGATCGCAGAGGCATCAGCGTACAAACAAAATTTATGATTCTTTACAAAGTCACTTTATTGATGACCTTGCTGTATGTATGTGGAATCTTAATGTCGTACAAATGCGATGCTAACAATCACATTTTTATATGTAGTGTCTGAGGAAAATGATCAAGGTAAGATGGCAGGATCAGGTCCCAGACACTGAGGCTACATCCACGCTATGATGATGAAATCACAGTTGAGATGGACAGGTTACATAATCAGGATGTCAGATGAGCAAATACCAAAGAAGATCTATGGCGAGCTGAAGGAAGGAAAACAATCTCCTGGTTAGTCAGAACAGACGCTTCAAATATTACCTCAAGTTATCCTTGAAACACTTGATAGAAACTATCGCGAGTCTTAGGAAGATTTGGTAAAGGATCGCTCCATCTCGCGCATGCTCACCCGTCCTTGAGCTACAGCCACTGAACGGATGGATTTCAGATACAGTGCAGAAGCGTGAACAGTGTAAATCTCAGAAATGCAACACATCTTGTATTGCAAGGCCAATCCAATCGATACCTTCTGGCAAGTGTGTCACAGACAGTTCAGAGCATAAACTGACCTGATCAGCCACTTACGTACTCACAGACACCATTTAGTGATATCGTCGTCTAGTGATATCGCGAACAACAAAACAAAGAAAGCCGCATTTCATACGGCCTTTTCCACACATAATCTTGCACCTAGGATGTATTTGTACTAAGAATTAGAGTTACATGTTTTGTCTTGATCATTTAGAAATTTCTAGTTGTTGAATTTTCATAATATAGCGTTCTTATAAGTTTACCATGGAACTTGTATTCGTGCAGTCAGTCTTATAACATTATTACATGTTAACCTTACCAGCATCAATATATCAAACTACTATGTAGCCGCAGATGAACAAATTGGGGGCCGATCAGAAAACTCTCGTGACCCTCTACAGGGACTTTTTCACTAGCCAAGGTTCCGATATATTAACCCTATCTACATCGTGGTGGATCGATTAATTATTTCAGTAATTTGTCCTGGCGACATATGTTGGATTCAATGAGTTGCCTCCCTGAGTAAGTACTGCTAACTAACTAATATTATACTTTGCAGTTATAAATGAAAGTGTGACTACGCACCAGAGAGAATCCATTACAGGTGTATTTGTGTGAAAGGGTGTGTACAAACACGGACCACAATAGAAAATTACTTATTTATGAGCCCATTCCAGTTGTGTGCTCCCCTTTTGTCTCGATTATATAGTAATAGTGTTCAAATTTAAACAAGTTGATTTTTATTGGGAGTGCAGTAGAGTACAAAAAGTGGATAACACGTACAATTCCTACATATCTGCCTCTATTACCATCAGGAAAGGGAAGAATTATACACACAACAGAAAACAAAAGAGGAACGAAGCACATAACCCGGAGTTACTAAAGACCAAAAACAAGAACTGGGGAGGACATGCAATAACATTATGTAATTTATAGCAAAATTAGCAATTAGAGGACAAAAAAACCCCAACACAAAACCAAGAGAGAGGGAGGGAACTGGTAAAATTAGGCCCTCCACAGCATTAATTAGTTCTTAAAGAAGATATCCCTCCCCAAATGTCTCGCTATGTCTAAGAGATAGACTGAAGGTCGAGCGAGCAGAGGGAAATAATAAATTAAAATAACACACACACACACACACACACACACACACACATACATACATACATACATACATACATACATACATACATACATACATACATCACTCACACAAATAAAGGTAAAACAACAACATCAACTTAAACATATTGATTGGCCACAGTCGTACTTCCCATAAGATTCGCTTTGTCGAAGATAAAGACGCAAGACAAAGTAAATAGGGAGACAATTAACCTGACACTCAGATACAAACTTCATAATAATCATTATAAACTATAATAACAGTAATTCGTGCAATCAATGCACACCCGAGTGGAAGGGTACTGGTAATACTAGACCCTCCACGAAAAGTACTAGTACTCAGACAGGATACCAGCCCCCCTCCCTGCCAACTCATTCACTCACCCATCCTTTCCAAAATGTTCGCTTGGTCGAAGTAATACACCGAAGTTCAAGTGAACAGGGAGAAAGGTTAATAATAATAATAATAATAATAATAATAATAATAATAATAATAATAATAATAATAATAATAATAATAATAATAATAATAATTGTTAATTAAAGAAAAAAAAATGCCCTCCCCAAAATAAAAAATGACCAAACATAACGAGTCCACCTTTAGATGACACGAAGAATAACAAACAGTTCAAGGGGAAAAATAAGTACCAAAACAAAATTGGCAATTGTCGTTAGCCAACCAAATGAACAAGCAGGTAAAGGCAACATCTACTACAAGGAAGTATTAAAAGGGACAAAAAATAGAAAGAAGAAGCTAAGGAAAAAACCAGAAGACAAGTGGTCAACAAGGCAGATAATAGGAAGACAATGGGGAGGAACGAAAAAAATAACATATGAGGAAAGAAGATGAGAGAAAACAGCAGAGATAAAAGACGAATTTATATCTGGTTAGACACCGAAACACACACTCTCTCTCTCTCTCTCTCTCTCTCTCTCTCTCTCTCTCTCTCTCTCTCTCTCTCTCTCTCTCTCTCTCTCTCTCTCTCTCTCTCTCTCAAACACACACACGTGCACGCACACATAGAGCCCAGTTAAAGAACATGTACATCTATAGTTTTCACACATCATAGCATGCAAAACATAACAGTCCAAACCAATACAATCTCCAACGTCCCCCACCCTATATCACAATGGGACTATCATTCTGATTCTAGAATGTCCTCTTCAAATAAGACCTGCGTGACACCTTAAAACAAAACCAGACTGGCACACTGCTTGTGACGTGAATAACTACGCTAAGTACATAAAAGAAACAATGTAACTAGTAGGAAAATTCACAACTCGGAACTATCTGATCCGGAAATGTAACTATTGCATTGGGGGGGGGACGCAAACGCAAAAAGATAATTAGAAATAAATTTAACATACAACAGTGACAGCTGCAAGGTGAAATGATGGGTGGACGGAACGAGAAAAATAACATATGAGGAAGGAAGATGAGAGAAAACAGCAGAGATAAATAAAGAAGACGAATTTATATCTGGTTAGACACCGGAACACACACACACACACACACACACACACACACTCTCTCTCTCTCTCTAACACACACACACACACACACACACACACACACACACACACACACACACGTGCCCAGTTAAAGAACATATACATCTATGGTTTTCACACAGTATAGCATGCAAAACATAACAGTCCAAACCAATCTCCAACGTCCCCCACCCCATATAACAATGGGACTTTCATTCTGATTCTAGAATGTCCTCTTCAAATAAGACCTGTGTGACACCTTAAAACAAAACCAGACTGGCACACTGCTTGTGACATGAATAACTACGCTAAGTACATAAAAGAAACAATGTAACTAGTAAGAAAATTCACAACTCGGAACTATCTGATCCGGAAATGTAATTATTGCAGGGGGGGGGGCGCAAACGCAAATAGACAATTAGAAATAAATTTAACATACAACAGTGACAGCTGCAAGGTGAAATGTTGGGTGGACGGATAATCGCAAAAGTTAATAACTGCACAAAGTAAAGAGTAGATAATGACAAATCGACTATTGACCTTAATCCAAAAGATAGGTAGACCGTACCAGCAGATTTTATTTGCATTGTAAAATGAAACTGAGCGATGACGTTTTTACGCAAATGGTTATTTGTTAATATCAAGGAGTGAAATTTCACACACAAAAAAAATGGAAAGAGCTGAAATGGGAAAGCCTGTGTCTTTTAAATTAAAATTATTTCATGAGGAAAGGGCAGTAATTCCAGGTTATAAAACGAGAGTTTTACGGAAAAAGTCCTATTTACAATGTTCACTTATCCAGTGGCGTCACTAGGGTTGGTGTCACACAGTGCGGTAACTCATCTCCATGGACCACCTTCCTGCACAAAAATTCAAAACCTTTATAGACAGTCATTTTGATGTCACCCCATAAAATGGTGTCACCCAGTCCGCACCCTCCCCAGCACCCACCTAGTAACGCCACTACACTTATCCATTCTTGAATCTAAGTTTAATACTTATATGTCAATATGGCCACTCTTCTGTGATTAAACCACTGCATCATTTTCCTTCCCTCCTTCCCGAGACTTTTCATGTGATTTGTGCATAGAAGGACTAATAAATATCGATCTATTTTTTCTTAATGGGAAGTTTGAGATACATGCAAAGAAAATTAAAAACAAAAGCATTTACATAGCGTTTCATTAAAAAAGACGACTGGAAATAGTTTCTGTTTACACTCAGATTATGTTTCTACATGAAACAAAACCAGCACGCTTCTACAGTTAAATAATTGGCATTTTCTCCGAATATTACTACCATGTAAATCAAAGAGTATATTGGTTTAGACTAACCATGAATAAGTCCAGAAAAAAAAAATCGATTCATTTCATAATGCTCTCAATAATAAGTGCAGGTAATTGGTGGATAAGAACAATAAAAAAAAAATAATCAGATATGTGCAGAAAGAAAAGTAAATAAGCTAGAAAAGTTGAAATAAAAAAAGGAAGAAAAGAAAATAAATAAACAAAACATAAAAAACAAATAAGAGAAGAGAGAAGGAAATGGAATATAAAATCTCCATACGCGTGGGGCCTAAAAAAATTTTAAACTGCGATTTGACATTAAAATTACGCTTTTTGTATGAAGCTTAATTTTTGGATGGCAGATTTATATCGTTCAATATTGCAAATAGCATCAAATAATCAGAAACGTATTTAAATATCAGAGATCTTATCTCGATAAAAAGCAATTAAAACTACCTCCCCGTGTTTAAAAATAAATTCAAATTTTAGGAAGGAAAAGGCGTCGAGCCTGTTTTTCTAATTTAAGATTATCATATCAGCAAATAATGTTCTGCAAAACAAACAATCAATATCTCTACTAATACTAATACTGCTACTTATTGCAAATAATAACAAGAATGACAACAACAACAACAACAACAACAAGAACAACACCTGGCTTGATGGGTGTCAAGAGAGAACGACAAAAAGGGATATACGTTTTAGAAGGCTTCTTGGTTTGAATGAAGGAGTTTCCTCCCTTAGATTAAGTACATTTGCTATCAACATCCACTGCAACTTCACCTACTCCTCTACTGTTTCGTTTGAAATTATTATTGTCAGAAACTGTAAAGACAAATAAATACCCGTGATGTCAGCGACCTGTCTCTGTCGTCGTTCTTTATTCATTCTGTAATACTTGTAGTTGTTTTATTGGTGTTGTTGCGGTGGCTGTGGTAAAGAAAAATTAAATTGATTTTAGATGGCCGTGCAATGGTATGAAGCTGTTTCCAATGGATAGATTTTAATGACAGCAGTGATTTCAGGACTGACGATACAACTTATATGCAAATAACGGAAGCAGACTAATGTGTGTAATAGAAGATTTCTGAATTTTTAGGACCATGATTGGTTAATAATAAAAGGTCAAAGTGTAAACATATTCTAATAATTCAGTTTCAGCCTTTTATTACGGGTTGACTTCAGAACACTTACCACAATTTTAAGTAGCACATAATTTTTAAAATTCGGATTTGGACATTTATATAGGAATAATGCTACATATCATACGGTTTTCTACACATAGAAGTGTGTATCAAGGAGGGTCTAATTTTCTACACACAAAAATGTGTATCAAGGAGGCTTATTTTTTTCTTTATATAGAAGTGTGCATCAATTTTCTATGCATATAAGTGTGCATCAAGGAGTAGTCTAATTTTCTACACACAGAAGTTTGCATCAAGGATGGGTCTAATTTACAAATAGAAGTGTGCATTAAGGAGGGGTCTAATTTTCTACAAATAGTCGTGTGCATCAGGGAGTGTTCTAATTTTCTATACATAGAAGTGTGCATCAAGGAGGGGTCTGATTTTCTACACATAAGAGGTGTGCATCAAGGAGGAGTCTAATTTTCTATACATGTACAAATAATTGTGCATCAAGGAGGTGTCTGATTTTTTAAATACATACAAGTGTGCATCAGCGAGAGGTCTAATTTTCTACACAGAAGTGTGCATCAATGAGGTTTTTAATTTTCTATACATAGAAGTGTGCATCAAGGAGTGGTCTAATTTTCTACACACAGAAGTGTGCATCAAAGATGTGTTTAATTTTCTCCACACAGAAGTGTGCATCAAGGTGTCTACTTTTCTAAATATAAAAGTGCATCAAGGAGTGGTCTAATTTTCTACATTTTCTAGGGAGGGGTTTAATGTTCTATAAATAGAGGTGTGCGTCAGGGAGGGGTCTAATTTTCTATAAATAGAAGTGTCCATCATAGAGGGTCTAATTTTCTATACATAGAAGCGCACATCAAGTAGGTGTCTTATTTTCTACACACATAAGTGTGCATCAAGGAGGATGTGTCTAATTTTCTATGCATATAAGTGTGCATCAAGGAGGGGTCTAATTTTCTACATAGAAGTGCGCATCAAGGATAAGTCTAATTTTTTATACATAGAAGTGTGCATCAAGGAGGGGTCTAATTTTCTATACATTTAAGTATGCATAAAGAAGGTGTCTAATTTCTATACATATAAGTGTGCATCAGTGAGGGGTCTAATTTCTATATATAGAAGTTTACATCAGGGAGGGGTATAATTTTCTATACATAGAAGTTTGCATCACAGAGGGGTCTAATTTTCTACAAAAAGAGGTATGCATCAGGGAGGGGTCCAATTTTCTATATACAGAAGTGCATCAAGGAAGTGTCTAATTTTCTATACATAGAAGTGTGCATCAAGGATGGGTCTATATTAAGAGCGAAGTTTTAAATTGAACATTTAAAATTTCAAGTTACTGATTTTAATAGTATGTTTTGTTTTTGTTTGCTATGGTTCTATTCGTACCGTGAGTCCTATAAAAGAATTCCATTAACAGAACTAGCAGGTTATCCTTGAAAAAGAAATTAATCGATGACGTTTTCTTAAACAGGATGTACACGTGTCTGTAAATGCTTATTTGTTAATACCCGTTTTAGCCTAGGATAATGAGCGAGTGAAATTTCACACATGTGAACACAAACAGGGCAAGATGAGATCAGGAAAGCAATCTGCTCTCAATGTAAATTCTTGCTGCGGCAAGGGCAGTAATTCCAGGCAATAAAATGAGAGCTTTAATGACTCGATGTCTGTTTGTTTAAGACAATCCATCAACAAATATATAAAAATGCTTTCCTAAGGGTTTATGATGATTGATAATGGGTTATATGCGAACAGAAACGCTAATAGTATCGATTCGAGCTATTAAGTTAACAATCTCTCTCTCTCTCTCTCTCTCTCTCTCTCTCTCTCTCTCTCTCTCTCTCTCTCTCTCTCTCTCTCTCTCTCTCTCTCTCTCTCTCTCTCTCAAGCACTTGGTGACGTTTCAAGATTAAAAGAAGACGGCGGATTTAAAATACAAGCATTCTCTTTTCTATCACTGAATCCAACCTTTTCTCTTATATTTCAACATAGCCACTTGTCTGTAATTAAACATCTTCATCCTCCCCGCCCACTTTTATCCGCTACATTTTACGTGATTTCTGCATATGAGAACTGATTGATATTAATGGCGTTTCCTCCATAATTATGTAAAAAAAACCAGTAACCCTGGTTATCATAAAGATGTGGAGACTGCGCAGAATGTAAAGAAAGGTAGTTGAAATGAAATATAGACTTATATTATCTTCAATCAAGCGATTATGCTACTACTACTACTACTACAAGTTTTATTTGTAAAATATCAGTGACTAAGACTGTACAAAAAAAAATGCAAGCAGCAGTAGCAAATGTTGTTAATGTAGTGGTATTGATGGTTCTGGTGTTTCTAGTGATGGTAAAGAGAAATAATTGCAGTTGCATCAGTTGAAAAAAGAAGGAAAGATTTCCATTGGTCAGAACATGATCATGTGATCACATCCATTTGTGTTTATTTCTGTATAAACTGTACGGTTAACTACTTTATGGTATAACGGCGTCAATTTCGCAAGTCCAGGTGGATGGAGCTTAAGGTAAAGGGAACATTGCATTCAGAAATAATCAACAATGCTAGCTGTGATTGGTGCATTATGTAAGAGTTGTACTTTCTGTTAGAAGAGTTCGTAACTTCAGTTTGGAGCAACGTAAAAGTCAACGATGGTTTGATGGTTAAAAAATATCTCAGGAGTAAAATAACCTATAGAATATGATTGCATACCGTTAGAGACGAAAATAGCAAAAGGAAATATAGGATCGTGGGTGGAACGAAGTGTTCGGAAGATACATACCTTGTTTCTTACATAGTATGACAGAGGGGGTCCAATATCAGAAAGGGTCATGGGGGTAATCTGAGAAATTTTTGTCACTCTGTATGATTTTTTCTTTACGATTATTGTTTTTTTAACATCAAGCTCGCGTCAAGTACCTGTGTGTATGACGCGGAACTTGATAGTTACGACGTGGGATGGGTGGGAGAATCGCTACACCCCCGCCCCCATTGTAATTGTCCGTGTCGATGTCTTGCATTGTTTGATTATGGACCCCTGTCGCTATAACCATTTACCGATAGTCTTAATTTCATTTGTAAGTAGCCCCGGTAAGTAACCCAAACAGTCATCAGCGCGAAAATAGATTTAAAGACGCGAAAATTGATTACTCACATGTCTGGACACTAACGATTCAAAAGTCACGACTAACAACTCATGATAGTATCAAATCCAAGTCATTCGTATGTCAAACAAAACAACATATCCTTTGCCTTTAAAATTGAACGTCTACTCAGTAAACATATGCCAGTTTAAATAAAAAGCAAGACCATGCTGCGGAATATTCAAAACTACATATCGAGTACCATTGGTAGAATTTTTTTTGTTTGATATTGACATAGCTGTTACGTTGCAGATGGAGAATTCCCACTTCTATAAATAGCTACGTAGCAGACGCCTCAACAATAATTCATACGCTTAAACATGTTCTAAACTAATAGGAGATATCTTTGGGAAAAAATAGCAATAAAAAATAAAATTAGAAAGAATCGCAAGTAAAAGAGGTTAACATTGTTTTTTCTTTCCGAGTTTATAGTGCTAAAAGTTGTCAGTTGCCGACTCACATAGTTTACATAACACTCTTCCGGCGTTATATGCTCTAGGATTCGGCAACTGAAAGGTTATACCAACATAAACCCAGAATAAAACAGACTAAGTTCTTAAGTTTAAGCAGTTTCGAACAGCATTGCTGTTACATGCAGTCAATTCTAATGGATGCAAGTCTGAGAGGCAGAATGGATATTTATCTATGTTTTGTAAAACGAGTTCAAAATGATCTACGTCCTTGTCTGTGTGTGTACAAATTATAAAATTTGATAGAAAACCACACGACTTAGGCAATAACGTGTTTCATAACTGACCATTACGTTAAACCACTGACGTAATCAGGATAATGATTATGTTAATCAGAATTAAAAACAAAGCATATCCGTAAAAGAGGCGGATTCTAACGCCGTGTATTGTTCGTACGTACAATATTTGTGCAAACTGTCACAACATTTTCGTATGGATAGTTAGGTATATTTCACTCAATGTTACAATACTTTTCACTATGGATGGGACAGCAAAGAGAGAGAGAGAGAGAGAGAGAGAGAGAGAGAGAGAGAGAGAGAGAGAGAGAGAGAGAGAGAGAGAGAGAGAGAGAGAGAGAGAGAGAGAGAGAGAGAGAGAGAGAGAGAGAGAGAGAGAGAGAGAGAATGTTTATGCTCAGGTCCGGTTTCTAACCAGATATAAATTCGTCTTCTTTATTTATCTTATCTCTGCTGTTTTCTCTCATCTTCTTTCCTCATATGTTATTTTTCTCGTTCCTCTCCATTGTCTTCCTATTATGTGCCTTGTTGACCACTTGTCTTCTGGTTTTCTCCTTAGCTTCTTCTTTCTATCCTTTGTCCCTTTTATTACTTCCTTGTTGTTGATGTTGCCTTTACCTGATTGTTCATTTGGTGACTAACGCCAATTGCCAATTTTGTTTTGGTACTTATTTTTCCCCTTGAACTGTTTGTTATTCTTCGTGTCATCTAAAGGTGGACTCATTATGTTTGGTCATTTTTTATTTTGGGGAGGGTATTTTTTTTCTTTAATTAACAATTATTATTATTATTATTATTATTATTATTATTATTATTATTATTATTATTATTATTATTATTATTATTATTATTATTATTATTATTATTATTATTATTATAACCTTTCTCCCTGTTCATTTGAACTTCGGTGTATTACTTTGACCAACATTTCGTTTTGGAAAGGATGGGTGTGTAAGTTGGCAGGGTTTTGGGGTGGGTGGGTTGGTATCCTGTCTGAGTACTTGTACTTGCCGTGGAGGGTCTAGTATTACCAGTCCAATCAATGCGTTTTCAGTACAGTAGTTTTAATTAGACGTCAAAGGGGGGGGAGAGCATGAAAGTTCACATGTTTACAAGTCCACAAAGACAATAAAACCTTTTGCAGCTTGGCGGATTCGCACAAAAGTTCAGTTTGTACAACTCATTTATTTACTATGCGATTCACTTTTCACTCAGATTCACTAGTTCTCCACATTATTCTGGTCTATTTTATGTACATTTATTATACGTTTCATTTTTGCCACTCGTGTCATCAAAGTCCATGAGGGTGATTCTTTGTGCATATTTTTTATGACACGATCAGCATCCATACCAGTTGTAATAATATAATAATGGTTTATTAGTACCGTATTATATCTGGATTCTGTCGAATTCATCGCTAAATATTTTCTTAAATTGATTTGTTGACTGTGACTTGAAATTGCTCTTCACAGCCACACTTCAGCCGCCGGATCGCTTCCAGCCAATACAGAAACGGATTTTCGTGATCTATTTCAGTCTCTATTTTAATCCCACATCGAACACGTGACAGTTTTTAATGCACAAATGTAATGTTATATACACCTGCCTAATATAAAAAATAATAAAAAGATAAAATACATGAGTGAGGTCAAAAAGGTCCCTATTTTTGGATAAGTTTAATAAAGCAACACTTAAGAATATCATTCACTTGATCTATCAAATCAGAGGAAATTCATAGAATAAAATGTTGATGCACCCCACCCCAAATTTATATATACATTTTTCATGTCCGAAGTCCATTTTTTGAGACACGCAATTCTTACAGTGCAAACACAAGCCCTTTCCCTTCGGTGATCGTTTTGAAAAACATTATGCACTTAATAGTTTGATGCTATTCAAAATTGTTGTCATCCAATTAGTTTTTGAGATATTCTACTTGCCTTGAACCAATGAGTGTACTGCTACAGGTATTACGGTACCAATTGCACAACCCCAGGTGGGAGGAGCTTAAGGTGTAGGGAACATTGCATTCAGAAATAAACGACAAAACTAGCTGTGATTGGTGCATTATGTAAGAGTTGTACTTTCTGTTAGGCTTTTAAAAAAGTTGAGCCTCTTGGCAACATGTGAAATTATGTTAATTCATATAGAGATCAGATTTTTTTTTTTTTTAAAGATTTTTTTAAAATTTGGTAGACATGACTGAAAATGTGTCCGGTGTAACTAGATAACTCTTACCCCTGTCTAGTTCCAGCAGAGTTATCTCTCTTAAATGCAATGGAGTACCTATTTTCGATGTTATCAAATTAACAATCTAACATTGTTCTCTGTGACAGTGTGTGACATGCATGCTGAGGTAGGATAGAAAGTATATTTATTTCGCAAACCATTAGCATTGCGGTCTATGGAAAAGCAATTGGTACGGTGATACCTAAAGGGAAGAACAGCCTCCCAGTGTATCCATAGAAACGCATACATGTTGGCGGCATTTATGAACTGTACTAGTTTGTTGTAGGAAAACTAATGTATGCTGAACATTTCTGGTCAAATATTGGCAATCTTTTAAGAATAAAATGTATGAAATCTTAAGAAAATAGCACAAGTTGACTTAGGATTGGGGCTTTTGATGTGACAGACATAGACGTATATTGCCTGATGGTGATGGTTTCATTTTTGTGTTGTCAGCTCCAAGATTGGCAAAGATGCAACAAAGTAAGTTATGTAAACATATTATAGTAGATTTTGGCCAAATATTGACTATTTTACCTGTCAAATATTATAAATCATGCAAATTAAAGCAACAGTTCCAACATTATTGAGTGGTAACCATATTAGTCACATATTGCCCATTCCTTCCATTCAAGTAATCACTGTTATTCAAACTTTGCATCCCATCGCAAGAATCCAATTGGCATGGGATCATATCCTCATGTCTATGGAAGGCTGTACTCCACATGTTGGCATTGTAGACAACATGAAATCAAACAAGCCGCCTCACCTTAGAGAACAATATGACATCACTATTGAGAACTCCATTACATACAGAAGCCTAAATATTAGGTTCCCACTTATCAATAGCGTATATTTTGGGATAATTTAATTGCATTGTTCATACGTGTTAATAATGCCATCTCTATTACATAGATAATATATTTTAGGAAATAAAATGACCACACCTTATGTATATAAATAATTTATCTCCCTTACACCAGACATAACAATTCAAGAAATAAAAACTTACATTTTCTGTGATTGGTTATAAAAATAAAGAGAAGATTTGTGAAATACTATATTAGCCCTCAGTCTTGATGAAACTATAAGTAGAAGCAATTTAATAATTTCTCACAGTAACTTTTACATGTTTAAAACCAGATAAGTGATGTTTTGTTTGGTTTAGGTATTTTTCTGCATAAGTTTAGCCAGTTTCTGTTAATTTCTTATATAAAAGAAATGTAAATTATATGCATCTATATCTTCTAAATTATTCACCCTTATGTATTAGATGAAAATGAACACCAATTCACTTGAAATTTCATTGCATGTGATAGATATTGTATCACATGTGCCTTCGGACTGTCCTTGGACCAATGGGGTACTGCCTCCATATATTTGTCCAAGGTAAGGTCATGAAACTTTTGCTTCTCATTTTCCTTATTACTGCTTTTGTCTCCTTTAATTCCTTTATCATAAGTTACAGTTCTCGTTTAAATACACACTCACCACCTGTTTTAACTCCATTTGACTCACTTTACTTATTGTTTATCTTTGGCATTTTTCTATATTTTATTCCCCAAATGTCACCCCTAATGCAGCATAACCATTTAAATGTTGTGAATATACTATATTTGGTGATAGATTGGCTTATTGCATTAATTTTATTCACTACACTAAGGAGGAAAGGTTTCTATTTGTATTACCAAGAGGATGGGTAGGTTGACCTTTGTATTAGGACTGGAGGTTAGTGACCTAATGTATCTGCAGACAGTGTAAAGTGTTGATTGCTTATATTTTATAATAAGATTGGTTCATGTCCACCTGTCTCTGGTGTTAAGTTCTGCATCTACCAAACAAAGATAAAGTCCTTTAATTTAGGTGAATTGTACTTAATGAAGTAGAAGAGGTCTGTACTGTTCAGTACACTGACCTTTGACCTAATTATTACATAATATGACATGATGTGATTTATCCCATTTCACCCATCTGAAGTTCAGTAAGTGTTGATGTGAATAAAACAACTCATAGTTAAAACAAATCATTTTATTCCAAAAATATGGTTTGTTAGTAAAGCACACATATGAAAACAGCAGCTGAAAAAGTTCAAAGACAATTACATACACATTAATATAAAACACAGCTAAGGTACCTCATAAAATTGATTCTGACAAGCGAGACTAAGAACATCTGTCACTTGTACAGTCCCAAGCTATATCAAAGGTTATTGAAAAAATAAAGGTTGGCTATTGGTATAACGGTATCAATTGTACAACCCCAGGTGGGAGGAGCTTAAGGTGTAGGGAACATTGCATTCAGAAATAAACGACAAAACTAGCTGTGATTGGTGCATTATGTAAGAGTTGTACTTTCTGTTAGGTTTTAAAAAAAGTTGAGCCTCTTGGCAACATGTGAAATTATGTTAATTCATATATAGATCACATTTTGTATTTGTTAAGATTTTTTTAAAATTTGGTAGATATGACTGAAAATGTGTCCGGTGTAACTAGATAACTCTTACCCCTGTCTAGTTCCAGCTGAGGTATCTCTCTTAAATGCAATGGAGTACCTATTTTCGATGTTATCAAATTAACAATCTATATTTATTTATA
This sequence comes from Potamilus streckersoni, assembly GCA_016746295.1. Taxonomy (NCBI): domain Eukaryota; kingdom Metazoa; phylum Mollusca; class Bivalvia; order Unionida; family Unionidae; genus Potamilus; species Potamilus streckersoni. Next base: position 2,675,131 of record JAEAOA010000768.1, on the reverse strand, counting down.
TATATATCTATATATCTATATAAGTATGTGACAGTGTGTGACATGCATGCTGAGGTAGGATAGAAAGTATATTTATTTCGCGAAACATTAGCATTGCGGTCTATGGAAAAGCAATTGGTACCGTGATACCTACAAGTAGCTAGCTCTGCTTCGTAGCTGACTATTGGTATTTCACTGGCCTCATACCGTACAGTGCCTACATGAGACGGTACATGCCTTATATCATTATCAAGAACGACAGCAGTCGGTGAGACCAAATTCACAAATATGCCCATATCTATAAATATAGCACAATAATAGCTATAACAAAGCCAGGTCACACCCTTAAGTTAAGAAATTGCCATGGGCCAATCTACGAAATTGTCCCCTGCCACCTCGGTAACTTTTGCGTCATACCAAAATAAGTGAAACATGACTTTTATAAAGACGAGTTAGCTGTCAAATTGGGGCAAAACAGGCATAACATTAAACCGATGCGAAAAGATTCCTTATATGTGGAATAACGGGAACAAAATGTGTAATGACGACACCCATTTAGCAAGCAATGATTGGATGAAAACAAATCAAGTTACTCGATCATCTCATATTTTCTGTTTCTTTGACTGCTTTCTCTTCCTTCATAAGTATCATCACCAGAATCTCTTCCCCTTCCCTTCATCGTCAACTTTCTCGCCTTTCTTCTCATATTGACTCTCTTACCGTCGTCTTCATCGTCGTCATCACTGCAGTGGCCATAATTAGCATCGTTCTTATTAGCATCAGCTTCTTCTTCGTCGCTTTATTTATTTACCGTCACTAAAACTTTTGTATATTTCTATATCATACGACAAACAGGGAGGGCTTGTTTAATTTAACCAATCTTAAAGGAAGGACGTATTTTGTTTGATATAGTTACATGGTTCAGAGAAAATATATTTGCTAGGTTGATGAGAGAAAGATTGTTAAGTTTGGAAATTATTAAACTCTATACAGTGGGCTACCTCTGCCTTAAGGATAAGTACCGTCTGTAGTCACACGTCAAATATAACTGCAAGCAGCACAGATCTTGTGCAGTTTATTAGAAGTATTTGCTAGACAAAAACACATACTATGATCTGAAGGACTATAATGCTACGGTTGTTTAATTTCTATGGTGTTAGCATTTTAAATCGACTTATAAGCGAGTAACGACAGTACTACGATGGCATGAACTGTCTTGATCGTGGTAAACTTTAAATTTCTTTATCTTTGAAACTTTTAGTTGACAATAAGTAACTATCAGAAATGTTTTAATTTTCGCATGAATAATCTGTATTTTTTAATTAATAATCGGCAGCTAGTATAAAAGATACGCATATTGCTTTTTTACATTTGAATTTGCCGCTCGAAAGCGAAGCATATTTTCTGCATTAAACAATGTGTCAACAGCGTTATCCTGTCCTTTGCATGAGTCTGATGAGAGTTTATTTTTGCCGCTGTAGTTATTAAACTCAACGTGTAAGCATTAGATTCGCAGCTCTTCCATCTTGGGTCTGACTCTTTTTAAAGGCATTTTAATGGTTCAAAGGTCTTCAGTGGATATATCGCGAAATCGGTTCCTTTAGCGTTTTTTTTTTTATATTCATTAGACAAATTTATCAGTCTTGCCCATCAAGAATTGTTAGTCATTATCAGTTCTCCAATCTTCAATACATAGTCCTTAAATCAGAACATACCGTTGTCCTTTGATATCTTTTCTAAAAGGACCACGTGATAAACTAGCGCCTGAATATATCGTTCGTTTGCTTCTGTTATATGTATATTAATTATTATTGTATATTTGTTACAATCACCGATTTGTCTACGTAATTTTCTGTTAACAGTAATTTATCCTAGTTCGTTAAATCTGGAAGCAGTTTCTGTCGTATTTCTCAGAGTTTGGTTGACTTTGTCACCGGGTGTAACTGACCAAAGCTAATTACTTAAAAGCAGAAGTAATTAATCAATAAATATCGACCGCGTGTCCATAAATATGCGCTCCAAAATTAGATCATGTCCAAATTAATTTAGCACAGTATGGATTATGCACACAAATAAAAAAAATCGAGTTTCATATTAGCACTGGTTTATTGCCGTACTCCTAACAAATAAGCATATTATTGTGGTTACCATTGCTGTATTTTTTATTGATAGCCCTAGCAGACAATTTACCTTTCATTCCAGAGCTGTGTATCGCCATTATTGACTAATTGAGCTGTGATCATAACGATCCAAGGTAACATATATTATTAATTTGGGGATCAATTTGTATAGACTTGTGGCGAAAGATATAACTAATAAAATTTTTAAAAGAAATCTCCAGAGTTACTTCGGCTACCAGTCAACTCTTGGTCTCAATCATATTGTATCGATTCTTCAATTCTTGTATTGATATGTGTATCGATATGGTAAAATATATCAATACGTTGATGAATTGTTTTAATCATAGTGGTTAACTATTAACACGCAACCTCCATCATGCTATTCTTAATGAAGATATTCTTCATTTTCCTTGTCTTCATTGCCATGGTTCAAGACTCACCAATAGTTTCCATCAGCCTGAAAAATTTTTATGTGTAGAACCATAATTTCTTTTTACTTCTATTTTCTTATCTTTGAACCAACTTTTAAGGCAAACGACGCTGTTTATTTTATTTATAAATTTTCGGTTTCAAAGAATTTAATTTTAGGATGAAGTCGAAAAAGATTTAAATGGAAGATACCATCTAAACATATATCATCGAAACTTACACAAACACACACACAAACACACACACACACACACACACACACACGCGCGCGCATGCTGTTCTTCCAGGTAGGAATGAATAATGATTGAAGGAATGAGGCATTTGTGTTTTGAAATATACTTTATCTTTAATAAGCTATAACACAATTAGTAGTAACCAATATTTTTTTTTGCACCAGCACTCTTTTTATATAGAATTTTGACTATTTACATTTATCAGAGTTTTCGCTTTTTATTTTATAGTTTGTATAATTATAGTACTACTAAATGCTTTACATGTTGGAGATACAAAATTATATTTATCATGGAAAATCAACGTCTTTGATTTTGTCTGACTTTGAAAAACAATGGCTTAAATTGTTTCCTTCGGTACCCCCCGACACATACACACAAAAAACTTCCATATAGCCAAAATGACGACTGCAGTTTAAAATTGTTGCAGCTGTTTTATATAGTTCATTTAACGTGATCTTTATTTTCCCTTCCTCGCCATTAATTTGATATATGGCTCGTTCACAAATGGAATTTCGTTGTATGACATAAAGACAAACACTTGAATTGTATATGTTTATTTCGTGGCACTAAAATGTTCAGCATGACAAATCCATTTATTAAATTGCTATGCAATTTGTCCTTACACCATGGCAACACGATAGTAAAGTTGTTGTATTGGTTCTAATCGAACGAGGCATTGTATTACAATATTTAAGTTATCGTAATTTAGATAAAGTAACCCCCCAAATTTTGTGAATTAAAAATAGCATTTCACAAAATACGATTTTAATAAGTATGTATCTACGCCTATGTAAAATTACATGTATGCAAACATGTATGTATGTCTGCGCTATATAAATGTACACAAACGTAATAGATGTCGCTTTGGCTCAGAGATTTCTAGGGCAATATAAACGTCTTTTATTTTTTGCAACAAGTCTATACAGGCTGTATCTTTATGCATGTGTGTACACACACACACACACACACACACACACACACACACACACACACACGCACGCGCGCGCACACACATTTTTCTGCAGTTACTTTTTGGTGAGGTTACACTTCACTTGACCAGAGATAACAATATAACAAATCAGAATGACCTTTCCATTAACATTGGATCTTTGCCCATCTGGTTTGTATATTTTTTGTTTCGGTGTTGCATTGGAGGCTTTTAAAACGTAGCTTTTATCATTTCAATACAAATCCCCAAAATTAATACAGTTTGGACCATTATCATACAAAATATAAAAATTTAATATTATAATATATTTCAAGTAAAAGCAACCGAATAGCTCCAATTGTCTTGCTTTAGTAAGGTTAATTAGTCTCAGCAATCACTGATTCAATTTTTTGATTAGTTTTTCCGTATATATGCTTGACACGGGAGAAGATCTGAAATGTAGATTAACGTTATATCAAATGACTTATGATTATAGGATATCACGAGGATTCAAGGAATGGGAGGTTGGTGGGGCGTGTTATTTTCAATGTTTATAAAAAAAATAAAATGAGTATAATGTTTGATGATAAGAATATGACTTCATAAAAACTGTTTAGATCTCCAATGGATCGATGGAGTAATCTTCCGTTTGATCAGTTGTACTTGGTCGTATATTAATGGCATATTTTCTACCTATGATTTGTTAATTTATGAATTTTATGGATACAGTTCGTAGATTTTCTTAGTAAAAAGACCATGCATTTCCCTTCGTAACTATTTTCTTATAATTTAACTGACTATCTAATAATCACAATGTCTGCTTTAGATATTATGTCCAAAATGTATGATATTCCAAGGCTTATTACTGTGTATTAACTACTACTCATTGAAAAGTTTAATTCATAATGTTTGAAACACCCTGATAGTTGCTCGCTAGATATATCTAATTCACTTTGACCTGGATATTTGTTATGGTCCAATACGCGACGCTTTGGGATCATACACGAGATATTCCAGCAAAAAATACGTGTATTCCAGTACTAAACGCATGTTCTCCGAATGGTAAAAGGATAAATAAATCGACTTAAACATTTCAATAAAATTACATTACATGAAATGATTGGTAAAGTCAGAATCATAAACAAGTCTGGCAAATTGTTCTTTGTTTTAAAGAATTATTCAGCTAATTTATTAAACTTAATTTCTGCTAAAAGGATTTACTGATGAAAATAAAAGACTAGGTTTTCTCGTACATACAATGGTAATACTATCTGTGCTCGACTATAAAATGGACCATCTTCATGAATCCTGATTTGACGTAGCATAATACGCCCCAAGAGTTAGGTCTATTTTGTTTGTTCTACTGATTAGTCCAAACCGCTGGGTCTTAATGCTGTTTTGGGTCAATGAGATTTGCATCTATTTCCTGCTTATAAAAGAATACTGACGGTATTTCATGATTACACTTCTTTCACTCGTCTTCTTTGCGAGCGTTCGTTGGTACGTCAATAAAATACTTCGTATTGTACTGAAATACAATTGCAAACTTTTGCAACAGAAAGAGTACTGTTATCTCGGAAAAATGCTTAGCCTACTAAATTGCATACATATTTCTTATTACGGCCGTTATTGGTTCGAATAATTTCGAGTGATTGAAACAAGATTTATAGCTAGGTATGAACATTTTATGAAAATTAGATGAAACATGTCCAATTGCAAAAGAGGTGAATTTGTACATGTTTTATTAGTAAATGCTTACTACTTGTCGTGCTCAGTAAGGCTGGTTGGTATACAGTCATCTGATTATGCAATGATTCATACGTAGTGGCCATCAAATTAGTCAGTGGCCTGTTGGAACTGCTGCAACAGTTAAATGACAGACGCTTCCCTCGGATGATGGGTCAAATGTATGATTCAAGTGGAGATACCTGGGTTACGCACAGTTCATTTTAATCAGCTCATATCGTTCATCCATCAAATACTATTCAAGCATCAAATTCGAGCATATTTGTGAACATATCGATGACATAACATCTTCGGTAACACAGACTTTTTCACCCTATTTTTATTGTGCTCTCACAGCTATTGCTGATTGACAACTCTTTATTATAAAAAGCCATTGAATACACAAACCTTTATGAGCAATGATCAAATATATGTCTAAATAATGCAGCCGAATTTTAGTGCATGACTGTGCATTTCAGGATATAATTGTGTAAATAGAGGTCTGATATACTGTTGTATACTCCACAAATTTCCACAACTGTTACTCGTTCCTATATACTAACCGAGTTCTCGCTTGTTCTTCATCATAATAACATTTTATCACCATGGATATAAAAATCCAAGATTTATATTCAGTTGGCTAACCTATGAGTTACATATAAAATAACGACTTGAAAGATAATTGGAAGAAACAATTTATGATATCAACAAACATCAATGCACCTGCGCAGTGACCTTCCGTTTTCTTTTGATTTTCTCTTTCAAAGATGGCGCCAATTTTACTGACTGCGGTCTATCATATATACCGTCCATTTGCTCTGGACTTGTTTTAAATGTCTGAATAATCTCAAGTTGCAGTAACTGTCCTGAAAGCTCGCTCACTTCCTGTTCAAGTACATGCAGATTGAGGGAAAATTTATCTAAGTCGCTTTTTAAGGTTCCATACGTTTTCTCAGTCGCTTCAACCTTCTCTGCTAATTCTTCTTTCATCTGCGACTTTTCCATAATTTCGCTTTGACACTCAACCAAGTGCTGTTCCAGTTCATGAAGCAACGCTTCTAGATCCTGCACCTGCTTTAACATTTTTTGTCTTTTCATTTGAAGACTATAGTTTCTTTTTGTCTGAGATACAGTAATTTTAAGAAAGTCTACCATACTCTCTTTCTGCTGTTTCTGGACATGCTTACACTTCTTTTCCTTTTCATAATTGTTTAGAGTTGATTCTAGAAGATTTAGATCAGACTCGATTTTTTCAAGTTTTTCTCTGTTATTATGCAGTAGTATATTGGCTGCTTTTACAGCTTTTTCTATCTTCTTGTGCTTCTCTTTCTGGAATTTCAGATCTTCAGCTCTCTTTTTCGTCATAGTCCTTGTTTCTCTTATGTAATCGTTAATTTCAAACATATATGCCTCATCTCTTTCCAACCACTTTCTAGCAATGATACACACCGCTTCGGCTTTTTCCGTCAGATCCGGAAACAACCGAAGAATAGGGAACGCTTTCAAGTCACAAGCTACGAGAATTCTCTCCGTAAATTGGGTATGTGTGAATAAATCTTGGTGAATTCCAGTGTCCCAGCTCTTCAGAAGAATCTGCATATCCGTCAATCGTTTTTCAATGTCAGAGAGGTAGGTACTAATTTCTTCCGTGTATCTGGTAGACACTTCCAGATGAACTTCCGCCGAATTGTAACTTAAACAATTGATCCTAAGCCTCTCCAGAACATTGGTTTTGAATTTATCAATAAGGATTTTCATACTCTCTAGTGTACTCCTAATGTTTTCCCAGAACTCAGAAATGAATGCAATTTGGCCTTCGTCCACAGAAAACGCCTCGCGAAGCTGGTTCAGCAGGGCAACTATTCTGACTTCAGCATCTACCACTTCCAGTTTAATATTCTTCCTCCGCAGAACATTGTTTGCACTGAGGAAATTTTCATTACACTTAACAAGGTATTCCTCGAATCTAGCTTCATCGGTTTCGTCGCATTGATAGAATGCTAATTTGATCTGTTCAAGGTCTTTTTCCGTTTCGGAGACCTTGGTGCGCAGAAATTCAAGACTGTCGTAGTACGCCCTCTGCAGACCGGCCCGTACTGCCGCCAACATACTAGGCTTAATCTGCATCTGGCTCTGAAAATAAAAAGTAGTTCGGAATAAAATATTTGCCAGATGTTATCTCTTTATCCCCGCTGTTAATAAGCTCGCATCATTTACTAAATAGGTGTTCCTAGGGAACTACCAGTTAATTCGGAATTAGTCGCTTTGTGCATATCACTAACCTCTCATTATTCAAGGTTCACGTTTAAATTTTCGTGTGGGTGACCTTTACTCTAAGGTGACGGAGGAGGATAACGAAAGCGTGACTATCTGTGAGTAATTGTCAACATCAAACTCAATAAAATCTAATAATATGTAAAATTTGAAGGAATGACGGTTCTCACGTGTGAAGAAAGAAACATTATCAACCGTTCTCAATACACAAGACTTTTAAATATATAATTAATATAATCTTTGGAAAGTGATAAAAAAAATTTCTTTTTTTCTCGTCAAAATCATCTTCTTTTATAGTTAAAAACATTTTTTTTTGTGAAACATGTCTAAGGTTTTATATATTTGTTTTGTTAAAGAATTGGTAGAAGAACAACACCTTGTCGCTACTTGCACATTGTAAAGTATAATTGTGCCCTTTGCTTTGCAATATATGCAAAAATTTAGATTATGAACTAAACTATTATCTCAAACGTATGACACAGTTCAATGGCATAATTTTATCGCAAACGTTTTAATTTTAGGCTTATATATTGCTGCGGTCTCATTTTCAGGCTCTGTTGAAAATGACAGAGTAATGGATGTTAAAAAAAACCATAATATTAAATCAGTTTTTACCCATAAATTGATTTGCTGTCAGAAAAATTCTGTTATTGCAAAATGTAAAAAGTGCTTTAGCCTTCGTAGTAGATAAAAATAAATTGAAGCTATGCCCGCCCATTCGTATTTGTTGTTTTTACGAGATTCTGCAAGAATTTATTTTGAGATTCACATGCAAGGTGCTCCAAATATAAAAGATTCAGGAAAAATTCCCGCTACCTCCTTTTCTGGGGAATTTGTCCGTTATTTTCACTTTTGATCAGTTAAAAAAACATCCAGACACAGCCTTATACTGATTCATTCACTGCTTTTTCTTGATCGTGTACTTCTTTAACACATAAACGTGTCGCTGCAATTGTTTATATATCGACTTTCATAAAAGCTATAACTGAGACTATGGTTTTGATAAATACATCTGGTCAAGATAATAAATAACACGATACGATAACCCGCTGTTTGTAGACCCAAATGTTAAAAACAAACAGCCCGTACTCTGTGTCGCTTGTGCGCTACACTATAGGGAAAGTACAATGCAGATACATTTAACATGAAGTTTCTCTGTTGTAGAATATGTAACGCTTTGTACACACACCATAAAATCGAGACTGCATAGTCTGCATATAATAAAATAGATCCTGATCTGGTCTTTGTTACCATATTTACAAAAAAGTACCGTGTCATTTTGTGTCATCTGTGTTTGTGTGTGTGTGTGTGTGTGTGTGTGTGTCTGTGAATCTAAAACTCATTCTTTGCAACATGTCTCCATTTGTCAGTCTTCCTTATGTGTTTGGTCATCGAAGACGATAATCGCCAATAGATCGAAACACAAATTAAAAGTTGTTGCGTTGTCGTGCTGATATTTCTGAACATTACCATGGCGAAGAATAGAAACAAAACGATTCCATGTCATCGGTTCAAGTCCAAAGACTGATTCGATTGAAAATGATTTCCGTAAAAAAGATTTAGCAATTTCTAATTATAAAATCGGGTGGTTCTGAGCAAATATGTTTGTGCAAAATGGGAAAGAGCTCTCTTTATTATTTATTTATTTCTTCAAAATGTTATGCATTATCCATGCAGATAAACCGTATTTGTTTTGAAATATTCATGCTTCATTAAGTTCAATCTAAAAACGAGAAAAATAATAATAATACAAATAATAATAATACAAATAATAATAATAATAATAATAATAATAATAATAATAATAATAATACACATTATTATTATTATTATTATTATTATTATTATTATTATTATTATTATTATTATTATTATTATTATTATTATTATTACATCAGGTAGACAAGCTTGCTGGCAAGTCATAAAATGTCCGTACATAAGGTGAATATAAGAACAGATTATAATGTTTCAACTGCAGAAGACATGTTTGCATTTTGCTTTGCTAGTTTTAACGTCGTTTTTAACAAATAACTGGCTATATTATGCTGAGAAAAGAAAGCTACGTGACCCATCCAATATGAAAAGAGCTCAACAAAGCAGCTGCCTCGGGTCTGGTATCGAGCCCGATTCTCGTTGATTTCATACTCTAGCGCTCTACCAACTGGGCTTATGCTGATCTTATTTGCAATATGTGTGATTAAGCGAATGCTTTTCCTCCAATATAAACCAAGTCATCTAACTACGTCAGTAGCGCACTAATGGGGAACGGGGCGGAGAGTTGGGGGGGGGACTAAAATCATAGGCGTTAGAGGTCTTTGACCATCATCGTCGCCCCGTGCGCAATTTACTCTTAGTACGCTACCGAAGTATATACAACTTATTTCGTCCCACTTGCCTCTTATGATGATACAGATGTAGTATACCAATTTACTCTTAGTACTCTACCGAAGTATATACAACTTATTGCGTCCCACTTGCCTCTTATGATGATACAGATGTAGTATACCAATTTACTCTTAGTACGCTACCGAAGTATATACAACTTATTGCGTCCCACTTGCCTCTTATGATGATACAGATGCAGTATACCAATTTACTCTTAGTACGCTACCGAAGTATATACAACTTATTGCGTCCCACTTGCCTCTTATGATGATACAGATGTAGTATACCAATTTACTCTTAGTACGCTACCGAAGTATATACAACTTATTGCGTCCCACTTGCCTCTTATGATGATACAGATGCAGTATACCAATTTACTCTTAGTACGCTACCGAAGTATATACAACTTATTGCGTCCCACTTGCCTCTTATGATGATACAGATGTAGTATACCAATTTATGCAAAATTATAACCTCCTTTGGAGATGAATAATACGCGTACGAAATTTTCTTTTTTTTTTAAAAAAAAAAGCCATATGAATCAAATAACACTAATGGCTCTATCACCCCGTCAGTTTCTACATTCACAAACAGATACTGTACGAAGTATTAGATATTTTGCTGATCCCTTATAATACAAACCCAATAAGACAATTATTACCGTATTCATACCATACATTGGTAGGATTCAAATAGAATGTCGATGTATCTACCGAGCCACAGCGAGAGGAAAACCATAATGCTTACAACGTTGTTCAACATAATTTGAGAAGATAGTACAAAAATATCATAAATTGTGCATGGGAAAGGGTGCTTATTTTGAAAGTTGAGATGAAGCAATAGTCTGGACGCAAGAAGAAAAGTCTCAAAGCTGTCTTTATTTTAGAGCATTATGGGTATAAACAAGAACAGTGTTGAAACCACTGATGGAATAGACTCGGATACTATAGTAGTTTGCAAGGAGTGTTGATAAATGTGGAACAGGAAAGAAAAAACCAACATGTTGGTTCGGAGATTTCTTCCCTTTTGATGGATAAAATCGTTTGAGACAGGAAGCAATCTTACCTCTGGTTCTTTTCTGGGTGTGTATTTACGAGAGGATCTGAGCTTGTCATTATACATTATGTTCGAAAGAACCATTGCATACATCTTGGATACCTCAGTATCTTGGGAAGAGCAAATATTAAAATCCTAGATGTAATCCAACAAAATTCAACAGACGATGGAAGTTCATCAACTCTTGTGTGTTCTTTCGATGGATTCACAACCACGTTTCTTCAAAGACAAACATAGCTTAAACTATTCCACGAATTTCTGAAACAGCCCAGATTTCTCTATCCTTGTACTTTATTAAATTTCTCAGTGATTTATTAAACATATAAAGTATTTCGCAGCTTATGACCATGCAGAATACGTAAGATCACTTCTTAGGAAACTCTGGTATGTTATACAAAGTGTTGATCAGAACAATCGAATTTCAGATGCGAAGAATATGTTAGAAAATCACGACTCATCTGACACAGTAATTTGTGTTCGTTCCTTTTCTCTATAATATAACTTATCTAAGTATACACGATCTTGGCGTGGCCATACAATTTTGGATCTCATATTTTATCTCGATGATCCACTTCAGTGTGAAAATAGTACAAAATCCATCGCAAACAGTTTCTACGATTGAGATCTAATCCCAACGATACTTGAGTCAATAATGATCACGACATCTAATGGGCAAGCCGTAAATCATTTAACATCACTGATGTTAGACATTCTACGTACACTAAGCAGATCTTCTGAGATTACTATCGTTTGATAATGACCCGTGTTCTGGTAAAAAATGATTCCCTTATTCTTGAGAAATAAAACATTCTTCACCTAAATCAAAATGCCAATACTGCACTGCTTGCATGTAAAGGTCGTTGCTCCATGTCACCACGTATATCCTCCAAACACAATTTTCTTCAACCAATCAACTGTTCTAAATCATAGAGGCATAAAAAAAATATTCCTTTATAACTATGGTTGTCACCTGACTTTTTCTTTGCTTCACCATTACGTTAAGTTTTGCTATGATATTTCCAACAAAAAGGCTCTGGACATTGTAGTCGCTGGGCATTTACAGTTATATAAAGTCAGTGATTATTTCAGTATACGACAAAAAAAGGTTTAAAGGTAAATATGAGTTTAGACTCAATGTGCGGAGTAGACAATGTATTTTTAACGTATTTTTTATTTTCAGGCGGGCTCTGGCCCAGTTATGGTAAAAAGCCAACAAGATTTCGTATACCTAATTAAAGAGATAAAATTAATATTATGTTTACTTGTTCGTATCCGTAATAAGATCATAATGATACGTATCATATATATGGAACACAATTATTCTTTGTAAATATGAAGGGATACAAACAGGTATAGCTTCACAAAGAAATCAAGCCAATATCTGATCAAAGATGATTGAAGTCAAGAATGTCATATCTGTAGACTCATTCTTTGTCATTGTGTTAACACCATGGACCACTAAGGGGCAACAATAGTTCTTTCTGGTTTTAAATCTCTGAAATCAAACTATGACTTGTAGATTAGTGTAGGTTTGTTTAAATATACAATTGTCTGCGGGCAACATTTTGGACCTACTGCAGCGATGACTGCAAAACAAACATAAAATACATTTTCAATCAGAGCGCAAATAAGATTAAGTCAGTTATTTTGAGAACTTCAAAGATTGTTAGCCGATCAGTTATTCGTGAAAATGGTTTCAAAGGTAGAATAAGCAGTACTTTTATGTAATTCAAAAATGGCAATTCAAATATTACCACCATCTTAATCAGGCAACGAACTTCAGCGTCATGAACCGTTATGATGACGTTTCATTGTTTGCAATACTAATTCGTTTATCCGCATTATTAACTCAAATATGGAATAATTTCATACTAGCATGAAAAGAAAAAAAAAGAGAAACAAAGTTAGTTTTCATGCTCTAACTACTAATACACATTTCCATTTTCTTTTAAGGACACGATAAGGAACCAATCATTTTATGGGGGTGAACTGGGGTTTTCTTTCGAGCCATATTTTTACCACAAGATATTTTATTTTATTCAACTAATATAATGAGGTTTTTTTGTATGTCTTCTTATACAAATCCAAACAGGATTAACGTTTTTACGGTTTAAGAAATATGTTATCCCCCTCTCCCACTACTAAAAATGCAGCGGTCTGTCCTAAAAGTTTTGTAATAAAAATGGATTCCTATGCATGTTGCAATTTTGTAATAACATCCCAAGGTCATTGTCCTGAATCTGGTTTAATATTATCTAAACACGCAGTTAGTGGAGGATTATTTTATTTTTACCTAGATTCAGTAATAATAACAAAACCGAATTTCATTTGTGTTACGGAAACACCACGCACAACAATTATCATTGATCTCGTTTGCAGTTAGTCAATAGCTGCAACATTTCGCTATAAGTCTGAAGGCTATAGGTGTTGAAAAATTTCTGACTACGATCTAATGATTAAAAACGTGAAAAGAGACTAGACCCCCCACTTCTTCCCGACAAAAGCATTGTATTCTGTCTGGTATTTATGAAGCGCTTACACAATGTTACTTATATTTGCAAAACTGAATTTCAGTGGACTGGCTTTTTTTTTTAAAATTAAAGGTAGCATGGAACTGGTGTAATCATAATACTATATAGGCCTAACAGAACGCATTTGATACATTTCGTGAAAACCTGATGTAGTACTTCATCCAGAAAGTTTATGGATTTCCTATTGAAAACCTAAACTGAGCAACTATTCGCCATCGTCAATCCATTCTGTCATCCGCCAGTGATCCAAAGGTCATCTTATAAAATCCATTGCGTGTATGTATGTATACGTCTTTATGCCGTGGTTGCATATATGATTTTTAATCGATATGTCTGAAAATATCTATACGATCAAATTTTGTACATATTTCACTTTGCGTCCCACTCAGAGCGTGAACCAAGGATGCAAATTTCTCGCAAATGTGTACAAAAGAGGCAACACGACGACAAAGTTCCTCGAAATTTCATCTAGTGGATTGGATTTGTAAATAACAGACTACCTTAGAGAGGGATCAACGGAGAGAATAACAAAATAATTCCAGTGTCTTTGGATTATAACTGTGCGTCAAAGTTATATTGTGTTGAATGAAAGATGTTGATTATCCCCTGTATGTTGACTTAGAAAGACGATGATGCAGAAATGTTTATCTTACGTATGTCAGTCAAGCAGATTAACATGAACATTGTTAATATGGAATAGACATTTATATGCACCTGATTCCAATTCTTCATAACAGGCAAAGTTGTAATGTTTTGATGACATGGCGTAAAGGAAATCAATAGAGTTATATCCCATTAAAAAATGTTCTCCAGGGGGCATGCAAAACAGTGTTGGCACACATACTGCGCAAATACTGCCTGCAATCCAATATCCCTTTGGGGGCTAGTTCATATGGTGCATCAGTCATGTTATACCTTGAAATCATTTAGTCTGAACTAATTAACATCCTAATGTCATTCGAGGACTAAACTGAATAAAATCCTAAAATCATTTTGAGGTCTGAATGGGTTAAATTCCTAAATCATTTGAGGTCTGAACTGAGGAATTAAAATCCTAAAATAATTTGTGGTCTGAATTGAGGAATTAGAATCTTAAAATCGTTTGAGGTCTGAACTGATTAAATTACTAAAAATCATTTGAGGTCTGAACTGAGGAATTAAAATATCAAATCATTTGGGGTCTGGACTAATTAAATTCATAAATCATTTGAGGTCTGAACTAAATAAAATTTTAAAATCATTGCAGGTCTTAATTGATTAAAATCCTGACACTTAGGCTAGCGATCGTGTTTAACGTTTGTATTCACGCCATCCTTGATAAAAGATGTGCAACAAAGAAAAGACATGTCTAAAAATAATATTGCGCTTCCAATGTCCAAATGTACTGACAAAAGGGGCATTTGTCTTGAATGGAATTCAACGGTTAATAGCACGGGGAATTTAATGGACCTCAAAGTCAAAATGCCCCGTAACCTCTACGGTTTTCAAACAGTATGAGGTGGTGGCGATATAAGTCGAAGTACCGAATCCAATATTTAAGATTCAACGCCTTTTCTATCACAGTCCCACAGAACCGTCGCCTCCATGTTTACGCTCTCCCTGTCTGGATCTGCCCCCGAATTCGGCTTTGTAAATCAGGGTTATTAATGCCCGTCCTTATATTTCCTCACACATTTAATTATGATTACACCATTCTTCCAAGTATGTTCGAAACTGAAAATTGAGCCGACAAATAAACTCAAGACGATAGATGGTGGTACATTTGTATTTAAATATCATTTGTAAGACTATATAAATTTAACTACAAGAATGTATACATAGCTAATCCAAATGATACATTTCTCGCCTGCTTTTCTAAAATCTCCCGGCTACCGTAATAACACATCCAAGAGTCCATGATAAATTGTCCAATATGCCCTCCCCCTTATTATCAAAATATCTTTGTGTATTATACATCCAAGTGGCATTTACATGGAAATCGATGATAAAAGGAAAAATGCATATACTTATCAAAATATAATTTCCCTGTTACAAAATCACTTTTGTATACTTTTATGGTATGTTGTATACATACATCAAATAAACTTTGCTTTGCTGAGATGTGCGAGAAAAAATTGCCAATTCTTGTATTTTAAATGTAGAGAATTGGGTACAGATGATAACCGGTTCAAGTCTAGTTCTTGCCCAATGATATTATACCAAATACAGAGCAATGGAACTCACTCGGTCAGGTCTACAGATCTAGCATGATCGACTATTGAGTGAGTGAGTGAGAGAGAGATCTAGCATGATCGACTATTGAGTGAGTGAGAGAGAGAGAGAGAGAGAGAGAGAGAGAGAGAGAGAGAGAGAGAGAGAGAGAGAGAGAGAGAGAGAGAGAGAGAGAGAGAGAGAGAGAGAGAGAGAGAGAGAGAGAGACTGAACCCCAAGAGAATAAGTCAGTGTTTAGTAAAAATGGAGAAAAACTATTTCTATTTTCTAGACATTTTCTAATCTAAAGACAGCCTTTTGAACATGCCAAAAGGAAAATAGAAATATACTGGAAAATTGGGAGAAATTCAAGTAAGGGACGTTCGAGTCCTGGGTTGCATGATAGCAGCTGATCTGTACAAAACGTCAAGCTTGGTATAAATGTGTTCAAATTCTATTTGGTTATGATTTTATTAACACTAATGTCTATATGAACGAAATAACTGGGTTTAGATCTTAAGAAACTAAAAAGAGATTCCATCATGCTTTGGACGGTGGTGGGGGTAAACCAGCGATGGGTACAAGTTTAGTCCGAGGAGAGTGGAGTGCTCTTATTCGCGTCACACGAAGGATACCCGGGATATAAGTATACTTTTGAAGATTTTTACCGGAATATGGAATATTTACCTCACACATAAAGGACTCTTCCTTTTAAAGATTCTGCTCCAATAATAAAGGATCGATCATTATTTTGTGGGGGGAGGGGGAGGGGGAGAGACGTGGGGGTGGGAAGGGGATGGTCTAGGTTTGTTTTAAAAAGCAATTTTAAGGTCTCTAATTTTGCTTGAAAAATATAAATATTCTTGCTAGGATTTGTAGAAAACAAGCGAATATTAATCCATTCCTAGGTTTAAAAAACCCACGTTGCTTTGAACATTTTTAGTGTCAAGCCTATTCATGACCAACCATTTAATTTCCCCGGGGAAAATTTATGGCCCAGGCATTACCTGAAAACAAATATTCTCGCTTTGATTTATGAAAAAAAAGAAACTATTTAATTAATTGGATTAGTTTTAAAAACGCATATTTCAGTAAAGCTTAAGAATAACTATCACAGCTGGGAAGAATACAAGGTCCCGCTTCCAAAACTCTATATGGTCGCTCCCTTAAATAGGTCTCCGACTGTCCCGTTGTAACTACTGGGTATATATATATATATATATATATATATATATATATATATATATATATATATATATATATATATATATATATATATATATATATATATATATATATAAGTTCGCCGAATCCCGAATTGGCGTTGAAGCCCGAACTCAAACATTGATATCTTAAAAACATATACAATCGCCATTTTTATATAGAAACCCCACAAAAAACGTACAATTTTAGATGCAATTGAAAATTTCACAGATCAGTTTGCTCAATATTTTTTGTGTGGCGTGCGCAGAAATACAAGGTTTTTTATATGTTTTTTTTTGCTTGTTTTTTTTTGTTTTTTTTTTGCAGCAGGACCTGACATAAAGAAAAGAACATTTCATGTCATTAATGGCGCCAATTTCAACATCTCCGGATTTAATTCGGTGCCATATACGGAAATTATTTTCGCATGGAACATTATGTTGCGGATGGGGAAAAAGTGCCCACTGGAAAAGCTTAGGTCTTTCTCAACATGTGTTGTACTCCGCTTGACACAAAGAACCAAACCCATCAAATGTATGTGTATTCCGACAACGAAATATGCGCTTATAATGGAAGACTAAAAGTTCGCCTAAGTTACTAATCCATTATTGCTCGATTTCGTGATGCTGTTATTTAAATGTTTGATTTGGTTTTGAAGAAAGCCACATTTGTGAATGTCAATATATACTAACTGTCAAGGATTTAAGTGGAGGACAGATGTATTTAGGTTACCGACATATATCTTAGGTTGGACAAAATGCATACAAAGAATACCATATCTGTACGTTGTTACTAAGTGTTCTGAAGTACCTCTTGTAGCGATTTGTTGATTGACAAATAAGGGAGATAAGAAAAAAAACCCCGCACCTTTTGGAACGTTATTGACTGTTGGTTAACATGTGAACTACACTGTCAAACAAGATGTTGATGGTTTGCCAAGAGCTTGATTCACGTGATACCACATATCAATAGTTTTTAATAAACTTTGCCCGAAACGTTATAAGGAGGACCAGTATATTTATGAGACAAACGAATAAAGGTAAGATAAGTACAAGTAACCGAAAAATAATCAAATTCAAAATTAGATAAACAGTAATTAAACAATAACAAGTTTAATATCACAAAAATAATTTTCATTCATGTAGGGATATGAATAAAAAAAAAAGTTAAATGTAAATTCATAACCGGTTGACATATTGATTTATTAAAGAGAACTTCATAACGTGAAAGAAGTAAGCTATGACACAGCAGGATAAATTATGAAGATAGTGTGGCTATTATATTTCCACTTCTTAGGTTCAACATTATCGTCTTTACTTTGCATCTCCCGAAATGTTATTTTAGTCCGATATTGCTTTGAACATAATGTAACAAACTAAAAGCTGTAATCAGCATTACATTACAGCTTATACATCGCGGGAACAAGTCTATTTATAGTAATTACTTATGGAATTTTTAAACTCACTTTCGTAAGGTTCATAAAATGCAAAATACTCTATTCACGAGAAAGCATTATCCTTTCGTACTACGGTCTTCATTTCCTTTTGACCCTACCGTAATCTTTACGACTGAAATTTAGTCCCAGGTTTTGGTAGCCTTTTGAATGTGCATGTTTTTCGGCCAGAAATCAACAAAGCAATCAAGCTAACTGGCAGTTTCAAACATTTTGGTTTCTATGCTGTAAATATGTGTCATTTGTATTTATCAATGCGGCCTTATTAATATTTTGAATAGCTGCAAAAATATTTGTTTGCACTTGAGACGAAACTCAACTCAAAGCTTCTTTCTTCGTGCACTGCTATCTAGTTACTGAGTGGGAAAAACATTTTTCTTCACTGAAATAATTTCATAGATATTGTATAACGATAAAAAGAACATAAAAAGCCATCCAGGTAAGCGTATGAATTGCGCAATTGTGAAATATTGGACATCTAACATTTTAGCTACTATAAATTAAATTGAGTTTCTGCATCAAGAATGTTATAATTATTATAAATTACTTTCCAGTGTATGCAGAAAATCTTGATCCATTTTACTCTATTTCAAATCTGTATTCTGTAGAATATCTCACCAATCATGCAAATAGATTATGAATTAAGAACTATTTCATACTTACAACCTTTCCCATCACCCAACCACGACTCGTTTGAAACAGTGTCGAAAATACATCGTCCCATTTAGCATGCGCTCAGACAAAAGAGAAAATAAGTAAGAGAAAAAGGATGAGAAAAAGAAAAAATATCCCCAAACGAGGCCTTCTTACTGCAAATATGTAAATATACTTCTTAACACGGATATTTAATTCGCCCAAAGCGTAGAGCAATACTGTGTTTGGCAATTGTATAATTTTAGGGTTGAATAATAGTCCACATTCCAAAAAAGTAAAACTGGGATTTACTGCCAACGATAACATTAGAAATGGCCTCTAAAGGATTCGTTCCAGGTTATAAAACTCCAGTTCTTTCAGTAGAAAATAAGACGACTAAACCCGTCTTTGTGCTGCCAAAAGTACAGCAGTGGTTCTTAACCGTTTGGGGCGACAACCCAGTGCAGATTTGTGGTGTTAGCCTCTAGACCCATCGGGTTAAAAACCACAAGGATAGCATAATAAGCTTGATCACAGCGACCCAGCCAAAACAGTTTGGCGACAAAGTTCTGAATTGCAACCAATGGGTTAAGAACCACTTTGCTATGGGATCCAAAAGAGAGCTCACACAAATATTTCGTTTATTCAGATTGACCGTATCATTTGCCTCTGTTGCACAAAATGCAGAACAGGAGGCCCCTGTGTCCGTGTGGTCTAAGCACTGACATCTCAACTCTGTTCGCGGGGGCATGGCACTCGCAGATATGTGAGAAAACTTGTCAGTAGCTTTTCGTGGGCCGGTGATTCTTCCCGAGATTTTTTCTGGTTCTTCTTCCATCAAATAAAACGGTTACCACACATAGCTATGAATGTGCTGAAATGTGGCGCTAAACCCATAATAAACAACCAACCAAATGCAAAAAACAAGCATTCAGATACGAAATTATGTACAATATATAAACTGTATACAGAGTCGCCTCGAATTGAGGAGAGAGTTTGCTCGAGCCAAAATTGCATATTTCACCGTGTAGGTATCGCTTCAAAACTACTTATATGCTGAATCTTCAATGATGTTTAACATTAAAACGTGTCACCAGGTCCAGTATCGGGTTTTGTGAATACGTTCACTTTGAAACACGCTATACTCATTAAGTGAGCGAGAAGGAGAGTCTGGACTTTTACACTGAACAAAAACAGCAACTTCTACGTTCATTCAGACACAAGTTTGGACTTAACTGCATTTCCTCTTACATTTTAACGGTAAGAGAAGGCAGTGTTTCCCTTTGCGCACATTTGTACGTCAGGGACGTACACTGGAGAAAATTGACGCACACAATTTATCTCTGTGTTTTCGTGACGTAAAGGATTTAGCAGAATGCAATCAGGATTTATTTAATATCCGATGTGTTGGAGTAGGGATAGCAATGTGTATATTTCCATCATTGGCATAGTCTCTTTTCCTGTTTCGTATGCCCCCTGTGTTGCACTAAGTTAAACTGAGCATACAAAGTAGAGAACTAGACTAGCAGAGACAATATTATGACAGAGTAGCTTCCCCTAATGTCGCGAGCTCTCATGCGATTCCATCGAACTAAGCAATATGTCGTCCGTATGTATAACCTCAATGCTTGTCGCACGAAAATGTGATCTCCAGATTAAAAAAGCGTGCACTAAGAATCATTAGCGAAGAAAGTGAAAGAAGCAGAACACGAAAGAATAACGGTGGATCTGACTTTAATGAAAAGCGGATAAAATAATTCCTTTGACTAGAATACGGCACGTCCATTGGGATTACCGGTGTGACTTCTGATCTCTTGATTGCTAAGACTGCACAAGTGAATAATCCTTTCGTGACAGCGTTTAAGTATTTTAAAAAATCTGCCCTTGATCGCTACAATACATCTTTTGAACACATTATCACCCAACACATTCTTTCAGAACAAAGAAATAAGTAAACTTGCAGAGACAAATCCATTATTTGAATTACAAGTTCAGGGTGTGTTGCGTATTTTTATCTTTGCTGCAACGAAAAAAATATTGAAAGTTCAAGTGTAACTTATTAAAGAAAAGATAAATGAGTAGCCTCTTAGATTTTGGATAAATGTGTTTTAGGACAAAGTACAATGAAACTGATGATAGTACACATTTTACGACAGGCAGTAAATTAACTGCCATTTGGTTAAAAAAAATATTTGGATTATTGTATTAACATATATGTATTTTTTTGAACTATAATATTGCTACAAAATGATTATAAAAAGACTGTTAAAAGCATGACTTTAAACTAAAAGGAAAATGAACTAATATAATTATCCTTTCAATTAACAATATATTTATATGTTAATTGTGCGTGTTGGTTTATTTGTATTTGAGAGAGAGAGAGAGAGAGAGAGAGAGAGAGAGAGAGAGAGAGAGAGAGAGAGAGAGAGAGAGAGAGAGAGAGAGAGAGAGAGAGAGAGAGAGAGAGTTGTGCAAGTTGCAATAACTATTTCAGCTTAAAAAGTATGGATCAGATGAAATTTGTCAGTATATTTTTGAACATCACATTTTTTATTTGACCCCCAGTTCTGACACCGAAGTTTTTTTTTGGACCCTCAATTTTACACACCTGGGGGATACACTGGAAGGTCGTTTTGTTCTTGAATTGTTGCAATATGTGATCATGTTTCGAAAAAAAACTAACACGCTATGATGTTCCATACTTTTGGACCAAACACAAAATATGTCCAGACTGAATTTATTCTTGTTTTACACCAACTCAATATTCAACACTCACTTGAACCAGTAAACGATATAACAGATGGGTCTATGTAATGACAACTTATTTAAACATTTTTTTAATACCGACGGTAAGTACAAACTTGTCTGAATTAAATTATTTTTGAACGTACATAAGTTAGCAACTTATTCAAAACACCATATCAGAATTTAGAAACGCATTGCTGATGCTGTGATCACTTGAACAGATTTATTAACAAACTCATCAATATCTTTTGTTTTTGCTGTTTTAACGAACGGTTTCTGTTCTGAGTAAAAACTTTATGAATATAAACATAATCTTGTATAACAAATAAAGTATAAATAGATATATAGAATATTGCCTCATATCAGACATATTTGTTTTTATATTTGTTCTAGTTTATAACTACGACAAGATATTGAAACCCTATGTCCTTCATCTTGATTCTGTCAAATCAAGGACCATTATAGTTTTCACTTTGCTGGAGGAATTACATCGAGGTGCAAGTGCAAGAATACGCCATATGTTATGTTGCGTTAATCAGCAGGAGTCTTGCGTAAAATCCATTATGAGATAGTATCCCAACTGTCAGTGCTCAACTTTCACAACTACGGTCATGCTCGTCAGAAAATTTTAAGTTAGCGAGATAAGCCAATACATAATACTGGAATATCATACTGAACTGAAAGATGATACACTTTTCCTCCCCGTATTGATAAACACGTGTTTCTTTTGTTTCATGGTTGCTTTGATTGCGCTGGTTTTGAAGGCAATTTTAACACATTCTTAGCTACATCATGCCGAGGGTATGTGTCAGCTAGATGCTTTTCCTACGGACACACCGTAGCAGTCGAACAGGGACTAGCCGGGTCGAGTACTAAGCTGTGATCCTTGCATTACGAATCAAACATTCTACCAACCAACCACCCCCACAAACCAAGCATTTAACAATAATTAGATATATTGTAGCAAATTTACCATTTTTAATTCTCCATTTTTACCTCCTCTTGCAATAAATTTAAAAAAAAAACAAACATGTTTAATACCCTGAAACAGGTATTAAAAGGCAACTGGACAAGTCTGTAATTGCAGTAACTATGTTGAATGATCACCTTATCAAAAATAAAAATTCAATTTTAGACTCTCTAATCTTGTGAGAATATTTCCGAACTAGATATAAGTGGATTATTTTTCAACTGCTTAATCCCCCAACATAAAGGCATCTTACGTCTTGATAAATACAACTCGGCTCCTCTACCAAATTATCAATATTGATCCGTAAATCGCTACCCGCGTATTGATTGTTTCTATCAATCTAAATATGAATAACCTATTTGATGTCGTATGGCCCGTATGATTTCTAGTTTATTCGTTTATATTGTTTTGATACTCTGGTTTCATTAGTTTTAAACAGTGCATATCGATCTGAAGGCAATGGACTCTGCTTTGCTAAATAACACAAAACAATGGTTTGGTCTAACTACTTAATGGCCAGTGCCAGATTAAACCCTGTGGAGGCCGATAGGCAGTTGAACTCTAGCCCCCTCCCATTGCAAATTTTCTCCTAATACGTCAAGATCAAATCAATTCAATGTTATTTTGATACGTTGTCGCGGGGCCCCTAAAAGGCACGCGGCCCATAAGCCTGTGCCTACTCTGTCTATAAGATAATCCGGCAAAGTTAATGGCTAGATTACAAATGGCTAAAACAGAACACACACACACACACACACACATACATACACACACACACACGCGCGTTTCTAACGCTAATGTTATAATAAGACATATAGGGTTACAACTGAGTGAGAGCCTGGCCTGTATATGTCAGATATTTTTTTTATAGCAACAGAATGTTAATGCCGAATATTACCACAATGGACGATCCACTCAGCGGTATCCGGGTGACTGATACTCAAATTCTAGTCCCCAGGAACGCCTGTCTACGGTTTAAATTTACTTGTGAGTTAATTTCTTCAGATTGTTTGCTGAGTGGAGTGTCAACTTTCTTCTAATAGACAAGAGTTTAGATTTCAAGTATTGTGAATGATAAGAAAAAAAAATAAGAAAACGAGTGTGGTATTCCTTTCAATGACGTTGCTCTATACCTCCCTTAGTCTTGTCGCAACAAAGATACACGTTTTTTTAAAGTGTAATTTCTAAATACACGATAAATAAAGTACTTAAAAAATGGTGATAAATATTGTGAAATTTCTGATAAGATATCATTATTGCATATATGACTTAACCTTACATCAGCCAATCGATGCACAATTCACAACTCAGTTTTAATCTTCGTAAATGACAATATGACATATTCATTATTTCAAATGGTATGCAAATTTGCTCGTCGATTTGCATCTTCTAAAAAATCTTTTTTTTTTTCAACGTAGTCTTGAAGTGGAAACATTTTAACACTGGTACCAGTAGCCTCGCCACTTGCGATATTACGATACTACCACTTCATGAGTAAAATATTTCCAAAAATCCACTAAAAAAAACTTCGATATCCTGAATCATATCTGTATGAATGTATTCTATCTAAACCGCGTTATGTTATGTATATGCAATTTAATTGTTTGTCTGTTAGTTTTAATTTTTTTTATTTCATCACATTTTATTATATTGTAACACTGATTGATAGACTTGACCTTGTCCATAACTGAGTTAATTTCTGCTTGATCTGACTGACATTTTAATTTTTTTATTTCATTTATGTAATCAACTAATAATAGTTTCATTCTCCATGTGTAAAAGCTTGTTAACATACATGATTATTCAGGTAAACAAGAACGAGTAAATATGTTGATCAGGGTCAGGTTTTGGAGATCCCTAAGTGAATATTGTTGGCTGTTGTATTGTAAATAAACAAGGCTAGTTAGATCATTCGAGAAGGTTATTCTCCATTAGGTAATGGTTGTTTTTAGAAAATGCTAAGTGTGACAAGGGGGCAAGCAGATAACTATATTATCCCGTGACTGAGGAATTTACCTGTCGTGCTTTAACATCTAGCACTTTAAGTTGTATTATGTTTTGACCAGTTTATGCTGATTTTTATTTTCTTCAAAATAATGAATTCAAGTGATTATTTTCTCTGGAAATATAAAAGTGCTCTGACAAAATTCTTGGATAAGACATTCATTCGAATTTATACTGAATTCAAACCTGGAATAAAATTTCTGTGATTCGACAAGAGCCTTTGACTCATCAGTATTTCCTAGCTATAACAGACATGTCATCACCTTCAATTTTGGATCACCTTGGGACTTGAACTGAATTTTATTCAAGACATTTTAATACTAGGACCCGTGCCTTTAATTCTTCGATTATTTTTAGATTTAATTTGCAAAACCGTTAAGTTTTTTTTTCTTCTCATTTTTCACTTTGTATTCTAAGAAAATAAATAATTTGTTAAATTTTACAAAGCTTGCCGTCTTCACTCTTTTTTGTTACGTATTGTAAGAGCATAGACTCGTAACAAGGATCAAGAGGTTAGTGTTAGGACTGGTCGTCTTGGTGCCAGGATAATGTGACTGGAGGGACATCATGCTACATGTGTGCAGCACGATGCCTCAGTACTAGACACACTATAAACTGCCACACTGCAGACATCGATGAGGCATGATTGAAACATTGTTAACTACTTTGAACAAAATCCATATCCAAATCCTACTCACGCAAGTGGATAAACAATAACGCTTAAGACGCCGTATTTCTATAATTAAATACTAATTTTGTAAGAAAAATTCCATCTGGATGGGACATATTTGGATGATGTGAACTCTACTTCAACAGCATAATACCATACGCATTGATTTTTGTCTTCCAAATTAAATTTTTTGTTGTTTTTCAATATTTAAAAAGAATGCAGTCATTGGAGGAATGATTCTCTACCTGATCTCAAATTTCGAAGAGGCGCTACCATACGCTCAATTTTTGTACTTCACGCACCCGACCTCATGATTTTTTACATGAACGTTTTAGATATAAACAGGTAAATTGGTTGATAATTCGATTCCAAAACAAACCCACAAAGCATTTTAAAACGAAACATCATGACACTGAAATAGTAAAGTCAAATTCCTCTTGATTTAATTACTCTACTTGTCTATAAAGGGATCTTCGACAGTTGCTTTGAATGACTGGCATGTGCCTAATGTCTCTTTGGATGAGTGATTTTGAATATACTGGTTTCAACTTAATGGAGCCAAACAAATGCTTAATGATGAACATGATGCACCTTCAGCCTTATATGACAAATATTATCATAATACTTGCTCTTTGTGGTCACACAAAGCGTTTGAATCCAACTACCCCCCCCCCAAAAAAAAACGCCATTCAGGCTAGACGATGTTTCTCAAACGAAACAATGGCTCAGTTCTTGGCAATGGTTATTACAAAACTCTTTATTTCTGCTCAAAAATTGTTTAAATTTGTCCAAGCTGGGGTTCTCAACTAGACTACCAAATTTTCATGACCTGGGTGGATTCTAAATACCATATCTGATTTTGAGCTTGAAATTGAGTTTTATGCACAAATGATTTCTTGTTCATTCGCATTAGACCTGTCCTTTGAATTACGAGCGATAAGCGTCATGTCTGTCCTGGCATTATTAGCGATCGGGGTTAGGTCCATCACGTGTATTACGAGCAACCAGCGTTAGGCATGTAGATTGTGCATTATAAGCAAACATGGCAAGACCTTTCCTGCGTATTAAGAGTGACCTGAGTTGGACTGTTATGTGCATTATAGACGATCTGGGTTACGACCGCCACGTGCATTATGAACGATCCAGGTTAGGCCTATCTGGTGCATTACGAAAAGTTTGGGTTAGGCCTGTCAAGCGCATTACGAACAGTCTGGTTTATGCCTCTACAGTACATAAAGAGCGATCAGGGTTAGGCCTGTCCTGAGCATTATGAACGATCTGGGTTTAGTATGTCCTGTACGTTATGACTGATCAACGTTAGGCCTGTCATGAGCATTATGAACGATCTGGGTTTAGTATGTCCTGTACGTTATGATTGATCAACGTTAGGCCTGTCATGAGCATTAAGAACGATCTGGGTTTAGTATGTCCTGTACGTTATGACTGATCAACGTTAGGCCTGTCATGAGCATTATGAACGATCTGGGTTTAGTATCTTCTGTACGTTATGACTGATCAACGTTAGGCCTGTCATGAGCATTATGAAATAGCTGAGTTTAGTATGTCCTGTACGTTATGACTGATCAACGTTAGGCCTGTCATGAGCATTATGAACGATCTGGGTTTAGTATGTCCTGTACGTTATGACTGATTAACGTTAGGCCTGTCATGAGCATTATGAACGATCTGGGTTTAGTATGTCCTGTACGTTATGACTGATCAACGTTAGGCCTGTCATGAGCATTAAGAACGATCTGGGTTTAGTATGTCCTGTACGTTATGATTGATCAACGTTAGGCCTGTCCTGAGCATTATGAACGATCTGGGTTTAGTATGTTCTGTACGTTATGACTGATCAACGTTAGGCCTGTCATGAGCATTATGAACGATCTGGGTTTAGTATGTCCTGTACGTTATGACTGATCAACGTTAGGCCTGTCATGAGCATTATGAACGATCTGGGTTTAGTATCTTCTGTACGTTATGACTGATCAACGTTAGGCCTGTCATGAGCATTATGAAATATCTGAGTTTAGTATGTCCTGTACGTTATGACTGATCAACGTTAGGCCTGTCATGAGCATTAAGAACGATCTGGGTTTAGTATGTCCTGTACGTTATGATTGATCAACGTTAGGCCTGTCCTGAGCATTATGAACGATCTGGGTTTAGTATGTTCTGTACGTTATGACTGATCAACGTTAGGCCTGTCATGAGCATTATGAACGATCTGGGTTTAGTATGTCCTGTACGTTATGACTGATCAACGTTAGGCCTGTCATGAGCATTATGAACGATCTGGGTTTAGTATGTTCTGTACGTTATGACTGATCAACGTTAGGCCTGTCATGAGCATTATGAACGATCTGGGTTTAGTATGTCCTGTACGTTATGACTGATCAACGTTAGGCCTGTCATGAGCATTATGAACGATCTGGGTTTAGTATGTCCTGTACGTTATGACTGATCAACGTTAGGCCTGTCATGAGCATTATGAACGATCTGGGTTTAGTATGTCCTGTACGTTATGACTGATCAACGTTAGGCCTGTCATGAGCATTAGGAACTATCGGACTAGGCCTGTTCAGTACACTATGAACAACCTGGGTAAGGTCTGTCCAGTACATTATGAGCGGGTACATTTTGATTCATATAGTAACAATTTCAGTTCTGAATCTCTTTACAGCGGAATATATTACTTATAAGCAATGACTAATCATCAAAATAAGGTGGCCGAGTGGTCTAGGCCGCTGTCCGTTACGGATTGCTGCCATCTCACCTCTGTCTGCATGGATTCGAGTCCAGGATTCGGCGCCATTAATACTATCGTGTGCTGAAAACTGGCGTGAGACCCCAAAACAACAACAACAAAATAAATTTGTTAGGTTTTTTGTCCATTTTATGAAAACGTTGTCCTCTTTCAACTGTGTTTTGTATACAAAGGGGTTATATATAAATAGCTTACCGTGCTTGGAGAACCATCCATAATCCTCAGTTAAAGAACGGAAACATCCCACAGTACTATGGATCGACATGAAATGAAAACCACTTTCTAACTGACATGGCCTATGTATCTATCGTAGCTGTTCCATAATTGCTGTTTTATGACCTGTACCCACACATCTGTTGGCTAAATACGCCGTACACACCGGGTATGTCTTCCTTCAGTATAGCACCAGGGTAAACAGGACAGGATGATATAGGTGTTTAGTTACGTATGTTGATATCCCCTCTACCTATCTACCGAAAAAGGCCACTGTACTCGGCGACGTTCTGAATTAAATTTATGTACACAAACTTATCTCATTTTAATATGTATTTGTATCGCGAGAGCAGTTGATAAAGAGAACTATTCACGACTGATTCGATCGGCTATATAAATACAATGTTTAAATTTCGCCATAGTATTGTCCTTGTGTTGAATTACAGGAAACAGTTGGCGAACTTAACAACCAAACAAACAGTGGGACTAAATGATGACAGACTTTTAATCCGGGTTCGAAAACTTTTGCGGTGAAGATAATCATGATCGTGACCTGTATCAATATACCCTGGTTAGAGGTGTTTAGCATCAGCAAGACAAATGAATTTTAAATAGAAAATTATGTATAGAAGGGTGACACACATACCTTTAACTAGCTATTTACTGCACATCAGCATTGTCCTTACAGTGTGCATATCAATTAGTGTTTCCTTGTACACAAAGCCGCACCTCGCACACCTTAATAGAGCTGAAAAGAATTACCGAACATTCGAATCACAGATCCTCCTATACAGTTTTGCGAACATGTGAATGTAAAATTGTTGTTCGAATACTCGTTTGTTTACTTGCAAGTTGGCGCCATTTTTATGTTTTTGAAAGAAAAAAGTTGAAATGTATACTTCAGACCTGCTAAATCACCTGAAATTCACACTTGGACTCGCACAGTAATCATAATGTCATAATTCTAATTATTGAACAGTTACACTTGGGCTCATACAGTAATCATAGAATTCGGAATACTGAATAGTCACACTTGGACTCAAACAGTAATCATATAATTCGGAATACTGAATAGTCACACTTGTACATACACGGAAATAATAATGTCAGAGTTCGAAATATTGAACAGTCAAACTTGGACTCAAACAGTAATCATAGAAGTATGTACACTGAATAGTCACACTTGGACTCATACAGTAATCATATAAATCGGAATACTGAATAGTCACACTTGGACATACACGGAAATAATAATGTCAGAGTTCGAAATATTGAACAGTCAAACTTGGACTCAAAAAGTAATCCTAGAAGTATGTACACTGAATAGTCACACTTGGACTCGTACATTAATCACAGAATTCGGAATACTGAATAGTCACACTTGGACATACTCGGAAATAATAATGTCAGAGTTCGAAATATTGAACAGTCACACTTGGACTCAAACAGTAGTCATAATGTCAGAATTCAGAATAATGAACATTCACAATAATCACAAAAACGCCATTTCGATTCAATATCACTCAGACGCTATTTTAAAGTGCATGTGTGTGCGTGTGTGTGTGATTTAGATTTTAAACGTAGCTTTAACAATTTTTCAGTCGTATTGCTGCGATGTCTGCAGTGTGACAGTTTGCAGTGATGTCTAGCACTGGAGAATCATGTCTCACCCAGTCACATTATCCTGACACCAAGCCGACCAGTCCTAAACAATAATCTCTTAATGCTGAGCACCAAGCTGTTAGTACCATTTTTTAAAATCTTTGATATGACTCGGCCGGGGTTCAAACACGCGACCACCCGCATCCGAAACAGATGCTCTAACCACTATGCTACCGGTCGCTATTTAAAAGATAATGCGCACTATATCGTGAGATGATGAAGAACATGGCGCAGAGTCAGCGTCATATCAAAATGAACAAAGTTAATAAACGCATCCAAATTTAATTAAACTAAATAGGCTACATGCAAACAATTCCAGGAGAATTTTGAGATTGTCCTCACATTTAAATGAACAGGTAATACAGTTTCTGGTTATCTTTACTGTCCATCTTCAGCATTTATGTAACCTTTCATGATTTTGCAGTTACACAGGAACATGACACCAACATTGATTTTTAAGTTTGAATCCTAAACAAATTTACTCAAGGCCATAAAATGTAGTTTGATTCGAATTAGATGACTGAGTTCACAGTTCATAAATGCCAAAGTAGACAAAGATATGAGATGGACTTGATACTTCTATTGACATTAACTAATATTTGAATAGAAAAATTTGGTATTCATTTCAGCCCTATAACTTACCTCAATCTCGCCGCGCCACATTAGAAGAGTAACTCAATTTTTACGAAGACCGTTTTAATACGCAAATACAAAATCAATTTCACTGTTTGAAGTCGTTGACCAAACTGTTTAGTAGAGCTGCGAACAATTTTCAACCTCGGTATACCGCGGTAATTTTGAACATGCCGAGATACAATCCACGTAATACTGAAATGTTATTAATGCCCAAGAATGTAAGATTCTGAGACAGAAGCCTGGCTTTATTTTAAAAATTATTTCGTCGGTCAACAGCTGGAAAATTATCTTATTTTAATTTACAGCGAAATAACACCACATAATTTCCATTATATTACTTGAAAATAAAATAATTATCTGAAGATAAAAGAAAATAAGATATATCAGTTCAAACAAAATCTTAGCCAGTCCTTAAAATATCAGTGTCTACAAAGGATGAATTTGCTATGTATATGTTAATTGTTATCTACGTTATAATAAAAAAAAACTACAACTAAAGTGAGCTGCTTAAACTCAGACTATAGCTAATACCCTGTATAAGATATTTTGCTGACATTAGAGACATTATTAATAAAAATAAGAAGTGTTAATATCAAAGTCTACCATTTACTAGGTATATTATTGAAATCATAGGCAGGGAAACCTTGAGTAGGATAACAGCATCCGGGGAAGATAGTCAACAGTGACGGACACAAAATAAAACACACTGATTCAACCAATGAGAAAATATATAGTGGACTTGACAAACCATGCAAACTTCAAACCGAATACAACTGATTTCCAGAAATATTTAGCAGTCTTAAAAAGAAATATTGTCCATGACATACTCTAGAAAATAACTACAATCACATTTGTTATTATGAACATCCTTCACTACATCCCGTATGGCCACCACATGACACGTGTCAAACCAAACATGATCATGAATATAATTATCTTTGTAATATTCATAAGCATATCGTTACAACTATTTTGGAAATTTAAAAAAATCTTTTGCTGTCATCAAGATTATTCGGGTATTTCAGTACATTCCTTAAGGACAAAAACTACCAAATTGATCTAAGTACAGGAACAGTGAAAAAGTATCGTGGTACTTGTCGCGATATCGGTAATACCGTACACCTCTACTGTGTTGGAAAAATCGTGCAACATTACGCATGCAGCATGCATTTGCAGACTGACGGCAAGGTTCACCAGTGTACACGTTTTGTATGAAAGGCGTAATTCTTCTAGGAAGAAAATCATTTCAAAACAAAATATACAGTTAACTGGTCTGCTGGATGGTTTAAACTTCTGCGTGGGACAAAGAGTTTGTGCCCCCCCTCCCTCTCTCTCTCTCTCTCTCTCTCTCTCTCTCTCTCTCTCTCTCTCTCTCTCTCTCTCTCTCTCTCTCTCTCTCTCTCTCTCTCTCTCTCAAACTTTGCTATTGATGACTACAGTTAAATATGGATACAGTGACTCTGCGTTGGTCGGATTTGTTTGTACTATGTTTAACAAGGGATCTAACTATGTAGAATAAGACGTCAATGTGAATAGATCTAATATCAAGTTGTGCCAATCAGTGGTGACGGTCTTTAGAAATGAAGGGAAATAAATTGATATTGACTACACTTCAGATCATGTCACTGAACCTCTTAAAGATAACATATTGTTCAAAATCATAACATATTGTTCAAGGTAACCTTTTCTTGTAATTTTGTTCAGCTAGCAAAGTTTTGTTACAATTATCATGTATACCTCAAGAACTCGCACGTATATATATATATATATATATATATATATATATATATATATATATATATATATATATATATATATATATATATATATATATATATATTTGTGTGTGTACACGTTATATATATATATATATATATATATATATATATATATATATATATATATATATATATATATATACACGTTATGTAAATCTAAAGACAAATTTATTGACAATCGGATGAAATCGAGCGCATTGAAGATTAATGAAAACGAACAATAATCAGGACGAAATGGTGGAAAATATCTTATTCGCAGAATTCAGCTATGACCAATATATTTTTTCTTCTAAAATAAACATAGGAAATTCTCATTTTCTCTGCAGATAAGTTTCTGCTTGACCCTTATCCAAACGTTGTGTATGTACATTCTGTAAGTAGCATGTGTCGCATTATTTTATCTCGTTTCTATAAGGGAACCACGGTAACTCATTTGATAGAACATCGGACTAGTAATTCAAGGGTCGTTGGTTCCATATCCGCTCAGCCCGGTCAACTGCCATGGTCCTTGGAAAGGGTACTAGTTCCCATTTCCTCGTCAAGATGCAGTATTAAAATTGCCACTGATGAACAAAAATGGCGGAGAAAGCACACCCTTGCTGCTAATAGGAATGCATTCGAACTTTTGTGCCAATAATAAACCACCCCCACCCCAAACACCTCACCATTTCATAGATGTATTCTGATTGGCTTGGTTCGCATTAAAAAGGCAGACTGTTACTCTGACAAGTTTTGCTTTCTGATTAAAATTGAGGTCTTTGACATAACAGAGATTTGACGGACATCAATATAAGATCATGAAAGTGAAAAATGTCATTCGGAACATAACGGTTCTAATCCTTTTACTGCTAGGGTATCTAAAATAAGTAGAACAAGAAATTTAAAGGTCACCAGAAGATAAAGTTTATTGATGTCTCGATTTGAATCAGATAACATGTTCTTGAATATTTTTTTTTACTGCCTCTAAATGCTGCTCCACATGAAAACATTTCGTTTCACTTGAGATTTCAGTACCGATGTACTGCATTGCTGATACACGAGGCCCTGTATTTGTAACAGAAACATTTATCTGATTATGGGATAGTCGGACAAAAAAAACAACAATACATGCCAATTATCCACTTGCGACTAAACAACACATTTTCCTACACAGTCAGACCAAGTTGCATCCCAGTTATCCATTTACGATATAGTACGGTTGTACTGCCTTGCTAAGTACAGATGGCATTGAATTTGTAATAAAACATTAATGTCTGGTTATGAGACAGTCACACAAAGACACGTTCTAATTATCCACTTCTAAGTAAACAGCACATTTTACTACTGATTCATTCAATTGGTTACATCGCTAATTGCATCATTTCGACTTGAAGGAAAACGATCTACTTTGCAGTTTTTATTAAAAGCATACTATTGAGAAAATTCTGTATTTATCTTCGTTTTGCTTTTAATTTATCACTTTTGTCAGGAATATTTTATTGGTTTATTTTCCAGAATCGACGATTTCCGCAACGTCCATTATAAAGCCATATATTTAAGCTCTTTGCATGTGAAACTAACAATTGTCCATAAGTATGTCAAAGCATTCCAGTTTACCAAATATTGTAGTCGGTTGCAAGTAACTTGAAGCTTTAGAAGCTGTTATAAAGTTTGGAATAATTTAGTTACAGTTTGATTTCGAATGGAAAGTAAATGCCTTTGCTGTATCTCTTGTTGTATGTTGATACACTTTTGAGCTTGCGTAACGACTCTTATTTAGATAACATGCCAGACTGACAAGTGGTTGGTTCTCGGGTTAGTTTCCACAAATCCGATACCTGTATACACTATTTTATCGTATATTTCTAGTCTAATTTAGTTTTTATTACCTACCCTATTGTTTAACATCGTTGTTCGAGTGATTATTTTGTTTTATCGGTTCCAAAACTTAAATTTAGGAAAACATGAAATCGGAAGACTTTAAGCTATAGACCAGATGTGACTTATTGACTTAACAATAATCTCTTGATATATTTTCATTTAGTATATTTTTTCAAGGCACTAGTACGTACAAGTATGTCGAAAAGTGAAAACTATTCCAATGTGTGAAAAATTATACAAATTGAAGTTCCAGTCTTTTGTCATTATAGTCTGTGTGTGTGATATTCGTGTAAAATCGTGAACAGAAAGAATTTCCGATACAGAAATTTGTCTCTGAAAATTGAAGTTTGATGAGCTTTCTATATAAATAATCATCGATACAAATGTAGAAAAAGACATATTATCTAAGCAGTTTCTCCTCCGTTCTTTGTTTGTTTGTTTTTCTTTTTGTAAATTTTTATGTATTTCTTGCTCATGTACAAAATATAAATGTGATCTGAAAGTGCTTTCGAATACACTCCGTTGCAGGCTTATCAAAAGAGAATGTGATTTATCTCATCACATGTAAGATCTGTGACCTTCAGTACGTCGGAGAAACTGAAAAGCTACACAAAAGGATAAACCTTCATAGATCTGATTGGATAACAAAAAAACTGTACAGAAGCCCGCTCGCAGAACACTTCTCCTCCCCTGGCCACACTTTCAGTGATAAAACACTTATCGCTATTACTAACAACCACAGCTTGAATTCCGAAACCAGGAAGGAAAAGGAATCATACTGGATACGCAGCCTTAGAACATTGAAACCAAGCGGTCTAAACCAAGAAGACTAGAAAAAGAAAACTATGCACTAGTAGAATTTAACTTTTTCTAAATCTTCTTAGTATCCTTCAATTTTTACTATAAGAATAATCGGTATAGAATCAAATATCCGGGATATAATCTGCATTACATAATATGTACAAAAAGGTAAAAATAGATGTCGCTTTGGCTTGTAGACTTTTAGGGAATTATACACAGTTTTCAGTATCCGCAACAAGTCTATACAAGCTGGTTGTATTTATAGTTTTACCTCATGTGGAGACAGCCAAGTAGAGGTTTACAAACACAACGCTTTTGTGTTTATTTGTTTGACTTATATATATTTTGTATTTGCCTTTGAAAAAAACAACAACTCATTAAGAGTCGAAAGCGCTCAGGCTAGTTAGTTACTAGTTTCGAACTGTTCGTCGTCAGTTTATTGCATCTATTTTAATCAATCCCTGACACACGTGATCCCTTGGTGGATCCAGTGCGCTTGAAAGGGTTGTTATTCGCCATATGATTTTTTTTATATATATATATATATATATATATATATATATATATATATATATATATATATATATATACCAAGGGATCCAGTGCGCTTGAAAGGGTTGTTATTCGCCATATGATTTGTATTATGTATATATATATATATATATATATATATATATATATATATATATATATATATATATATATATATATATATATATATATATATATATATATATACATACATACGTGTGTATGTTTTTGTCATATGAATGGATGAATGAGTTTGTATACATGCAAATTGTGTAATAAATAATTTGCACCATCTCCGGAGCTAGTGCATAAGCAAAATTTGCACGGCATGTAAACTGCACCATGTGAACGAAGAGCTAATTAAAAACGTATTTTAATTAAATTCGTTAAAATAACAAAACAAATAATGTAATGGATTTTTCATCAGTGATTTAGCTATGTTTAGTTTGGATGATATATCCTTGTGTACGTGCCTATGTGGTTGAGATAATTGTTTTTCGCATTTTAAATGTTTTTACTCAACCAAACCCTCGCTTTTTGTCAGTTATCCTTTTCCCACCAATTACAGATATGCGTGATATATGCAATAGTATACAGCCTCCAGCTCGGCCCTCAGAAGATCAATCAAAATTCTTAAATGGTTGTGCACATTTAAAGGCCTTCCACACGTATGTAATATAATTAATTATGTTAGTTTTAAATTATTTTATTTTGATTTTGTTACATGTTTTTGCAATAACTTTATTCACTGGATTTGATTTTTTCCCGGGAAAATTCAGTTTAGTTCTTTTTCGATCTAGTAAATAACCAGTATTGCTGCATTGTATTTTTAGTTGACCTAGTACCTGGCATTCATTCAGAACTGGTAAACAACTTTTTAAAAAAAACTTCTTTTCCTAGAGTGAAAATCATTGGTCGTAATCAAAGTCATATTTGGCTTGCGTGTCAGTTCTATAAAAACAGTTTTCTTGTAAAATCTTTTATTCATTCTTATAGATTCGTACAGTAGAATCAAATCAGTCCAGGACGGAATATGATAACTGACATATGATGTTACCACGACTCTTGAAAGTAAGTGATAACGTGACTCTATCATGTAGTCCTTTCTGCTTTGTAAGTGGAGTTAAAGTGACGTATCAATAGTTCTTTTTCAGTCAGTCGTAATTCATACCTTTGGAGTTCAAAGGTATTTTGTGTTTAAGTTTTATTTAAAATAATTAAATTCCATAGAAATATCTAGTTCTCATCAAAATTCTTGGACAAAGACATTGATTGAAAATTATTAGGAATTATAAAGCCTAAATATTAATTTTAGTTATTCAACAAGGAACTGTTGACACGAAAACACAAGACAGGTTATAGAAGACGTCATCGCCTTCCGTCTTGGAACTTCATCGGGATTCGAACTTTGATTCAATTAGAAAATTTTAGTGATAGGACGTATATAATTATTTCTTGGGTTAATTTTGGATTAGATTCACAAACCAAGTCCTTTTTATATTTTTTTTTAGGGAAATAAATTATCTTTACAGATTCAACAAGTTGAGGTATCGACATTTTTATCTCGCATATAAGACGAGTCCAACTGCAAAAAGCAAAGATTTATATTTTCCGTCGCATAATGCGCCGGCAAATCTGAGTCTGTGCAGTTTATTATGAGTAATAAATAACACAAACAGCAATGACCCTGATCTGCAGGCGCATTATGCGACGACAGATCATGATCTTGGTTATTTTTAGTATGACTCTACTTATAAGCTAGTACATAAGGTACGCATGCAGCAGTCGTTAGGAGTCAAAATGTAATCGGAAGCTAAACCTTTAAGTTCTGGGTATTTTTGTTGCTTGTTTTATACACGTGACATGCAATCTGAATTTTTTTTAGGAAAATCCTTATTTTCAGATTTAATTATGAATCTTTTACATTTCCTTCAGTATCATAATATAGATAACTCATATTTGTCAGACTGGCATGCTAGTAGAGTACTCACGTTGAAACTGAACCTGTTTCGTATTCATAATGTAGATAACTCATATTTGTCAGACTGGCATGCTAGTAGAGTACTCACGTTGAAACTGAACCGTTTCGTATTCATAATATAGATAACTCATATTTGTCAGACTGGCATGCTAGTAGAGTACTCACGTTGAAACTGAACCTGTTTCGTATTCATAATGTAGATAACTCATATTTGTCAGACTGGCAAGCTAGTAGAGTACTCACGTTGAAACTGAACCGTTTCGTATTCATAATGTAGATAACTCGCATTTGTGAGACTGGCATGCTAGTAGAGTACTCACGTTGAAACTGAACCGTTTCGTATTCATAATATAGATAACTCATATTTGTCAGATTAGCATGCTAGTAGAGTACTCACGTTAAACTGAACCGTTTCGTATTCATAATGTAGATAACTCATATTTGTCAGACTGGCATGCTAGTAGAGTACTCACGTTGAAACTGAACCTGTTTCGTATTCATAATGTAGATAACTCATATTTGTCAGACTGGCATGCTAGTAGAGTACTCACGTTGAAACTGAACCGTTTCGTATTCATAATATAGATAACTCATATTTGTCAGACTGGCATGCTAGTAGAGTACTCACGTTGAAACTGAACCTGTTTCGTATTCATAATGTAGATAACTCATATTTGTCAGACTGGCATGCTAGTAGAGTACTCACGTTGAAACTGAACCGTTTCGTATTCATAATGTAGATAACTCGCATTTGTGAGACTGGCATGCTAGTAGAGTACTCACGTTGAAACTGAACCGTTTCGTATTCATAATATAGATAACTCATATTTGTCAGATTAGCATGCTAGTAGAGTACTCACGTTAAACTGAACCGTTTCGTATTCATAATGTAGATAACTCATATTTGTCAGACTGGCATGCTAGTAGAGTACTCACGTTGAAACTGAACCTGTTTCGTATTCATAATGTAGATAACTCATATTTGTCAGACTGGCATGCTAGTAGAGTACTCACGTTGAAACTGAACCGTTTCGTATTCATAATATAGATAACTCATATTTGTCAGACTGGCATGCTAGTAGAATACTCACGTTGAAACTGAACCTGTTTCGTATTCATAATGTAGATAACTCATATTTGTCAGACTGGCATGCTAGTAGAGTACTCTCGTTGAAACTGAACCGTTTCGTATTCATAATGTAGATAACTCACATTTGTGAGACTGGCATGCTAGTAGAGTACTCACGTTGAAACTGAACCGTTTCGTATTCATAATATAGATAACTCATATTTGTCAGATTAGCATGCTAGTAGAGTACTCACGTTAAACTGAACCGTTTCGTATTCATAATGTAGATAACTCATGTTTGTCAGACTGGCATGCTAGTAGAGTACTTACGTTGAAACTGAACCTGTTTCGTATTCATAATGTAGATAACTCACATTTGTCAGACTGGCATGCTAGTAGAGTACTCACGTTGAAATTGAACCGTTTCGTATTCATAATGTAGATAACTCATATTTGTTAGACTGGCATGCTAGTAGAGTACTCACGTTAAACTGAACCGTTTCGTATTCATAATGTAGAGAACTCATATTTGTCAGAGTGGCATGCTAGTAGAGTACTCACGTTGAAACAGAACCGTTTCGTATTCATAATGTAGATAACTCATATTTGTCAGACTGGCATGCTAGTAGAGTACTCACGTTGAAACTGAACCTGTTTCGTATTCCTCTGGTCAAGCATACGTTTACAGCATTTTATGAACTTGGCATCCTTAATGAATTATGTATATGACAACTGAAGTACCTGCAGAACGTGTTGTTGTAATTATTTTACTTGCTTTTGATGCTGCTTTTGATATGACGACGATAACGATAATAATGAGACAGTGATGTTGTAATTATTTTACTTGCTTTTGATGCTGCTTTTGATATGACGACGATAACGATAATAATGAGACAGTGATATGAACCTCCCGCCCACCAGTTATAGTGCATTGGTTATCGTTATCTAGGAGATAATCAACCACGGTGTTACTGCCCGGATAGAGCAAACAATACAATAAAATAAGGAATTAATAATTGGCGTAACAGAGATCTGAGCAATGATATATGATAGAACAAAATGAGCCCTTATATGTAAAAATAGCATTATACAAATAAATTACATAAACAAATGAAATGAACATAACATTTGAATCACATACATTCTCCTAGTAACTGAATTACAAAATTAAAGCTCAATGCAATTAGCAGTTATGTTATACTGATGTAAGTAATTTCATCATAGGATTGCCGGAATGTCAGCGTAACATGGTTGCTTCTGGTCCTTTCCAAATCACTGTTAGTGACAGGTCAACATTGCTGCATCTCTCTCTCTCTCTCTCTCTCTCTCTCTCTCTCTCTCTCTCTCTCTCTCTCTCTCTCTCTCTCTCTCTCTCTCTCTCTCTCTCTCTCTCTCTCTCTCTCTCTCTCTCTCTCTCTCTCTCTCTAAACTTTTCGGGACATCAACCGTAACTTGCACATATTCCCACTAAGTAGCACAGGTATGGAGCTATTGTTTCCCCTCTGTGTCCTTTCGAAAATCGTCTTTTCTTGAGAGAGAGAGAGAGAGAGAGAGAGAGAGAGAGAGAGAGAGAGAGAGAGAGAGAGAGAGAGAGAGAGAGAGAGAGAGAGAGAGAGAGAGAGAGAGAACTAATTGTACTAGAGTATATCTGAATTGTGAATGTAAGGAAGAATCCATCAATACTCGCGTTACTTTGGTTATAATTATTCCTATCGTGTAAAGTGGATCTATAGACTTGACTCCCATTTCCCCTGCATAATAACACCAATGATGTATTTCAAATCCAGTTAAAATGCATCCATTCAAGCAAACAAATTATGTTACACCAATTCGTAATAGACTCGCACAGCGGTGGATCTATGTGCAAGGCTTCTGTGTATCCATTTTATAGTCTGGGATCTGATTTCCCATTAATAATCTGATTAATCATTATTACAAACAGCTCCGATGTCTGTGTTAATACCTACTATATAGTTAGTTAAAGGCTCATACATAACTGCAATTAATGGTATCAAATTCTCTAATTTTAACTGGATTAATATCAGGCATAAAATAACTCATTTTAACTGAGTTAGCATCCTAATGAAAAAGACACACGAAGACTAAATGTTCCGAATAAAGACGTAGAAAACCATAGATGTGACACTTGTGACAAAAAATAGCACATCATTGCCACGATAATACAATTACTCTCTTGAGTCACGAAATATTATCTTATGGAAAGATAGTGATTTTTTTTAAACCAATGTCTCTTCCATGCTTCTATAAAAATTTAAGCAGGTTATAAAAAAAAATCCGTGTGAAATAAAAAATTTATATTTTTGCAGGTAAGTATCTGACTTTCATTCGAATTTGAGTAAATAGTTAATGTAAAGACACGATTAGTGGGGTTTGAACAAGTGATTTATAATTACCGAATGGAATTTAAGAAAAAAGTGAACAAAACCAAAACCAATTCGTAGTTCCAAAGTATTTGTGATCTGAAAAATGCGAGTATTTTCTGCAACGGTCATTTTTGGCTTGGAAGCAGGATTAAGTTAAGTTATTTGCCTTCATTATTACTTATATTCTAAAGAAACATTCTTAAATTTATGCGCCAAAAATACCATTTTACCTGCTTGGAAATCGTACGACAAGTTAGATGGGATACATCTAAACAACGACATGAAGTACGCACACAAATGTGCCGGGTATAAAGTAAGCATTTTTTTTTTGTAAGCATTGGGTGTGACACACAGAGGCAGAGGTTAAGTAAGGTCCAGTAGGCTAATCAGTCACATACATGGGTAGCCGCTGCAATCCAGTAGGAGCGTCGGACTCGCAATCCAGGCAGGCCTGGTCGGCTGCCTCGGTGTGTCCTTCAGAAAAGTGCTTTGCTTCCAAATTCGGCATGAAATAGTCTTATTGTGTAAAATAAGTCGTTAAAACCAACGTAAACAAGTCAAAGACAGTATCTGTTATTACTTAAATACAGTTAGTTTTCACTTGATATTTTTCAGTAATTTGTTGCAATTGACAATTTCGACAATCGCGCTACAACAATCATGACGTCCGGTTTAGGCATGAAAAAACAATTGGTTTACTCAGGTCTGATCCTTCATCTTCCTTTACAAGAGTCTAATTTCGTCATCGCATAATTTCTCAAAATGAATCTTGGAACTTCATGTGAAATATTTCAACATATTATTGGTTATAAATATTTAGTTTTAAAACAAAAAAGCAGGTGAGAAGGATTTTCTTCGTTATAAAAGACAAAGGTCTAAGCGGCTAAAAACTGAGTCTGTCACATGCCCGAATGAGTCAGATAGCGGTGTTTGATTGGTTGAATGCCAGGGATGATGTGTGGAAATAATGAATTTTCGCAAGGAGACACATAACAATGCATATGATTATAGTCCGGCCTACTAACCCGTTGGCTTGTACTCCCCCCTGCAGATTTCAATAACGAAAACCTTTAATTTGATAAAAAGTCCAAAAACTTAGTCGATTCACTCATTGGTTTATATTTTCTAACCAGACTGTGAGTATAAAGGCCTTAACACCGTCATTGTCTGCGCGTTTCATGCTTAACGGAAGTTGTCAATATTATAGACGGACATGCATAAGACCCATTTCCAGTTCCTGGACAAGTCCATTTTCAGCAATGGGGTGCATGCGCGACTAAAGATGTACATACATATTTCGTCTGCTTCCGATATTTACAGTATCGAATCAAGAAAAGGAAAAGAATGAGAGAAAAAAAATGCCTTTCACGTGAATTTAACAAATGGTTTCATTAATATAATCATGTGTGCAAAGGAATATAATTCCAAACTCAATGATAATTTACGAAATTATCCTGCGGTTACCGAATAGGATAATTACGTAATTATGCTGTCGGATGGAAACAAACTACCCCATAGTGTACGGAATATGGCGTCGTGTTAGTATGGAAAGTCCGTTAAGCATGAAAGATGCAAGGGGATACCAGTATTAGTGCCATCCTGGTCACAGTCAGGTTAGAAATTATAAATCAATGATTCAGTTGACTTAGTTCTGTGCACTTTTTTTATCACGTTAAACATTTTAGTTATTGAAATAGGTAGGGTCGGGGGAACAAACCAACGGGGATGTAGAATCAGACTATATAAATTGGCTAAAAGTTGGTGTACATGATATTTATTTGCAGCAACGATAATATAAAGTACACACAGATCAGAATAAGAGACACAGACTGGGCAACATGCTTAAACTTATTCCAAGCTGTCTCCTCACGAACTATCATTCTCACTTGGATAATTTTACTGACCTGAGACATGAAGGATCAGGATTGAATACAATGATATCTTCAAATAAAAACTATACGTACCATATTGTAATAATTTGAAGCCGTAATTAATATTATTTATTGCGTAAACATATTCCTGCTTACAAAAGACAAACTATACAAATGTTGATGATGGAGGGGAAGAAAAA
This sequence comes from Potamilus streckersoni, assembly GCA_016746295.1. Taxonomy (NCBI): domain Eukaryota; kingdom Metazoa; phylum Mollusca; class Bivalvia; order Unionida; family Unionidae; genus Potamilus; species Potamilus streckersoni. The sequence goes on along the minus strand of JAEAOA010000768.1, from coordinate 2,631,847 downwards.
TGACTTTTAACTTTAGCTTATGAAGTTGTCAAGTTAGCGTGAAACCATTGAGAGTGACTTAGCTATTCTCTTAATTGCTATTATGAACTTTTGAACCGCCTTGGTTGAAAGGCTATGATAGAGAATCAATTTTACTAAGCACTCGTATTGACCTTGTGTGTTTGTAAGAGGGATTATTTTAATCAGCGTAGTATTCTTGACTGCTAACAGGCTTTTGAACCTATTACTGTATAAATTGACTACAAGACCACAGTCTTCTGTACATTATGGATAGCAATTATCAATCTTATCGAACACAAACATTTCAAACTCAGTCTATGACAATTGTACGCAGGCACAGGGATGTAGGAAGGGTATATGATAGCCAATGGGTTCTTTGGATGCTAATAGTTCGACATATTAGTCAATGTAATATGCTATGGTTTTACATCATGCCAGAGACTGATATGACTAGATTCAGCTCGAGACTCAAATTTACCGTTAAACAAAAATATATAGATGGCGAAGCAGTCCCAAAAACATGGTTGATATAAATATAATAATGCAATACGAGGCTTTTTTGTGCAGAAACACTTCAAGACGAAAATAGGTCTTTTTGAAGAAAAAGCAAGAAACGTCAATGCTAAAAACTGAAGTCTTCAATATGTCATCCACATCTAGGTTATCTTATCAGAGATAAGGGAATGAATCAATTAAAATTGTCCGGGTATGAAACGGCCGGATGCAGTTAAAAGTTAATAAATTGCCTTAATTGCTCTATTTATATTTCAAGACTTATACTTCATTGCCACTCAGAAAATTCTACTGCAATATTCTTGGAGAGAGAGAGAGAGAGAGAGAGAGAGAGAGAGAGAGAGAGAGAGAGAGAGAGAGAGAGAGAGAGAGAGAGAGAGAGAGGTACTGTCCAAGCTATATATATGTACGTATGGCAGATGGCAATTGTATGGAGAACTTGTGTATTATGTTTGGTCGAGATATACGTATCTAGTTAACTATTTAGCTACTTCAAATTGTGCTCATATTCAATATAAACATGCACAGCCTGAAACTTTTTAAAGTCACTTTGCGGTGTTTGACCGTATGTATCGATATATAATCGGAATCCAAACCGCAAAACAATGAAGGCAATGATCTAACCGCACACAATGACAGAAAGATCAGGGATTTTCTCTGACGCTCTGCTTATGATTTCCAAGCTGTAATGGAACGGCAGATGTGCCCACATAGTTCCGAATTTTTGGAAGAAGATATTCAAGCCAAGATTGGTTCTGGCGTCTCGCGGGCGGAAGTGGTAGTGGATATATCTCCCAACCAGAAGGTCCCTCCAACATATGACTTTTCTACTTGTTTAGCCTCGCACCCAGACGATAGCATTATATTCGACCGAACAAGCCAAAGTTCAAAGTTCCAAAGTCTGAAAACCTAAAACTTTAGGTAGAATATAAATAGAATCACAAAACTTTAATACTTTCAAAACTTTATCTTAGCACAAAACCGGAACCTTGCATCAAGCCAACATCAGAAACTATACGTAGTGGTTGGTTATTATGGGTTTAACGCCATTTTTCAGTACATGCCAGCTTCTGTATGACAGAAAGTATTATTTGGTGAAAGAAAATCTCGGGAAAACCCGAAGAACCACCACCAACTCGCGGGATGATACTGGCAAGCTTTCTCAAATACCGTCATTGGCCGAGTCCGAGACTAGGAAAACCGACACAGACAAAGGTGAGATAAGAGTTATCTGTAACAGCGTGCGCCTTAGGACCACTCGTCCACTATACTAGGGTGTATTTTGACATAATCGTGTAGATACGAAGAATAGACAATATTAAGCTAAACCTAAATCTAAGTAATGCAACATTTATACCGAATAAAGGTATTGAAAATGAAAATTGTAAAAATGTGAGTACAATTTTGTGATTATGCGGTTTTGATCTGTTTTGCACGAAATTTGATTGTCGTTTGTATACGGATACATACGGTAATCCTGTACTCTAAGTTGGAGCCCTACTTGCAGAATCAATTTACATAGAAAACACGCATCAGCAATCTCGTGGCACAGAGGTCAATGGCAGACGTAACACAAGACTTCAATGTTTAGTAAATATTCACATTATGTCGAAGTTGCTTTATTGCAAATTAATAATTCTTACAGACATTAATTCAAACAAAGACAATACCATCACGCAATGGTGGCTGTCTGAAAACTGCCATTTCATCGAACGTACCGAAATTGTCATTTGTGCTTCGAATTGGCTTTAGAGGTAAGACTCAAATCTCTGATTAATGATCATTGAGCATTGTTTCAAGAAAAAAAAGAAAGAAAAGAAACGGCACAAGACATTACTGGGCACAGTGTGATACATGCAAACAGTTCAGCAATACAAAGCAGTACAATATATAAAACATGTGGACAACAGGTACACACAAATACGAACATTTAATGTGATGGTTTCATTTAAAACTAAAAAATGGGTATTGACTGCAACAAGTTCTTTTCAAATGACATCTGGTGTTTTCAAATGACATCTGGTGTCGCCTCTCAAAAAATGTATTAATGCAATGTCTGAAAAATAAAGTTGCTTCACACGGGCGTAAATGATTCCATTATACTTTCCACCAGTGACATTGATTTAGCCCATTATCTAATGGTCAAGGCTTCCCAAACATTAAAGCTAATTTCGTGTTGTCTCATGATTTATCCAGGCCTGGGTGAGGAGACCATACATTTGCATTGACTTTGGTCCATTTAAGGACAAGTTCTCTTTTCGAAAAATCTTTAAAAAATTATTGTAGGAAAATCTGATTGCCAATAATGGCGCAGACGACACTAGCACGCGCTATAACCCCTTTAGTGTCATACCATTGGTAATTCTTTTCGGAACCTAAAATTTATATTGGGGACCGATCATTTAAGTATATTTGTGGGGTGAAGTGGGCTGGAGGCGACTGGGTTTTTCTTTCCAATCCAAATATTTTTTCATGTTATGTCTAGATATTTTTCAACTAATATAATGGACAGAGGAAATTATTATTATTATTTTTTTTTACAAATCAAGGCTAAATGTTTCTTCACATAAAAGTCCAGTCGGTCCTTTATGGGAGATTTTGGTCTTTGGAATCTGACTTGTATGCGTACTGTTCGGTTAGCGGAGAAAAAACAAAACAAAACAAAACAAAAAAAAAAACAACACGAAATTATCAAACATCACGCAAGAGATAATATATTTATCCATTTTACTGGTTGTTTGCATCAACACAAGTTTAGATGCGAAACTGGATACCACTCGCGTGTCGAACAAAGAAATACACAAAGAAAACAACCACAAGAATAGAATACGAGTGAAATATTAAATGCAACATTAATTCAAACCAAACGAAACATTTTTTTTACACTGTTATTACTACAAATTTTAAGGACTGTGATAAGAATAAACCCACGGGAAATTTTGTTGAATGATGCCAAGTCTGTTGCACCTGTATTGTACATAATCCAAAAACTTGGTATAATTAAAACCGTGATTGACTTTATATGGATGTCGCCATAGCGATAAATGTGACAGCCCACATAAAATTGCACGAACATACCTACAGTAGTGTCATGGGAACTGAAATAGAAGTGATAAAAAGCGCGTGACGTACTTTAACAAAACAAGTAGGATCACTCTGTATATTGAATTACCACAACAATCCCATCATACGACAAATGTTCTACTTTATCTATTGCAGATCATAATTGCTTTACTCTATGGAGATTATTTTACTACGCAATGAAACGATTTCACCCCATTGCCGACTGCAGTAAATAGTCTTTTATAACCACAAAATTAATGTGACAGCATCTAAAAGTCTGTTATTCTCATCGCATCAACACATTTTAGGGGTAATGTGACCATATGATTCATAATCATTCTCTATTTTTAGCCTGGAAAACCCTACTGAAGTCAAAACGTCACCTTCTTTTCAATAAAATTATCGGCCTTTTGACATGGAACCTGACCGTAATCTAACGATTTTTCGAAATTTGTAATTGGACAGAAAAACAGATCCAAAGTAAAATTATGAAAATGTGTAAAATAGTCTTCCTTGAAGTGTCAGTTTTAATTTTAGCTGCAAACATTAATAATGACAGTCTGCATAAATCCAGGCCCGGCATTATAGTCTGAGAGGCCCAAGGCGCAAATCCCAGACTGTATAGTAACTGTAGTATGCCTAATTTTAATGTCAATTAGTGCGCGGGGCCCCGAATGCGTGGGGCACAAGGCAACCGCCCTTGCTTGCCTTACCCTAAGGACTGCATAAATCTATTATGAGCCGATCCATTGAAATGTCCATTGTATTTGCTTTAAAACTGCTACAGGCAAAATACGTTATATCGCGATTCGTGGCTTGGCTTCCATTTTTTAATTTAAGGCGACTTCTCTTTATGCTATTATAGTTTACCCTTCTTCATAAAAGTGAGATTGACAGTCCAATAAGGGAGTACTCATTAACTTCAGGGAATAAAATCAGCATCAAAATAATCGTGTGTAAAAAACAAACTAAAGATGATGCCCCGGCCTTCTCTCAAGACAATGACAATCTACAGTCCATCACTTTTAATTGGTTTGCTCAATACAACTTTGTCTTTAGGAAAACGTCTAAAATCGAAATCGAGATTGAGATCGAGAGTGAATATGAACGGTAAAGTTAGAAGAGCTGGGCTCAAATCTTACAAAGGCTTGTAAGGATTTATAGTGGCATTTGCGATTCATCTGCAAGGTGGGGAACGACCCCCCTCCTACCTAGCCCCTCCCTACCTAGAATAGAAGTTTCATGAAAGGGGTAAGACAAAAGTCCCTAGGACAAACGCCACAGAGAGAGAGAGAGAGAGAGAGAGAGAGAGAGAGAGAGAGAGAGAGAGAGAGAGAGAGAGAGAGAGAGAGAGAGAGAGAGAGAGAGAGAGAGAGAGAGAGATCAAAAGGACCTCCCCACATTTACATTCCTTGAAATAAATTTTTATATTATAGCTTGTATTTTTTTAATTATTTGCTGTCAATCACATCAACTTTAATCACCGTGAGTGTTTGATTAAACAAAAGAAAATATTTATATTTATTCTGTTAATATGATTGTTAAAAGATAATCTTTTATTACTTGCTTGACATTTTGAATGATTTAATTTTACAATAAAGGTTGTTTAAAAAGTTGATTACAATTGCACGTGTCCAATTTAAAGTGAGTAATTCATTTACTTTATGTAGTGATGCAAATTTTATTGCGAAAAGGTTACATCATATGCTGTGCAAATTAAACATGTTAATCTGAAGGATTTTATGGGCTTAATTTGATAGGTACAAAAATGATTAGACGAATCTGCTTTATTAGATTATCCATGTTAAATTATTCTGTGTAGTAATGATTTGTAACTTAGTGTGATAAACATAGATGGGTTTCATATATTTGATTTTTTTGTTTGATATTTGTGAAAATATCCCTGTATTTAATTGAAAAAATATAAAATAATTGTATTACATTATTTTATAGTCCAAGGGTGCACACACTTTCTCAGCATGCAAGCTACTTTTTTAATGCTACGCGATCTACTCACACTACCTTCGCGATCGACCGGTCAATCGCTATCCACTTTTTGTGCATCCCTGTTGTAGTCATTACACAAGATGCATAGTCATTGCACAAGATATATAGTCATTACACAAAATACGTTGTCATTAAACAAGATACTTTCTCATTACACAAGATACGTAATCATTGCACAAGATGCGTAGTTATTGCACAAAATACGTAGTCATTACACAAGATACACATTACGTTACACACTATAAAATTTACTAAAGGGTTCAATGCGGACCATTGTATAACATAGTAAATAAAGTTACAATAAATAAATAAATAAATAAATAAATAAATAAATAAATAAATATCAAATACATAAACAGTTCCATAAAAATTAAATTACGTTAAATATAAAAAATCAGGGAACATTTGTCCTACCCAAAGGTGGCATTTGTACTAAGAGCTTTCGTCCTACCCTTGTCAGGGAGCTTCGGTTCTTGGGGGATTTAGTCCTAGGAAGCTTATGTCATAGTGGGTCTTTGTTTTAGAATCGGGTAGTTTGGAGGGGTGAAAAGAGAAATGGATGTTAATTTTTAAAAGTTGACAATATCCTTGATCCACAATGCCACTATCTGCAACAATTTGACAAAAAGTAGTGATCAAACGGACATCTTGAATATTTATTTTGTTACTTACGTTCTCTCTTTCCGTGCTAGGGGGAGTGGTGTCAATCTTTTCCTTAAATGATAAAGACTTTTTGCGGGGTTGCATCTGACGATCACTATTGGTGCCGTACACCAGTGTTCTTCCGCTTATCTTCATCATTTTGATAGAGTTTTAGTAACACCCAAATCGTTATTCTTTCGTAAAACAGGCAGGGTTTACAGAAGTAGTTCACCGACAGCGACGGCTAATCCGGAGATAGTGCTGATCAGGAAGATTTCCAGACAATATTTGTGAAGAATAATTGATAAGAAGGAAACTTAAAACAAGTAAACTGATAATCGGATATAAAATTAATGGAAATAAAATCGTTTGTTTAAATGAAGGTTCTTTCTTCATTGGATTCAAGCATATTTATACTTCTTCGCTTTCTATCAAACCAGTTTTTCTTTCATGCATCCGTGTTATGTTTTCTAAAACAAATCTAGTCTCGCAAATATCCTTTAAGAAATAACACATCTTTCAAGTGCCTTTATACACTGCCAGATAACTCCTTTCCTTTATGATAAAAAAGAATATCGCATTGCTAAACATGTGTAACAAACAGGGAAATAATCCCAAAAGCCATGTTATGACAGCATTTCAAAATCTTGTTTATTTTCCTCACATACAAGACCTGTACTAATTTTCTTTATCTTCTAGTTTAAAAATGCACAGAAAATGAACTTGTCAGGATGCAAGTCTCAGAAATATCCTTTTCTTGCTTAATTTAACGACTGATCCGAGCGTTTTCAATGTGACTTCAGGAAATCCCCCATCGATCTACATTATACCTGGCTACAATCCCCCGATAAGTACACAAATTAACCAGGGTATTGGTTCAAGATGATTGGAGGAATTTTAAATCAATAGAACATCTCCCAGATAAATCAATGCATATTGGAGAAAATACACGGAAGGAGAAGAATCTGGCATGAAAGCGTGCGACGGCTTCACTTGTCACAATAAAAGTAGTTTTCAGCAACGCCGACGACGTTGAAGATATCTTTTGTCGTATTTCGACTAGCAGCTGTTGTGTCTCACTTCCCGACTGAAAACAGGTTACGATCGTGTTAATTTAATGTTAAAGCGTTTTGACGTAGTACTTATGAGTTAGAGACAATCTGTTCAGATCTCTTTTTCAAAGCAATGATTTTGAAACCTGCTACCTTGTCTCCTTATTATACATTGCAATATCAGATAAACACTTCGCCAATTATTCCAAACAAAAGGTGTGTCCGTTTACCTTGGAGACATGTTACGTTACAAGGTAGAGGCTTAGAATAATGCTGGCATGCTTTAACATTGTGAGCGATGACGCTTTAACGCTGTGAGCAATGAACATTTCAACATGGTTTTATTAAACCATGACATACAAACGTCAATAGTAAAATTTTTTATGGATAAGGAAAACAAAGAGCAAAGATTAGCAGCGAGGTCTGGCCACATCTAAGAAGGCAAATATTTGTATGTAATATGTACTGAGATGCATCGTTCATTCAGTTTATAATGAAATTGCTTCCGAATGGTAATATAATTTGTCCTGGGTGGGGAAACATTAGTTTTTGTAGAATGGTAGGGGGTAAATAATTCATAATTTGCCCATTTAGCCCCCATCCCAAGTTATTTCATGACGGGTTTATGGCATGAATGAATTTAGCTCGAATTTGAAAATTAGCTCGATCTCTTCGTTCACCTCAATAGACTGGAACTAATACAGCTATACACAGTAGACTTGGTGACACTTTCAAAACTTTGTAATTTGTTCATTTTTCAAATATTTTAAGAGCATATTTTGAAATCGCAGTAGAAGATTCTTTAATGAACATACTTGATGTTTTCCTTCATTTTCGTTTCTATCCACCAATTTAAAAAGGGGAATAACTTCAACCAATATTACTTACGTGTGTTTACATTTAATGCAAAAGTAATGAAAATTGGTCTGATGGATTATCTCCGCTTTCCAACTTTGTCTATTTTTATAATTTTCCCAATGCAATCTATATTTTTCATCAGCGTTTACTATTTATAAAAATGTCACTTAATTAGCATATACTGTTAATTACTAATAATGGCATGTGATAAACAAAGACTATTTCTACTAAAGGTATGTGATCAAAATAAAATACCTGTATTCCCATCAAAGGCATGTGATCAGCATAAGCTATTTCTAACAATGGCATGTAATTAACATGTTATTTCTACCAATGGCCTGTGCTCAGCATATTCTATTCCTACCAATGGCATGTAATCAATATGCACTATTCCTAACAATGGCCTAGGGTCAGGGTAAGTTATTTCTACCAATGGCATGTGATCAACAACAACGATTTCCGTCAATGGCACTTATAATAAACAAAATAAATCACTCAAACAGAATGCTTCAAGTCAACTTTCGGTTGGTGTTTTTGAGATATTTTACACAGTTCACTGCATTTTGCTCATAAGTCTACACTGTGATACTTTGTCGGCAAAATTTCTACCAGCAGAGATCTTTCATGTTTACCTATCTCACCAACTGTGTGATAAATAGAAGGAATGATTGACCAAACATAATATATATATATATATATATATATATATATATATATATATATATATATATATATATATATATATATATATATATATATATATATATATATATATATATATATATATATATCGTATTCTTTGCAGTCGAAATGGGATGCATTGATGTAGATTCTGGCATCTGCATTCGTTGGAGGTTTGCATGCAATATACTTACGTCTGAGCCACCGGCCCCTCCGTCATAAAGGTAAATCGATTTCAAATCTTACCCCGATATTTCCTGGCTAATCAAAACGAGGAATTTGTACATTTCTAGTAATCTAGGGTAACATATATTAATAACAATGACAAAGTAAAGATTGTAATGTATATGTGCACATATATTTACTTAAGAAGCGCCAGAATTCCCCGTTATCTTTTAGAAGTAGGAAAAGGATACGGACGTCTTCTAATTCCGGATCAAAATTTTCTTTAACGAGGCTGGAACTACTTTTTCCCCAGATTATTCCTGGTTACAATAGCAGTGCCCCTAGCGATAGAATTCGACACACAAGTCTCAGGGAACGTTATTGAAGAAACCTCGCTTTTAATTTCACATATGGTCTGCTGTCCTCATGCGTCAAAGAAGTTCTGATATCGTTAGTGACAATTGTGAAAATTATTGACTTGTCTTACGCGCTTTTTTTCTTAAACTGTAATATTCCTTCTTTAATCAGCTTATCATAATGTAATTCAGTTTATGATATAATAAGACGAAGTCTGTATTAAAAGGGTAGAAATTTTATGTTGAGTGACGTAGTCATTTACATGAAAATTGAAAGAGTATATAATATATAATTATCATAGCAACTCCATTTTGATTGCCAGATTACGTCGAGTTGCGTAACACACACACACACACACACACACACACACACACATATATATATATATATATATATATATATATATATATATATATATATATATATATATATATATATATATATATATATATATATATATATATATATATATATATATAGAGAGAGAGAGAGAGAGAGAGAGAGAGAGAGAGAGAGAGAGAGAGAGAGAGAGAGATATTGATATCCATTTACCTGTTCAAAATTAACTGTGCTTTACTACTGTCAAGGTCAGTAGCTATACTTTTAATTTGGTGAAGAATTTGTTTTCTTAAGAAACTGGAAGGATTTACGTACTCCATCATATTAATATGGATTTAGGTTGATCCTTGAAGACGTTATTTTTGTCTACAATGTCGATATCCCTTGAAGACGTTATTTTTGTCTACAATGTCGATATCCCATACGTTTATATTAGAACTAGAACTAGTGTGTGACAGGAAAAAAAATTGAATGGACAATAAATCCGTTCCGATTAGTCGTATGCAATTCATCATGAATTTAAATGTATCTATTCCATACAAAGGAATCAAAAGTTTCTCCGTAAGTCTCAAAACAATATAACGGGCGGAAATTGCCTTTCGCGAGAGGAGCATTTGGTAGCGGGACCCCTCCCCCCCAAAAAAAACCAAACAAAAACCACCACATGTATTCAAGACAGGACGATTGCACATCGGTTAGTTTTGTATACTATTGTACAGTTCAAACAGCCTTTGAATGAACAATACATGGAAAGATATATACTCGAATATTTATTACTGAATAGAATTAAAATGCATTTTTAGCATCAAGAATCATATGCATTCATTGTACGTTGTCTATTTACGTGTTTGTGTGTTAACGGGTATAGTAAAGGTCATACAGGTAATGTGGTCGTTCGGAACCGACTATTTCAGTAACGACTGTCATTTTTTATTTTTTTAATTTGATTACAAATAGCTTTCATTGACAAGTATTCGCATTATATGGATCATCATACATCCATTTTCCTTTGGAAGTTTTTTTTTTTCTACAAGATTCCAGAAGTACATAGGCTAAATCAACGTCAGATTATGCATACATTTTTGGACGAGGTCAACCTATAGGTGTGATCGAATACAAACATGGGCGCCCGTAGGATTTTTTGCAGTGGGGGAGGGTGTCAGTATTTTTTTCGGGAGGGGGGGTCAGTCAGTCACGCCCGGGAGACTCTGTATAAGAAGCAGTCTGAAACTAAAGCTAATATTTATTAAGCGGAACAGAATCTTGTGACATTTTCAGCTTCATTTGTATGATTAAGTTTGCTGAAGTTAATATATTCATGCGCTGCGGCCGCCCATGAATACAACCCAAATTGAATGTCTGGGTATGAGGTCACAATGAAAGCAGCGCGTGTTGAATGTACTACCCTGTTATTGGTGTGATAGGTCCGACCTAAAATTTTCTTGACATAGTTTAGTACAAGGCTACCACTGTAAACTTCCTCAGTTATCAATAATTTTTGTGCAGTTTTATTTTTAAATGACATTTAAGATGCAGAGAATTCAACAATCGGGATTGAACAGACTTTGATTGTACTATTTTAGAATTAGTAAGTTTTAGATCAGCAATATATATTAAATTTCAGTTGAATAAATGTGCATGCATGACCAAATTGACATCAACTATATATGCGTGTAATGCATATGTGTTTAGGTTTAATTTGTATCGACCATTTAATTTATTAATGGTGTCGAGATGGTTTGAAACAAAAATGATAATTTGCAAGCTCCTATATAGCTTGAAAATGTACTCTTATACAAAATGAATTAATTCCCACTTATAAGCCGAAAAAAGTAAAGAAATAAAAGTATACCAACTAACCAAGTATACCCCCCATTTAATAAATGGCCTGTAAAACTGTACCACTATGTAAAATAAATTATCTTCTATAATGTAAAAATCAGGTCTGAAATTCATATTCATTGTAGTTTCCTTTTTATTTGTTCAATTTAATTTGTTATTCTTTATCAGCTAGTCCTTCGTCTTCTGCGGTGTCTCCAAGGTCAGGTCCGGTTTTGTTTTCATTTCAATGTCCTTGACAAGTAATCACGTACATTTATCTAATCATTATCTACAAATACAGGTTCGTCTGCGAAAGACTGAATTTTTATCTTGATGTGAAAACAGATTATGTTACGGTGAAAATATAACTTTTTATATATTATGGCTTCTTTAGGAGTTTTTAAACCAGGATTGAAAACTAATTTGGTTTTCGTGATCGACACTGAGTTGAACAAATATCACCTCCCATTTTACTTATGGCACAACTTCCCGTCTTGAGCAGGATTTACAAATTTAGTTTTACACCGAAGCATGCCGTATGGGAGATTAGAGTATATGCTGTTTTGGTTTCAAGCAAACAGTCTGGAAACTGATTCGCACAACAAAGGAGTTCTTGTGTGGATTTAATCATTAACAGTCAGTAATGTTTCAGGAGCGTTCGTGATAACGAAGACGGAGTCGATGATAACCTGGGAATGCTCTTAGGGTGACATATTTCAACAGATTATTTACATTAAAGACGATTTGTTTAATCAATTAGCCCTAATAATCACGATAGTTATAAGCCTAAATTAGCAAATCTCCTAGGACTACTCACATATAGTCTAAATAATAGTAATTATTATTGTTAACATTAGCAACCCTGGTAGACAAAGACTTACTTGGACGTCCTTCTTATTGCATAGTGCTCACCCAATGCTTACACTTGATTGTGCAACAATGCATAACAATCGAACACTTATGTTTTCCATATTTCTTATAATTTGTTGATTTTCTTTATTTAAAATGTGTTATTATCATACAATTTTAAATAGATATGATAATTTTTATTTATATTTCGATTTGTAATTTATGCGCAGGAAACAAATTTTCAAAATTTATTGCACATATATCACCATCACGTGTACTTTCTTTAGTGTTCTTTTATAAAATGAAGATTATCAATAATAATAATAATAATAATAATAATAATAATAATAATAATAATAATAATAATAATAATAATAATAATAATAATAATAATAAAAAGAAGAAAAAGAAATAAATTTTAAAAAACCCGAGTAAACGCATATTTACTTTTTTTTAGCCCTTGGCATTCACCAACCACACATTTTGCTTTCAAATAAAGCTATATACATCAACGTTCTTAAATGGGATAACATAACATATATATATATATATATATATATATATATATATATATATATATATATATATATATATATATATATATATATATATATATATATATATATATATATACATACATACATACATACATACATACATACATACATACATACATACATACATACATACATACATACATACATACATACATACATACATACATACATACATACATACATACATACATACATACATACAATCTCTTCACCCTTATTAAGTCAAATCTTAAGACACTGTTCAAGAAAACGAGTCAAAATTTACAGTACTGTGCAATCGGAGTAAAAACTACAAAGGCAGTTTCAATATTCTTGGTATTTAATAACAGTTAACCAAAATAAGCTTACCAAATAGATTGAAGGTTCAGCCATAGCTTGTATAATTTATTATTTGGCAAGAAATGTAAGAAATCTTTTTGCTTTAAAAAACGTTTTGGTTTTTGCTGGGGTGGGTTTGGGTGTGGGTAAGCAGTAAGCTTGGGCCAATTAAAGGAAGACAACTCTTGTAATTGTGGGTTATGTCATTATGTGTGAGATTTTATTTTAATAGAATAACGTATTGCTGTAAATATGAGTAGACAGTGGGGTACTTGAAACTGTCCGTGTTTACGTGGAACACGACGACTTTTTATTATCACAATGTATTACATTATATCATCATCTAAACAAAAAATGTGACCTGACTTTAACGAACACCCATTGGCGGAGATCTCACGGAGCCACGTGAGAGTTCTAGTTGAACGGAACAACTAGCTTGATGTCGCGACAGATCACCACAAGAATGTTCAAATCAACTTACAATTTAAAGGCGAACTTTATGATTTTTTTTTAGAAGTTGAACACCTTAGTGTAAAATGGCTGACTCCCTAATGTTTAATAACTCTAATATACTCGATCCTCACTTTTTACTGTTCTTCAAACCAGATAACATTAGTTTTATCAATTATGTCCAGAAACTTTGGAATAATAAAATAAGTGATTAAGGGCAGACTTCAATGATGTACTATTCCCATCCAAGGTAAAAAGTATCATCTCTTAACTGAAAGATCAAATATTCTCTATCATTAATTTTTGTATTCCTTTATTACTTTATCATTTGGTCTTCATTTTTACCATGTGTGAAAGTATCTATACACAAAGGATAAACATACATAGAGATAAAAGGTCGAACTACGTAGATCCTGATCCACTGGCACGTGATATATCAGAGATCCAAGTCTACGCTCTTTGTAGTTCGATGCGCACTATACTTAAGGCTGTAACAACGTTATTGTTGCTGTTGTTATTTTGGGTTTAATGCCATTTTCCAGGGCAAGATAAGCTATACATGTTGATCAGTATAACTGATGGAGGAAGATCCCCGTCCCACCTCCACCCATTTTAAAAACCCCCTAATCACGGAAAACTACTAGCAAGTTTTCTCACATCCTCAACATTGGCTGAATCCGAGACTAGATCCCACGCGGAAAGAGGCGAGATGGCTGTGACTGGTAAAAACGAGCGCTCTAGACCACTCGGGCTACCGATGACCCCCTTTGAACAAGGAAACTGTATTGATACATGTTTCATTCAAAACATTTATTAAGAGGGTATGGGTTTATTGTTGAAAGAGTTTGAGAAAGATGAACTGTCAAAATGGAAAAAGTTCAAACAGTAACCCCAGGCTAGTTGCTGTTCAATTACAGGCATTTTTTTTGTACCTGCGAAAACTCGAGTGATTTACAATGGCTGATAACTGATTAAAATCATGTACTTAGAAGTTCGAAGAGTAACCTTGTAAGGCGCTTCGTATCTGAACATCATCTTTTTGTACAGTACTTTACTAGGAAGGGTCACGATAAATTGGCTATACAGGATCGTTTATTTACAGTCAATCTTAAATAGGCTGGGATGACTGTAACAATAAAATTTATTTTTTCCCCTAATATTAGCCTTGTTTGTCCTCGTGGAATTATTCTGGGTACTTATTATAGCATTAGAAACACTGGAATGAGAATGAAGAAGAAATATAACAGAAACGTTTAAAACATTATTGCTAATGTATTTACTTGGTTTTGATGGATCTCTTATGTTTTCAAGTGTCTATGCGACCTACTTAAACAGTAGTTACGACATTTACTGCCATCAAAGAAATATGGCCATACAGAGTTTAATTTTTTTGTTGTTGACGCTGGGCTAACAGAAGCGGAGAAGTACCCTCCTGAGTCAATGTTTACTCGGAATAAGTTGACTTAAATATCTTCACTGTATAGCAATTTATCATTATCTGCTAAACAAGGCAATGAGTACTGCTTTTATAAGGGGATGGGGAGGTTTAAATGTTTAAACGGTCATCAATCAATCAGGCCAGGGTTTGTAGTCAAGGAAGCAACAAACAAAACTCGTATAAGAGATTTTACAATTTAAACGATGACAGAAAGATCATGCGAAGAATAATTTTCAAACGTATACACAACAAAGTTAATAATTTGATATGAGAGAAAAAGACGTGCAAACAGACACACACAGTATCAAGGCCGATAGGTTCATTAATGTAGAAATACATTTAAACGCCGCACACATGTATATACATAATATTATGAATACGTTATCTGTGTTTGTGTGTGTGTGTGTGAGAGAGAGAGAGAGAGAGAGAGAGAGAGAGAGAGAGAGAGAGAGAGAGAGAGAGAGAGAGAGAGAGAGAGAGAGAGAGAGAGAGAGAGAGAGAGAGATTTGTACAATAATGCTATGCAGGATGATTAAATTGTAAATAGATTCCTCATGTAGACTGTCATAGTTATATTTTACATATCAACATCTAAGAAATGATGAAAGTTTTGTTATCTGATATAGAGACGATTCTAACGCAAAGTTGGCACGGCCAACAAAGATCAGAATGATAATACACGCTTATGGCGCAAAGATTCATAGAAGCTATTTGTGCCCCAACATTAGATTGGACTTTGTATGTATGTATGTATGTATGTATGTATGTATGTATGTATGTATGTATGTATGTATGTATGTATGTATGTATGTATGTATGTATGTATGTATGTATGTATGTATGTATGTATGTATGTATGTATGTATGTATGTATGGAGATAAGTAGGTGGGCAACTTAAGTTATTTGCATATAAGTGGTGATGTGATGTGATTATGATTTTTTAACGTAACTTTAACAATTTTTCAGTCATATCGCTACGATGTCTGCAGTGTGGCAGTTTATAGTGATATCTAGCACTGGGGAATCATGCCGCAGACATGTAGCATGATGTCCCACCCAGTCACATTATCCTGACACCAGGCCGACCAGTCCTAATACTAACCTCTTAATGCTGAGCGCCAAGCGAGATAGCTGTTAGTACCATTTTTGTAAGTCTTTGGTATGACTCGACCGGGGATAGAACCCACGACATCTCGTATCCGAGGCGGACGCTTTAACCACTAGGCCACCGGAGCGGTTCTCATATAAATGGTAGCTTTATGTATAAAATATTGCGAAATAAAGCAGTGCATGAACATATACAACATAAATGTATCTGAAACCACTATTTGATCTACAGTTTAAATTAATACATCATCCTAACAAGTTGTATACAACAAAATAAAGGTCCAAGGCGTGTAACACATGGTTTCAAAAGCACAGGGGAGGAGGGAAGCAGCTCGCCCTTCAGCCTTAAAATGAGCGTGAAACAGGCATAACGTTTACTAGCATAAGTTTTCATTACAATTAGAGGCTAAAAATGTGCGTTGAAAACGCTTTAGATTCAGCATCTTCGCTGGTCAACGTTCCGATATGTTAACCCTATCTACACCTTGGCGGATCAAGCATATATTTTAGAGCCTTGTCCTAGCGACATCTGCTGGATTTCATGAGTTGCTTCCCTTTCTATGTAATTATGTGGAACAGGGTTCGAATTTGAACAACTTAATTTTTATTGGATGAATTTGCTTGTCGCCGCATCCTATGACAGACCTCAACAGAGAAATATCTGCTTGATCCGCCAAGGTGTAGATAGGCATAATGTATCGGAATCTAGTCTAGCAAATATGTAGATTCAGTGGTTCTGGAGCCTTCGCTCTTTAAACACCACTAGGGGTACCATCCTACGTGCTCTTCTCCTACTTGTTGCGATCCACACACATATACAATATTCTTGGATCAGCCACTGAGAAGCGTGAATTCCGCTGAAATTAGAGCTATGTTACATAGCAAATGGTTTGTTAAGAAATACCTTTTCAAATTTAATTATATAACTACTGTTTGGTCTACAAGGCCAGTAAAGAAAGTTAAATTACAATTGCCTGGTCGCATATGCCTGGTCTAGTCGAAAGCCGAATAAATTAGAACTAAATATTTTGTTTCCTCTGTAAGAGTAAAAAGCAGCATACTTTTCAAAAATATAATTTGAATTTATCAAGCACGTTGTTTGTCTTAGCTTTAACGGTTTATATTATACCGGAAATAGGCGATCCGTAAAATTACTTTTTTCTATAAGACAGGAAAAGTAAAATTCTTTTCATACTGAAAACATTTTCATATCATGTAATGTTCAGTACAAAATACAACATATATTTTAACTTTCTTATTGTTTTATAATATTTGATTTTAACTTAGTATGCAAAGCATTGCAAGATACTTTTGTCCCATCAGCCATACTGGGAACTAGAAGAACCAAATGTGTCTCGCTGGTCAGACCACAGTTTCTTAAAGACGTTACCATAGTCGACTTAGAATAAATTCGTTCACACATCTATCCATAAGCGTTAGGATTATGATATCCAACTCGCCAGAAGACAAATGAACAACTGTTTGAAAGACCTAGAAACGATAATAAAACCTAGGATTTCGTAAATGTTTTCAGACATGTTTTCCCAATCTGGATTAAATATATATTTTCTAACTGAAGGCTATGTTCGTTTTTTTAATCTTTAATGGGAACGGTTTAAAAGTCAGAAGATTGTGGAACTCTTGTTAGTATTTGTCCTCCATCTTTAAGCATCACTAGAGGTGATACCTATACGTCTCTTTCAACAAAATATAATGCAAGCCAGTTTTTATTTTGGTTTTCTTTATAGCTTCGTACTTTTGCACAAGGTTCAATATTTAAAGAATGGGTATTTCCCTGGGGGTTTTTTCCCCGTCGATAAACCTGAGTACACATGTATTGAAGAGTGTATGAACCAAACTATTCGCTATGTCTGAATTTTTAGGGTAAATTTGCATTTCTGAGTTCAATCATGAGCCTTACTTCCGGGATGCATTTAAAAGGCTGGAGAATGCTGCTATTTGTCAAAAGCTAACAGAAGCAGCTCGCCACAAGAAATACAGATTGCAGGTAATCCGAGCTAATAGACAAATTTCCGAAAAGGCTAGTGATTAATTCAAGATAATTCCCAGAATGCAATACAGGCTAAAGAGTAATTCCAGTTAATATACAGACTGCGGAGCAGGCTAGTCAGTAATCCGAGCTAATATACAGAATGCAGGACAGGCTAGTCAGTAACCCGAGCTAATAGACATATTGCAGGACAGACTAGTCAGTAATCCCAGCTAATATATTGCAGGACCTGATAGTAATTTAAGCTAATAGACAGACTGCAGGATAGGCTAGTCAGTAATCCGAGCTAATAGACATATTGTAGGACAAGCAAGACAATAATGCGACCTAATATACAGATTGCAGGACAGGCTAGTCAGTAATCAGCTAACAGATTGCATGACAGGCTAGTCAGTATTACCAGCTAATAGACAGACTGCATGACAGGCTAGTCAGTAATCCGAATTAATATTTCTATTTATACTAAGTGCATCTCTGATGCGCACTTCTCTGATATTTTACAACAAAGCTGTCAAAATGGTTACTCCCAGACAGTTCAAACGCTTTTCTCAAAATATATTTTTAGGCACCTTAAAATAAAGCAAATAAATTACTATATTTGAATAAACATGTATGTAACCTGCATGTACTTGGCTTACTCTCTTACTGCTTGTTCGATTTTATATAAAAGACAAGAAAATAACTTGTTTCTTTATCAGTACCAAATTGAACGCGAGTGAAAAAGTGCTTGAAGTATAAATTCAGACCAAATGAAAAATATTTCTCTTCATTATGGCTTATAATTGGATACAAATTTGAAGGTATATGTTGAAACAGAAATAACAGGATATTTGGTTGAATTTGAGGGATTCAAGAGACCCCAAATAGCTTGTAAATTTAGTCTGCCCTTTGTAACAAAAAGTCCATTATATTACTTGATCGAGATAAATTATCTTTATGTACAAGAAATTTTTAAAAAATATTCTGGTTCAAAAGAAATCCTCGACCACCAGATATCCCCGATTAAAAGATCGGTCCCTAAATGATAAATGTGAATTCACACATGGAATTTCATGACCATACTTGCAACAGTGTCTATGAAACCCAGCTACAAGCGATAAATAGTGGCTTGCGCCCTGTATCAAGGGAATTATAATCGATGGATATATCTAACAGCGATATGAGAGAGAAAAGAGTCGGTTGGGGTATACAATGAGATAGTCACCTTTCACCCGGTAACGCATTGCGATGACCCCGACGATCTCGTTACACAACAAATGACTTACTTATCTATTCTATTGCTCTTAATATAGCACGTTAAAGCTTATTTTATTATAGGCGAATACCCAAAGAATGGTCACCTCAGCTCCTACTCCAACAAATTGGGTATTATGCTGATAACCATTCCAGGCAAAGTGTTCAGTCGAGTCCTACTGAACAGGATAAAACGACGCCGTCGACCTACTGCTCCGAGACCAACAGGCTGGTTTTCGCAAAAATAGATCGTGCACTGATCAGATAGCAACATTTCGCATAAGTTTGGAACAGTCACTTGAATGAAACTCGCCGCCTTATGTCAACTTCAACGACTACGAAAAGACCTTCGACGGCATAGATAGACAGACCCTCTGGAAGCTGCTGAGGCACTATGGAGTACCAGGAAAAATCATAAGGAACTCCTACGAGGGAATGACGTGTGGAGTGGTCCATGGCCGGCAATTTACCAGCGTTCCAAGTAAGGACATGAGTGAGACAAGGATGTTTATTGTCACCCTTTATTTTTCTACTCGTGATAGACTTTATAATGAAGTCATCATTAGCCCACAAACAAAATGGCATACAGTGGACCCTCTGGACACAACTGGACGACCTTGACTTTGCAGATGACCTGACTCTTCTCTCCCACACCAACAACAGATGCAAGAAAAGACCAACATCATTGGAAAGACATCAACAATCACTGGTCTTAATATAAATAAAGGAAAGAGCAAGATCCTGAAGGTCAACACAGCAAACTCAACACTCATCAAGCTGGAAGGTGTGGAGCTGGAAGAGGTGGAGAGATTTACCTACCTTGGCAGCACAGTTGACAAAGAGCGTATAACTGATGCTGATATTAAGACCCGTATCGGCAAGACAAGAACAGTATTCTGCCAGCTGAAAAATGTCTGGTCATCCACAGAACTGACAGCTAATATAAATATCCGAATGTTCAACACCATTGTAAAACCGGTCCTACTCTATGGAGCTGAGACCTGGAGAACCACCACAACCAATATGAAAAAGATACAGACATTCATCAATACCTGCCTCAGAAAAATCCTCCAAATTCGCCGATTAGACAAAATCAGTAGGAACAACTGTGGCAACGAACACAAAAACAGCCTCAGAAGAATACTCCAAATTCGCTGATCAGACAAAATCAGTAACAAATAACTGTGGCAACGAACACAATAATAGCCTCAGAAGAAACCTCGGAATTCGCTGATCAGACAAAATCAGTAACAAACAACTGTGGCAATGAACACAATAACAGCCTCAGAAGAAACCTCGGAATTCGCTGATCAAACAAAATCAGTAACAAACAACTGTGGCAACGAACACAATAACAGCATCAGAAGAATACTCCAAATTCGCTGATCAGACAAAATCAGTAACAAATAACTGTGGCAACGAACACAATAACAGCCTCAGAAGAAACCTCCGAATTCGCTGATCAGACAAAATCAGTAACAAACAACTGTGGCAATGAACACAATAACAGCCTCAGAAGAAACCTCGGAATTCGCTGAACAAACAAAATCAGTAACAAACAACTGTGGCAACGAACACAATAACAGCCTCAAAATTCGCTGATCAGACAAAATCAGTAACGAACAACTATGGCAACGAACACAATAACAGCCTCAGAAGAATACTCCAAATTCGCTGATCATACAAAATCAGTAACAAATAACTGTGGCAACGAACACAATAACAGCCTCAGAAGAAACCTCGGAATTCGCTGATCAAACAAAATCAGTAACAAACAACTGTGGCAACGAACACAATAACAGCCTCAGAATTCGCTAATCAGACAAAATCAGTAACGTACAACTGTGGCAACGAACACAATAACAGCCTCAGAAGAATACTCCGAATTCGCTGATCAGACAAAATCAGTAACAAATAACTGTGGCAACGAACACAATAACAGCCTCAGAAGAAACCCCCGAATTCGCTGATCAGACAAAATCAGTAACAAACAACTGTGGCAATGAACACAATAACAGCCTCAGAAGAAACCTCGGAATTCGCTGATCAAACAAAATCAGTAACAAACAACTGTGGCAACGAACACAATAACAACCCTAGGATTCGCTGGTCAGACAAAATCAGTAACGAACAACTGTGGCAACGAACACAATAACAGCCAGCAGAGGAAGATATTCTTCAACAACACTGGAGATGGATAGACCACACACTCCGTAAGCCTGCATCCAGTACCACCAGCCAAACACTCACCCGGAACCACTCAGGGGAAAAGGAAGAGAAGCCAGCCAAGAAATACCTGACGGTGGAACCTAAAGAAGACAAGCCTCACGTGGGGACAGATGGATAACAATATCGTGTTTTTTAATCAGGCGTTGGCAAATACAAAAGAGAGCAAACTATTAAAGTTACGTTAATTACTGTCTTTTGAATGGATATGTGTATTTTTGCAGTCTTCTTGCGATTTTGAAACCATAAAAGACGCGTGAGAAAAGTCGAATCGTCGTACTTTATTGATAAAACGTCAGACTCCTGTGGATGTATCAACACGCAAGACTGTCTGTGTACGTTCCTAAAGAAATCGTGATTGCTGGCTGGACCCCCACCCATATCCACAAATCTGCTTGGAATTATATTAGCCGCTACTGCATATACGTACACATTTTCACCTAATGACACGATGCGTTACGTTTCATCATTGCGTTCATTGCGGTAGCTTGGCTAAGACGACTTATTCTCAAAATTCGCAAGTTTCCTTTTTCAAGAGTGAACTCACAACGAACTTTCTTTTGCTAGATTTATGCAAGTAATTCCATAAGGGAATCATAATGTGTTGCCATGGTTCTATTTTGCCTAGAGTACTTTCATTATGTAACTGAGTTTTCCGCCATCATCACGTATCGTTTCATAGCGGAATCATCTCGGCTTATTGTTGACCTAAGGTCTCACAAGATATGATCTGATGCCCATCCGCTATTAAACAAATCCAAATCAACCTGTTGTTCTGGTATACCGCAATATCCAATGCTGGTATTAGTCAAGCAATAAATGTACTACAGTGGATTAATACTTTAATATCATCAAACTTTGTACATTCAGCCTAAATCTTGTAATTGACTCACGCCATCACAATCTTAACATCTGCGGTCTTTACCACCAAGCAATATAAACAACATTACGCCTTAATTAATGTGTAGTCATTTTGTAATATAGTGGTACATGTTGAGAAGGCAACCAGCAAATAATACAATCGTCTCAAGTGTGGTTTTTATACGCCATGTTTTCAAATCTACAAAATTTATGGGCGTTGAATGGCATCTGAATAAAATAATAAAATGATCAAGCTGGATTCATTATTTATTAAATCTGAAATCTTTAACGACACTAAGCATTAATCTAGAATATTTACATATATAGGTTGTGATTAATACATTACAGGTGCAGCTTTACACACCGTGTCCTACAACTTGGATTCTAATGGGGTAAGTGAATGCATGATGTCAAAATTATACACCGAAGCAACAATTATAACAAATATGACTTCCAGTGAAGTTAAGCAGGACTAAAGTTTTATTTCCATCTTCAAAATCATCATTTGCAGGGGTATAATTGAAGTCATTGATGAGTAGGTCCGTTATTCATAATGTTGGGATATATCAATGGCACCCCAAGTCTAATACGTTGATCAACATACTAATCATAATCTTTGATGCTAATGAAGCCGACGTAAATGCAAATTTAATAGAAATGAGAATTAATAACATTTTCATAATTTCCTCTCCAGTTAGCGGCGCATGCAATATGTTCGAAATTGCAGAAATATTAAAATTGATTGACTTCAGCGGCATTAGAAAGTGAAAAGGGTGCCAACAGTTTTTACATTTTTGATACTCATATTCAAGTACTTTATTACTGTTTAAACATAAAATAAATGAAACCAAAAACATAGAACCCTCCAAAATACGGAGCAATGGGTAATTAGTTAACTTTGGGCAGTTTAGGAATCTAATGATCTACGATCTGTTGTAGTTTGCTGAAAGACTATTATGTGCACACAGAATGAGCACACCAAAACAACAAGCATGTTAAAAGATGTAATGAAAAAATTAAAATTACTAAAAGTTTCAATTCCTGTACAGACCAAAATTTCGTTAGTCCATTACCCGTTCCCCAACCAATCTAATTTATTTAAAATCATATTTAACTGAGATTAAAAACAAATTCTTATAAGTGAACATAAACACACTATATCTCATGTCAATATACAAGCTTTAAGTTAACAATTTTAATGCGTATGTGTGTGGTTTAGATTTTTAACGTAGCGTTAACAATTGTTCGAGTCACATAGCTACGATATCTGCAGTGCGGCATTTTTTAGTGATGTCTAGCACTGTACCATTATGTCCTACCGAATCACCAGGCCGATCAATCCTAACACTAACCTCTTAATGCTGAGCGTCAAACGATGCAGCTGATAGTACCTTGTTATAATTCTTTGGTATGACTCTGCTGAGGTTCGAACCCGCGACATCCTGCATCCGAGGCGGCGGACGCTCTAACCACCTGAGCCACAGGAGCGGTTATCAACTTTTAATGTTCTTATGTTCTTCTATTAAAACTAAAGTGTAGCTATTGTAACGAATGTCAACTAACAAATACAGAATTTAAGCCGTGTCATTTGCTTTCTGACTGTTGTGGTGACTATATCTCTCATTAAAAAACGAAGAAATAATAGACCTGATGTATAACATCTGTACAGCTGTAACTGGATGATTTGAAAATCTGTCTTATATATTAAGTGCAGCTAGTTCGTTGCTGGAACACACACACACACACACACACACACACACACATACGTATGTATGTATGTATGTATGTATGTATGTATGTATGTATGTATGTATGTATGTATGTATGTATGTATGTATGTATGTATGTATGTATGTATGTATGTATGTATGTATGTATGTATGTATGTATGTATGTATGTATGTATGTATGTATGTATGTATGTATATATATATATATATATCTATATATATATCTATATATATATATATATATATATATATATATATATATATATATATATATATATATATATATATATATAATCATCACATGTTTAACGGAAATGTAAGACTTAATGTAAAATTAGATTTTGGAACTTGATGGTCCCATATCAGTCAAATATCTTTCTAAAGAAGATATCATTCCCATCAAAGTAGGCCAGGTTTAAATTATAATTTAACAGCATTAAAACTGACAATGCTGTTGTGAACGCCCTAAATGGCTTTAACAATGCTACGATTCATCAAGAGAAATGGTTTGTAAATATTAAAGGCATTTAATGTAAGATTTAATTTAAACACTATTTTGAATTCCATTATCTACAAAGTATGTCTTCACAAATTACATGTTCCAAAGTTTTATCTTAATAATTATGTCTTTAAAAGATAACAAAGATTTACAAAAATCGTATCTATTCACTTTGAAATACACAACTTCTCCTAATTGTGTGCGTGTAAACGTGAAAATGGCAGTATTGTATGTTTGTGTGTGCGAGGAAACTTGAACACAACAGTATTGTATGTTTGTATGGAACTGAATGGCACATAAACATACGAAAGGTTTTATCATGCCAAAGCATTTGCAGTAAAGTTTCTTACCCAACATCATTACTAGCCAAGGTTCCGATATGATAACCATAGCTAAATCTGGTTGTTTTTTTTTTAAATTTTAAGAACCTACGTTTGATTGGATGCGGTGGCCTGCCAGACCTGAAGCACATAAATATATGATTATTGAGCACCGCATCCAAACTTAAGCTGTTCAAATTTGAACACTCTTCCAACATGATCGAAACAAAGGGGAACACAACTTGAATGGACTGATAAATAAGCAATTTTCCTCTGCCGGTCAGAGTTTGTGCAAATACCTTTCACTCAAAGACATATATAATGGCTTCCATCTAGTACGTAGTCATATTTTCGATGTTAAACTTACATAGTATCCTTTAATAAATGGTAAGAAAACATATTGAATGTTTACAACAAGTGGTTACTTGTTCTTTGTCTATAATGATCAAAATCACAATTCCGATTTCTCCTTTCCACACTATTCTGCAAACTTTGCGCGTGACCTTCAGTATATGAGTATGGCATGAAACCCTAACACGTGAGTGTACCTTGGGACCAATGACCAATATTATTGCTCTTCAATATGTGTGACACAACAGGTGCTCAGGAAGTATGTCTGATGTTCTGTCCTAGTGTACGTTTCCTCAATGACACCTCATAACATATGCTCCAGGATGCCGCTCGACACACTGGGCGATATCAGCCTGTGCCCATCTCTCTCATGTCATAGTCTTTATATGTTTTTAAATATGACCAGTCATCAAAAACAATAATTTGTCACTCTATCCACTCATTTAAAACGTTTGAATAATTTTTTTTTTATTCAAAACAACCAGTACAAATGTAATTATGATAAGCAAATAAGCATTAATGAAAACTGTCTGAAAATTATAAAAGCAAGAAACCGTTTATTTTAAGTGGGAAATCCGACCTTGATTGAAGCTAAAATGTGCGTGTTGTCTTAACCGAACAGTTTCAAATTGTACAAAAGGACTTTCATGTAAAACTTTGAAACTGTGGAATAAGAATGCATTTTCTCTGACGAACACAAGCCTTTTACTTGAGTACTTCAGTTTAAATCAAACGATAGAAGTCATTTGTACCCAGTCATGTGATAACATGCATGATCATTGTTCATACAGAAGCAGCAAATGTCAGATCTGTTCGAGGGAAATACTGACGAAGAAAACACTTATGTAATTATATATTCTTTTTGATAAAACATCCAATACTGAACGCATGTCGCAGTGAAGGAACGAAAACGCCCATCAGGAAATTAAGTTGACAAAGACGATAAAGGCGTTCAACTTAATTGGAAACAAGAAAAATAGACTTTTTCACAGCTGTCTTGCACCACTGTTGCAGCTTCCTTTGTTATTGAACAAGCCGCATTCACGTGTTACTCGCCAGTCCACCCGTTTATGCTATGATGGACCCTAATTAACAGCGTTAAATGATCACTCCTTGCCTCTCCACACTACATTGTGCACTAGACTAAATGACCTGGGACTATATTCATCATTCCATAACTGTAAACGGAAGCGAAAAAAGAAGCGTTGTTTCAAAGCTGGCCGGTTAGAACAGAAAAAAATTTCAGTTATCTACCTTTCGCCATTTCCGGCATAGAAATTTTAAAATTCCGTCGTTAATTTAGTCAACCTAATTCAATTTTCAATTGAATCGTCAATCTTTGTGTCAACTATTGAAGAGATACAACTGCGCATTGCATTGCATTATTCAATGCCCAATCAGTAGGACCATCAGAAAAGCGCACATAAATAGTTAATTGTATCAACGATCAGAAAGAACATCTACATCTTTTTCCTGACAGAAACATGGCTAAAAATATTAGGCGACGAACCCAAGCGCGCCACACCTGTTACTCCATCAAGTCATTCCCCGGCCACTGCCGAGGAGATGGAATTGGTGTCATCGCAAAAAAAATTCCATGATCAACCGTCTCAACTACACTTCAACTTTTAATTTCGACCACACATCGTTTGAACTAAACTACACTCATACTGGAACAAAGGTCAGTAGATTTTTTTCCCTCTACCTCCCTTCTCTTAGTAGGGAACACAAGCTGACAGAATCTCTCTTTTTGGAGCAGTTTTCGTATCTCCTGGAATATGGAAATTCGATAGGTGGCTACCTAATTATTCTTGGAGATTTCAACTTTTACTTTGACTGTCCTGAAAGCCCATACACATCGAAACTCCTAGATTCCATTCACGTTTTCAACCTCAATCAGCTAGTTAGCCAACCCAACAATAAACATGGTCACATTTTAGACTGGATTCTTTACAGACCTGATGATAATATTCTTCAGTCTTTCCTGGTGTCCCACGAACTTTCATCAGATAACCTCTGCATTATATGCCATCTTGACGTATCAGTCCCTAACCAGTCCACCTTTATTCGCTACTAAGAGAAACCTTCGCATGATAAACAGAACCAATCTAATGCATGACATTATCATGCATAACGTATCAGTCCCTAATCAGTCCACCTTTATTGCTACTAAGAGAAACCTCCGCATGATAAACAGAACCAAACTAATGCATGACATCCAAGCAAACTTAACTAGCTTACCTACTACAGCAGAACAACTTGATAACTGCCTGCGTTCATTGCTCAACAAACATGCCCAAGCAACCAAGTGCAAAGTAGCAATTCAGAAATAAGTGTTATCCGTGGGATAGCAGTGTTAAGGACCAGAAGCACTGCTAAAAGAGACCGTCGTAAAGCTGAGAGGCTTTGGCTTTCCACCAGACTCACTATTCATAAGCAGATTTATGATGCCGCTAAAAAGAATGTCACAAACATAGTCCATGCAGCGAAATCGACCAACTACAGTAATAAGATCACGAAAAGTTCCAGCTGAAAAGAGCTATTTGAGATTACTAACAAACTACTGTCAAGGAACAAATGTGCACCACTACCAGCTACCTTCTCTCTAGTTGACCTTTCGAACCTGTTTGCAAATTTTTTCCGTGACAAAGTACAAACCATAAGAGATAAACTTGACAACACAATTTCAGTTGACTCGTCATCACCATACAGTTACGATACAGAATTTTAGCGGCAACCGTTATCAGCATTTGAACTTGTCTCCATGGATTTAGTACGTACAATCGTGATGAAGAGTGCACCAAAGTCATGTGAACTGGATCCGATTCCAACTTAACTGCTGCTAGAGTGATAGGATCCAATAGCCTTCACTTACTAATGTTATTAATACGTCTCTCTCATCTGGGGATTTCCCATCATTTTTACAAAACTGCCATTGTAAAGTCTCTGCTGAAGAAACCAACACTCGTCCATCATGATCTAAAGAGCTACCGCCCAGTTTCTAATCTCCCATTCATGTAAAAATTCTTAGAAAAAAGTTGTTCTATCCCAACTTGCATCTCATCTGAATTCAAACAGTCTTTTTAGCTATGTACAGTCTGCATATCGGCCTCGCCACAATACTGAAACTGCTCTTCTGAAAGTAGTCAATGACCTTCTCTCCGCTTTGGATGGTGGAAAGACTACAGTCCTCACTCTCCTTGACTTGTCTGCAGCATTTGACACTATAGACCATGATATGTTACTTCTCCGTCTCCAGCATGTATTTGGCATTCACGATACGGCCTTACTATGGTTCAAGTCCTACATGGTCAATAGGACACAAATTGTGTCCGCAAATGTAAACCACTCTAGCCCAGTTGATCTATTCCGTGGTGTTCCACAGGGGTCTGTTGTTGGACCTGTTTTCTTCATTCTCTACACTCAGCCACTCTCAAGTGTCATAAATCATCATCCAGTGTCTCACCAAGTGCATGTTGATGACACCCAAATATACAAATCTAGCCATCAAGCTAAAGTTAAAGCTACCATCCAAGGCGTAGAGAGGCGTATTTCTGATGTGAAATCACGGATGACGTATAACAAGCTGCAGATGAATGATGATAAAACTGATGCCATCCTGATTACAACACAAAGACTTTCTCATTCACATCCTTTTCCTCAGACAATAAATATCAGCAACACCAACATTAAATTCAAGCAGTCAGTACTCAACCTCTGTGTCACTCTTGACAGTACTCTCTCATTGCATCAACATGTCATGAACATATGCAACACTGCATATCTTGAGCTAAGACACATCAGCTCCATTCGCAAGTTTCTGTCAGCTGATGCCAATTAAACAATTTTGTGTTCCTTAGTACTTTCAGGACTGGACTATTGTAATTCAGTTCTGTCTGGTTCATCTCAATATCTACTTCAGAAACTTAAAAAAGTTCAAAACACTGCTGCTCGGAGCCTCCTTAAAGTACTACAGAGCACGTCTCTCCGTTGCTCTGTACCAGAATCAAACACAAAATTTGTTCTCTATGCTACGTTTCACTGACAGACACCAGTCCAACATACTATCTAACCTCACCCATGTGTATACACCTGCAAAATGCTTACGCTCCTCTTCTGACACTCGTATTCTCATTGTTCCCACTATGAAGTTGAAATTATATGGACAATGTTCTTTTGCATATCAGGGCCAAGCAACGTGGAACGAATTGCCCACTGCACTTAGACACAAAGACACAGTGATCTTATTCAAGAGCGCTCTGAAAACTCTTCTATTTCAACTGCAAGAACAGTTATAAAGACCTAATAATGTATCCTTATAACGCATCCTTACCTTAAAAATTTACAGTATGTTTTTCTGTTCCTAATTTTGTGGTGTTTTTTATTTTTGTAATCATCCCATTATATATATTATTTATTCTTTTTAAGTGTTGTCATATGTTGTAAAGCGCTTAGAGCTTTTAAAGATTAGGTGCTACATAAAGTCCTCGTTGTTATTATTATTATTATTATTATTATTATTATTATTATTATTATTATTATTATTATTATTATTATTATTATTATTATTATTATAATAAACAAATGTGTGAATAAATACTACTAAAGACTCAATGTGATGAAATATAATTAACTGCGATTTTTTAAAAAAAATTTTAATGCAGGGTTTGAGAATAAGAACATGCTTATTTGTTCAGATAATTTCGATTGATTCAGATGTTAATATGCAATAAAAGTATTTAATATGGGATCAAATAAACAAACTGAATATAAGTTGTAAAAATTTCTCGTTATAAATTATATGGATCAACCTCCATACACTTAGTGCCCAACCCCATCCCTTTTTTTTCTATACAAGCGATTCAACCAGCAAACGTAACCATCTCTCATCAAAAATCGTATTTGTAACGTAGTCATCTATACAGAAGTTATTTCTACTTCATGAGTTTTCATTTTCTGGAGTTTTTAAAATATTTTTTTTCTCCATATAGTTTGTCAAAATACACGTACATATCTAATATATCGAATTCTCTAAGCATCATGGGTTATCTTGTTAATATACAAAAATTAAACATCATCGTAATTGATAATGTAAAGGTGTCTTAAAGCTGTATGATGTAAGAATATGGCTCGTTTTCAATAAGAAACAAACCCTTGCCTGGAGTAACGCATGTTATATATATATATATATATATATATATATATATATATATATATATATATATATATATATATATATATATATATATATATATATATATATATATATATCATGTTACCGGAAGAGGGCAATCAAACACGACTGACCAAAACGACTGCTGAACTTGTGTAAAAACTGGACACCGATGAAATATTATGATGCGTACTTAAGAAATAGTTGTGTTTTGATAGTGTTAAATGTCTTATAAGAAGGGATACATACGGTATTATTTTGCCGGCTACATAATATTTAAATATTTTAGTCTCATTGATTTAGCTTAACAGTACGAAGAGTTTACAAGCGACTAGTTCCTTTCAAGCAGGTTTAACAACCACTTAAGTCGTCAAAACTTCACAAATATTCAGTCATTTTACATTAACTTTTCAGTATACACTAAAAGATGAACATCAATTCCCATAGGGTAAGTAAGAGCATAAATAATACGATTTTACATATTGCGTTATGCTAATGAGTTAGCGTTGTTATCTGTGCTCTAGTAACCCAGTCGTATAAGAAAACCCTTAAACAATATACTAGACAAAAGAAGGAACGTATTTCGCACCATTAACATGACATTTTGAAAGTTTAAAATGTATGAGAAGACAGTGTCATTTTATATTATGAAATCGTTTGTTGTTGTAGTTTTTGTTTTTGATAATGTTGTTGCTAATGGTTGTTGTTGTGTTTAACGCCATTTTTCAGCACAAGATAGGCTATTCATGGCGGCCAGTATTAATGGTGGAGGAAGAAACCGGGAAATCACCGGAAAGAACCACCGACCCACGAGAAGCTACTGGCAGGCTTTCTCACATATCCACATTCGCCGATTCCTAGACTCGAACCCACGCAGACAGAGGTGAGATGGCAGTGATCCGTAACGGACAGCGCTTTAGACCACTCGGCCACTCGGGGCCCCTGTTGCTAATGGAAAAAAGACAATAATTTTTGCTCAGATCAGTTCATTGAATATGCAGTGGAAGAGTTCCATCGGTATTAGATGTCAATACTACCGAGAATTGTCTGATCCAGGTGCTTTTATCTCAAAAAAGTTTAATTACCTAGGCATGGCATATATCTGTAAGTTTCGTATATATATATATATATATATATATATATATATATATATATATATATATATATATATATATATAT
This sequence comes from Potamilus streckersoni, assembly GCA_016746295.1. Classification (NCBI taxonomy): domain Eukaryota; kingdom Metazoa; phylum Mollusca; class Bivalvia; order Unionida; family Unionidae; genus Potamilus; species Potamilus streckersoni. Next base: position 2,600,046 of record JAEAOA010000768.1, on the reverse strand, counting down.
ATATATATATATATATATATATATATATATATACATTTATATATATATATATATATATATATATATATATATATATATATATATATATATATATATATATATATATATATATATATATATATATATATATATATATATATATATATATATATATATATATATATATATATATATATATATATATATATATGCTTGGGCCAATATATAAGTGTACAAGTTAAAGTTATTTGCCATATTATTTAACTGCTGTGCATTGAGTCTCCAGAGCATCAATTACATTCATAAATAGATTGTGTTTAATTGTGGTTTACTTAGTTGAAAGACGCTGTGAATATAATGTTCGAGTCAAGTACACTAACAAACGTGGTCATATATATTTTGACTTCTGACAAATTAATAAATATAATAATTATCACATGAATACATGTATATCTACAGTAAATAAATAATATTGTCTCAAAAAGAAGTTGTTGTATAAAATTGTCTTGAAATAGGCCAAAATATTGAACGAATTAAAAAATTACGAATCTCATTTAAATGTAAATTTCTTAAAGACAACAAGAATTTAAAAAAAGTATGTATAAATTACTTTCTAAAGATGTATATGTTGCATAAGAAGTCCTTTGAAATGAAGGACATTAGTAATATAATCCACAAACTTATGTACAGGTAGACCAGCATAATTTGTCGTGCGCGCGTGTGTGTGTGTGTGTGTGTGTGTTTACAAATATACAAATATTTAGAGCAGATGGTACAGTGTTCAGTATCATCTTTCATTAAACACATTTTATTTATGAGATCAGAGAGAGAGAGAGAGAGAGAGAGAGAGAGAGAGAGAGAGAGAGAGAGAGAGAGAGAGAGAGAGAGAGAGAGAGAGAGAGAGAGAGAGAGAGAGATTCATAATTATTTGTTTATAAATATGACAGAGCCTATATTAACATTTGTGAGTATATGCCAACGTTATGACAAGTTTCCTAAATGTTAAACTATCTACATAGATAGGTTAACATAGGAGCCATGACTGGCGAAGATGGTAACACGTGACTTATTTACCATATAGTGGGCAGAAACACAAGACAACAGAGGTGACTATGGCGAAAATTACTTTTATTCATCGAAAGTAAAATATGATCGTGATGCTTTAACCGACAAAATTATTTATTTTAAGTTTCCTTTCTCAAAATTTCAGCAATGTAGATAGCTATCTGGTGCTGATTGAACATTTCTTAATATTCTTTATCACTGCTGTTAAAACTCTTCGAATCTGTGCTCATCTGTACACGAGCGCAACATGGACGATGTCACGCTATTTGTTTTGCAAGAATAATTACTCCCAAATGTTCAGTATGTAGGTAACATTTTGTTACATATGAAATAATGGTACCTAGATTCGAACCCTGAGTGTTACGACAAGAAGTGATTCGGAATAGTCATCATTTAATTTAGTGTCCACAACAGCGTGATCTTACAACAACTTTCGTGAGAGAGAGAGAGAGAGAGAGAGAGAGAGAGAGAGAGAGAGAGAGAGAGAGAGAGAGAGAGAGAGAGAGAGAGAGAGAGAGAGAGCATCCCAGATGAGGCTTCACTGACGAGCGAGCGGGATACGTTTTCTATGGATGGACGTGTAGGGAAATTATGATGCATATGCATCATAATTTCCCTACACTTCCATCCATAGAACGTATCCCGCTTGCTCGTCAGTGATGCCTCATCTGGGATGCTCTGTTTGTTCAATATTGTTCAATCTTATTATTTGCGTTTAGAAAAAGTGTTATGCGTATTATTTTACAACGGAAATTAAAGCACTGAATGAATATTTATTATTTGCATCCTATTATGGAACTGCTATTTACACGTCTTAGGCCATAATTGCGATACAATCCTTAGGAGTGTGTTGCTCATTGGCGGGCAGTGACATTTTCATCTGAATAATAAAGATATGTCAGAGGTCGAAAGTTGAGCAAACAACCTAGGCAAGAAAATACCGCATGACCACCTACTGTCGAATCCAAAAATTTGTATTCGATCTTGTAACAAATGTGAGCTTTTGAAGTATTAGCGAAATGGCCAAAATAATATCATTGATGACTGCTCAAGCGTAAATCAAATGTCCAAGCAAACATAAATTCTATAAAGGAAATACTGGACACCTGGATTGTTCTGCAGCTGAAAAGCATTTTATTTCACTCGATGGCCACTTTAACGGCAGAATAGTTGTTGATTTGAAGACAGAAATTATCATAATTACATTATTTAAAGCAACGCCAAACAAGCAACGCTTCCATAGAAACATCTCAAACAAATGTGATAAGTGGAAATAATATAAAATGAACATGCATCATAACAATATATAATTCTTATGCCGGCAGAAGACCGCCCAGCCAGATCAGGATGTTTCTCGAAAGTTCACATCGCGGTCACGTCCATGTGGCCTGACCAAATACACGTCCATCTCTAGTATATACAGAAAGGGCGGATAGTATTTGGTCAACTCCATCTTCAAACCCCAAAGATCTGGTGAATTTGTCTGAACTCTGACCTTTTTATGTCAAATAAAATGATTAATTGAATTGCGTCCAAGTATAAGCTGGTGTTCCTTTTCTTCACAAAAAATATAATAGATTGAAAGGTCAAAATGACGATATACATTTAAAATATTTTGGCAGATCATGACGATTAAAGTGAAGTCCCTAGATATATGTACCATGAAATCGTCATTCCATCCTCCCTCCTAGGTATTTCCAGAGGTTGTAATGATAATAATATCAATTGGAGGAGAGACCTTTCTGTCGATAATAAAACAACACATTCCACACCGCTCCGGTGGTCTTGTGGTTAGAGCGTCCGCCTCAGATGCAGGAGGTTGCGGGTTCGAACCCCAGTCGAGTCATGCCAAAGACTTATAACAAGGTACTAACAGTTGCCTCGCCTGGCGCTCAGCATTAAGAGGTTAGTGTTAGGAATGGTCGGCCTGGTGTCAGGATAATATGACTGGGAAGGACATCATGCCATATTTTTGAGGTAAGATACCCAGTGCTAGACATCACTATAAACTTTAACATTGCAGACATCGTAGCGATATGACCGAAAGCTACGTTAAAAATCTAAAACACACACACAACACACACATTCCAATGAATAATTTACCTCATTGAAATGTATATAAGCCCTTGCTAGGATTTCAAACGGAATCAAATCACCGATAGTTTCAATAGTAAAAACACGGAATAATGTAATATCCAAAACTTATTATTTATTCCGTTTTAGATAATATATTTAAAACTGAAGCCTACAGCCACAACACATTGTTTTCCCTTATAACAAGAGTTTATATTACAAAAAAATTACTTCCTTAATAATGCATTCATCTCGGTGTAAGCACGACAAATCCAAATATAAATTGTATGCCTATTCTATGAAAAGGTACTTGGTTCCTCTTTCCTCGGCTAGATGTAGCCAAAAAAACAATTAACATTTAAATAAAGTTGTTTGATGACTATATGTTGACTCTTTCATTTATATTGTCACATGCAATTTAACTTTTCCTCGGTATACTAAAATAGTTATGGCCCTTGTTTTGAAATTATTGACAAACTGTACACCCACTGTGCATAATCTGAAAATATGAGCAGTGTTTCTACTCTGTTAGTTTATCATATGATACGTTATTTGAAAAGATGATATAACAATATTGTTCAATCTTATTAAGAGTTTTGCAAACTATGCGCGTCAGGTACAGAAAATTGTTTCAGTGTCTGTGTGTTTTCCTTGTTTATATTTATCTGCACAACCAGGCTGTGGCAGGATTTTAACGGTTGAATATATTTGCAAAGGGAAATAACGACATGAAGAAACAAAAAAACCCTTACTTGTCATTTTAAAATAATGCATTCCAAAACGACAACAGTATAGTGCCGTTAAATGGGAGAGTTGGAAGGTTAAACGCTAGAGAATCTATTCACCTGTTTAAATATTATCGATTAAAGATAACAGAAAGACAAGGCCTACAATCATACAACTCTTTAGTTTGAGTATCGTCTAGAGATTGTGTCCTGGCCAATAACAATTGCCAGTAATTTTGGAAACTCATTTCTGATTGGCTGTTATTCGAAACTAAATCTCAGACTCAAGTTGGCAATTTTATGAGCTCTGTGTCTGATTAAGGGCTGATCCATATGTACAAAGATATTAGGCAAATGTGGTTAAATATGCATCAAATATTAGTTTGAAATTTATGTGTTTGATGTAGTTAAAATTATTTGACCAGTTAAAACATAATTCATATTGAAATCATCTGCATACCTCTCCTAAATTGATGGGTTATAAAAAAAACTTTTTATTCATTGAAATAAAGATTATATTGCTTTGATTAATTTGTTGATTTTTAACGGCGTTTTAATTAAAGTACTGAGTGTTCCATGCCGATAAAATAGGGGCTATATTCCTTTCTCAAGGCTGGCCCGGGCTGGTGTCGATTCGGCCACATTTGGCTCAAACATTTGACTCTTCCAAATGAGCCATCGCAGCTCACGATTATCTCATGAGCATTAATCCTAACACTTTTTGTGACGAGTTGTTTTAATGTGTAAGTAATATATCAACCCTTAAGTATAGGCTGTACAGTCCGTTTAATCGGTTATAGAGTGCATTGGATTCATGCCCAATCGGCCCTAAAATTTAGCCCATCTAAGCATATTCTCTTCATTGTTCAGATCAGCCTTCATTTCAGTCCAGGCCAGGGCCCTGGATGGCATAGACACTCGTCTTTACAGTTCACTCGTATATAACCTTTATTCACGTGGGTTCGAGACTCGGCTAGAGCAATTGGAGTGTGTGTGTGTGTGTGTGTGTGAGAGAGAGAGAGAGAGAGAGAGAGAGAGAGAGAGAGAGAGAGAGAGAGAGAGAGAGAGAGAGAGAGAGAGAGAGAGAGAGAGAGAGAGAGATTTGTAACGTTGCTGTAATAATTGTTCAGTCATATTACTATGATGTCTACCGTGTAGCAGTTTATAGTGATGTCTGGCACTGAGGTTTCATGCTGAAGACATGTAACGTCATGTTCCACTCAGTCACTATATCCTTATACAAGAATAACTAGTCCTAACACAACGTTCTTAATTCTGAGCGCCAAGTGAGGAAGTTTTTAGTACAATTTTTATAATTCTTTGGTTTGACTCGGCCGGAGTTTGAATCCGCGACCTCCCGCATAGGAGCGGATGATCTAACCTTTTAGGCCACCGGAGCGGCAATGTGAGAAAGTTTGCCAATCACTGTCTTCTTTCTTCCATCAAATATCCTAGCTGCCATGAATGGACTTTCCTGTCCTGGAAAATGGTGTTAATCCCACAACAACAACAACGCCCCTCCCCCCATAATACAAGAAACCAAGCCGTTCAATTCTGTCCATTTCACGACCACACTGCACAGGATCTATTGTATATGATTTCCAGAGGGAAAGGTTTAAATATGACCAGTCATCAAAAAGAATAATTTGACACCCTATCCACGATTTTAAAACGTTTGGATAAAAATATTTCTATTTTTATTCAAGCAACCATTACCGATGTAAATATGATAAACCAAAAAAAAAAAAAAAAAAAAAAAACAAAAAAAAAAAAAACAAAAAAAAAAACAAATAATGAAAACTTTCTGACATTTATAAAAACAAGAAACCAGTTATTTTAAGCGGGAAATCTGACCTTGATAGAAGCTAAAAATGTACGTGTTGTCTTAATTGGACATTTTCATATTGCAAAAAAGGACTTTCATGTAAAACTTTGAAATTGTGAAATCAGAATGTATTTACTCTGACGAACACAAACTTTTAACTCAAGTGCTTCAGTTTAAATCAAACGATAAAAGTCAATTGTACCCAGTCACGTGATAACATACCTGATCGTTGATCAAACAGAAGCAGCAAATGTCAGATCTATTCGAAGAAAATACTGACAAAGCAAACACTTATGTAATTATAAATTCTTTTTGATAAAACATCAAATACTGAACGCATGCCACAGGGAAGGAACGACTATCGCATGGAAAACGCTCATCAGGAAATTAAGATGATAAAGACGATAAATGCGTCAAATTTAATTGTCTTCGGATTTGCATTTTTCCCTATTTATTTTAATAAATATGTGAATAGATACTACTAAAGACTCAATGTGATGAAATATAATTAACTTCGATTCTTTAAAATTCTATTGCAGGGTTTGAGAATAAGGACATGCTTATTTCTTCAGATAATTTCAATGGATGTTAATATGCAATTAAAATATCTAATGTGGAATGAAACAGACAAACTGAATAAAATTTTTAAAAAATTCTTGTTATAAATTATATGGATCAACCTACATACCCTTAGTGCCCAACCCTCTCCCTTTTTTTTACATGAGTAATTGAACAAACAAAGGTAACCGTCTCTCATCAAAATTCGTATTTGTGACATTGTCATCTATACAGGGGTTATCTCGACTTTATGTGTTTTTCATTTTCTGGAGTTTTAAAAATATTTTTTCTCCATAACGTTTCCCAAATACACGTACATATTTAATATTTCAAACTCTCTCAATATCATGGTTATCTTCTTGTTAATTTACAAAATTTAAACATCATCGTAATTGATAATGTAAAGGTGTCTTAAAGCTCTATGATGTAAGAATATGGTTCGTTTCCAATAAGAAACAAACCCTTGCCAGGAGTCACGCAATTGATATAAATAAAGTAAATATGTGTGTATCTATGGTAACTAAGTAAATAGGATATGTAAAATAAAGAACAGATACCTTTCATACCAGAATTGATGCATAATTGTGACCTATTGTGTCTGGTGATATTATGGTATCGAAATGTATGTTGAAGTTGAGTTTTATTCTTCCTAATTTACAGAACAGTTTTGCTGATTAGATTTTGCTGAAGTCATACATGATAACCGTTAAAATTAATTGTAAAATAAATGTTTTGACCAAAGAGTGCAAGTAAAAATTCAGTTTAACTTGAAATTCAAGGTCAAACTTTGCGTCAACTTCAATGAGTTAGTAGAACCTGTTATCCAATGAATTGTTATTTGTGTGCATTTACAAGATCGATTACGGAGAAGGTGCCAACTACACGTTGAATTATACATATATATCGGTAAAATGTTAGGGGCAGAGGGCAATCACACACGACTGAACAAATCGTTTGCTGAACTTGTGCAAACTGGACACCGATTTAATATTATGATTCGTACTTCGGAAATATTTGAGTTTTGATAGTACTAAATGTCTTATAAAACGGAATAGATACGATATCATTTTAATGGCTACATACTATTTAAATATTTTAGTTTCATTGATTTAGCTCAATAGTGGGAAGAGTTTACAAGCGAGTAGTTCCTTTCAAGTAGCTTTTATGGGCCTAAACGTTTTTTGTATTCAATATTCTTTAACCCACTTTTCCATTACTGTAAGCGTATTCATACCACCTGCTTTCAGTGCGATTTGTCGCTATAATATATTGCTGGACAAATAAATAAATTTTAAAAAAATATTTGACAGTGAATTTCTATTACAAGCACCTATCAGTGCACACAGACCCTTCATCGATATTACGGTACATTAGGAGCGTTAGACGAGATGGATCCAGAATGGTCTACATTTAATAATTTCGACCTTTCACATGGCATAGTAATTTGAAAGAAAGAAGTTAAGCTGTTGACAAGTCTCTTCTACACTGATTCTATAGAGCGTGAATGGAATTCATGAATATTTATAAATAAATTTAAAATTAAGCCTTAGAATTTCAAATAAATCACTAACGAAATGCAAGATGTTTCAAATAAATATCAAATTAAGCTTAAAACTATTACAGGCGTCAACAACAAATTTATTCTTCTGGAATCAGTAGAGTCATTTTGGATCAGACTGGTTTTCTAATCAAATGTAATTGCAGTTCAAAAACTTTCCTAACCCAACTGAAATCCAGTCTGATTAAAATTGGATCTCGACAGTTCTAGACGGAGATCTGACAGACCGATAAAAGTTCATATTTGACCTTTGGAATTGTCTCAGTCAGCTCATTTATAGTAGCCTGTCAAAGAAGCATTATGTACATATTAGTAACGATATGTTCGAATGATGCATGTCAATTTAAAAGCTTTCAAAGTTGTTATTTGATTGTTGAAATAGAAGGCCAAGTAAACATTGCCTCATACTGCTGTCCATCAGATCTCCACGTAATACTTTAAAGATCTGATTTTGATCAGACCGATCTAAATTCCAGTTGGGGAAGTGGGCAGTTTTCAAAAAAGGGAAACAAATCTCTCGCGCAGTGTGTGTGTGTGTGTGTGTGTGTGTGTGTGTGTGTGTGTGTGTGTGTGTGTGTGTGTAGTCAAAAGGTATTTCATACGGACATTTCGAATGCGAACTTTGTATGGACATTGTGAGTTCGAGTAGCTAAGACAGGTGATTGTTTTATAGAGGTTACCCTTATATCAGTTTCGACCGTACTAATTGTCTAATGCAAGGTTAAAAACATATTCGTCATAAATATTGACAGCTAACAGGACTGAGCCTTGGAGAATTTGTTTTCTTCAGTTGGTCAATCAAATATACGAGAACAATATTTCAAAGACTATTATTTTGTTGTGGAAATGCTTATAGTGACATTTAAACTTTCTGCTCAGCCATGATCCCTTAAACTGTACACAAACTGACAAGTGAATCTTTGAATTATGAGAGGTAATTCAAACGCTGTCAGGTATTTGAGAATTGGTCAACAAGGAAATTATTTGCAGACAATCAACTCAAAATGTTAAATTATAGCCAAAAAAAAAAAAAAAAAAAAAAAGGAAAAGAATCATGCGCTTTTATCAGAGAATAAAAGTTTGGTGAAAACAAGAGCTTATTTTAAAACATTTGTGTGATGCTCAGAATAAGTATGTACAAACACACTTTCTGGTAGTCACATGCATGCAAGATGACGATAACTTGTCTTTCAGCTGGATATAACTAGTTCCTCAAGCAAATACCTAATTAGAGTACAGTAGTTAAGACCAGTTATTTTGGTGTCTTTGACAAATATTTTATTATTATAAAAAGGAAAATAAGTGTTTCGCATTATCCTTTCTCCAGTTTCAAACTTTATGGTTTGTACAAAATCAAGGACTAACTCTTTTTCCAGTGTATCTTGGCCAATAGGAAATATATGCACTTTCAAAAGGTCTTAATTGTCCAAATTTGCCCACTTATAATAAGTAGTCGCAATGATTTTATCGGCACAGATACATAAACTTTACAGCGTCTTAATCAACAAAAGTACACGAACTTGATCTCAATATATGATTTATGGGCTTAACAATTTCCTAATATGTATTTGCTATCTACGACATTTCTCAGTGTGGTTGTAAAAAAAATCATCCAGTTTTGTACCCATCCTTACACACATACTCATATATCCATTTATTCATTCATTCACACATATATGCTGTTCCCATACACATAGGTTTTTAATTAAAGCCAACATATACATATAAGCGTGTTAATTAAAGCAAACATATATACATATACGTTAATTAAAACCAACAAGTACATACGTATGCGTGTGTTAATTAAAACACACACATAAGTGTATATATATATATATATATATATATATATATATATATATATATATATATATATATATATATATACATACATACATACATACATACATACATACATACATACATACATACATACATACATACATACATACATACATACATACATACATACATACATACATACATACATACATACATACATACATACATACATACATACATACATACATACATACATACATGTGTGTTAACTAAAACCAACATATGCAAACACTTACGTTTTTATTAAAACTAGATAAGAGTGTAAGATAAATATACATTTTCAGCTTGGTCACGAAGTCAGATACAGACAGTTTCTTTAAAAAATGAAATTTTTCTGCACAACAAACTGGCCAAAAAATCCTAAAAAGAATATAAAAATATAGTCTCTTACCAAATGTTGTACAGTTTATTTATTGGGGAACATCTTGCAAGTATTATGAAAGGTTTATTGTGAAATGATGTCTTGAATTAAACAGGATATCCAGATTCGTTAATTGCCGTGTGCCAAGCTTACGGCTATTTAATAATAATAATAATAATAATAATAATAATAATAATAATAATAATAATAATAATAATAATAATAATAATAATAATAATGATGATGATGATGATGATGATGATGAATCATAATTGTTAATAACATCAGTTGTTTTAAAGTACGTGTATGGAATACACGAGTTCAGCAGATCGGTTAATAAAAATCAATATATTGTTAGCAGTTTGGATATATATATATATATATATATATATATATATATATATATATATATATATATATATATATATATATATATATATATATATATATATATATATATATATATATATATATGTGTGTGTGTGTGTGTGTATATATATGAGAATTCGGGCACACTGTTGAGAACATTTGGGTTGATTTTTGCTCGTCTCTTTGCTGTTTTGTTTTAATGATGCTTTGGTAGACGGGAAATCAAAAGCCATGTGCTATAGTCAAAATAGCCGATGACATTATTCATGCATCTAACGGTATGTATTCTCGCTTGTCAAGGTAAAAACAAATTTTCTCCCACCATAGTTTGGCATGCGGTAATTATAAACTGATTATCAACATTATTTAAGTTGACAATTTTGCTAAGACCATTATCTAGTGTGACAACAATAGGTATGTTTTGAGAAGGTACCTCCACACGTAAAAATGTAACAATATTTTTTTTAATAGATCTTCTCGTATACAAAATACTGTCATTTTAAAGTATTTGAATGTCCAATGTCTGAATAATGTATGCTATTTAACTCCCCGCTGTGACGTTTTAAAATTGAGAAATTTCACTACTTACCGAACGGTTAACATTCAAACTGCCTCTTCCCGTTGTGTTGGAAGTGGAATCGTGACTTTGGATCTTGCCAGGGTATTCTATGGTTCCAGTTGCATCTGATGCCTTGATGGAATATTCTATGGCCCTAATTGGTTCCATTTCTGTAATGTTAGAATCCGAATTCTGGGGCGGACTGACATTATTTCTCCTCTTCCTCTTTTTCTGGTTTTTTATCCGACTTTGGGGTGGTTCTGTTAAAAACACTGTGGTCTGAACTGCATCCATAGTGAAGCAATACAATAAAACAAAAGAGGCAATTAGATAATTCGATACACGATGTTAAGATGTATCATATTATAAGTAAGTTTATTTTTTAAAGATCTCCTCTGAGCATTATCACACGGCCAAATAATCCCGGATGATTATCATACGTCTAAATAGTTCCCTGATGATATAAGTCACTTTTGAAGCACTTCTTTCATGCCAGGTGTCCTCTCTCTACGATAAAAAGGCACTAATTTCCTAATTGCGCAGTTCTTAATGAAGTTATCTCATACAGTCTCTTGGCCGGTAATTTTCTGTCTTTTCCTCTCTGCAGAACACACCTTAAGAATTCTGATTCCACGGGGATGTGCAAACTTTGTCCTTTTTTTCTCTCTGAAATTTAACTTCTGTCGATGACACTATAGATCGCACAAAATTTACCCAGCTGCTCTTATTCCACTCTGTTGACGGGTGTAAGTGGTTCGTTCCTGGCGTTATCTAGAGATTGTCCCTCTCGAGTATAAATATATGAATAGGTACTCTTTGATGGCAATATTTTACAGGTTGATGCTCTGGTGAGTCTCATGCATAGAAGTACCTGTTTAATCAACACTTCAGTTTCCTTGTTTGCCACACAGTAATAGACCGTCAAGATCAGGTCGTGTTTCCTAAGAGCGATTTGACAACACGACGATGTTATAGTATCGCGTTAGCAAATGGGTTAAAAAAAACTCAATCCAACAGTACATGGATGAAGAAAATAACACAAACTGTTTCACACCAAACGAATCGTCATGGAAATTCCTACTGCATACAGGTGATATTTTCTGACGGTTTTATTTAGTGGTTTTAAGGTATATATAATTCGATTTCATTTAGTGTCTACGTGCAAAGTTTACCAGAATGAAGGAAAATTCATAGCGTATTTTACTGAACTATTCAATCTCAATGAATGTGTTTGTCAGGCGTTTTATATACTGCCTTTATTCCTCCCTGTTCAAAACTATTCAAGTGTCCGTTTTTTATATCCAGAAAGTTTTCCACTGACACTGATCAGAATAGTTGTCCATGTAAAATAATAAAATATTATTATTTTTTTACAGTAATTTCGAACAATACAATCTTTAGCGAAATATGCTGGTAAATGTAAAATGTCAGAGGCACTTCGAAAAATCCGTTTACATATTTTTCACAACACGTTTTTCTTCCTCGTAGGGCGGATATTATGCCTTTGTCCTCACCTATCTTAGTTGTAATTTTGTTTTGTAACAACACCATAGTTGAAAATAATTGCTTTTCACTCAGTATCCATTGATCTCATGCAATTGACTTGTTTGTGGTCCTACATAAATAGGAAACCGGCTCATCTGCCACTTTTGTCGTCTGCTACAATACCGTAGGAAAAATTGGATCGATTCGATCTGTCACGTGGGATCATTTTTCCACGTTAAAACCACGTGTACAAATTTCCTGTTATCTAAAGCTGAAGAGTGTCAGAAATGGCATTAGAACGGACAGCAATATTTATTCCCTGCTTGTAAATGCAATAAATTCCTTTGTCCCTATTCTAGCAATACCCTCTGAATGAAATCGACACAAGCATGCATGATAATTCATAGTATGCTAATCTTCGTGTTGATTGACTTGATTTTTATTTCATTACCTACATTTTTTAAGGAAAGCATATAATCTTACGGACTTGCATTCTTCTAAAATCTATTAAAAAAAGGTAAGAATAATAAAAGGTTCTCGCGGTTTCGAAATTTATATTTTCATGCGAAGGAAACTTTAGTTTTTATTTTTGGTAGAGTTAAGTATCGTTTAAAGTCAAGCTGAAAATGTTTTTCGATTCAGCTATTATTATACATGCATATATATGTGTGTGTGTGTGTGTGTGAGAGAGAGAGAGAGAGAGAGAGAGAGAGAGAGAGAGAGAGAGAGAGAGAGAGAGAGAGAGAGAGAGAGAGAGAGAGAGAGAGAGAGAGAGAGAGAGAGAATTTTTGGGTTGGTACAACCACGTGTTTGGTTGTAGTTCGATCAAGCCAAAACACAAAATATTATATAGATAAATCCATGCGATTCCATGTAATTTGACTCGAAGAATTATGAGAAAAATTCGCATTATATAAATCTAGACAACATTTATGAAAAATGCATGCAAAAACTTAAACTCTGTTCTCGATAATTTTGTCGAATATGGACCTTAATATCCAAATCCGAGCAAACAAAGTCACGACGCCACCGAATACAGCTTGTCAAGAACCACTCTGAATTGTAGATAACTGCGTTCGATTTTTCAGAGAGTAGGGGTACTAAATAGATTCCTACCTATCTGGTTGCATCCTGTATAGTGCCACGACAACGCACTTTTTTAAACTGAAATTACAAACACGTGGTCGGTTTTTAACTTTGTTTATATTCAGACTTGTGTATTTGATCGAATCCACAAGATGGATTAGAAAAGTAGGTTGTGTATAATGTGTATGGAGCATTTTTTACCATTAATTTGTAATTACACACACACACACACACGGTCAGAAAAGGGTTTCTTAAGCATGAAAGACAGGTGGTACTTGGTGACTTTCAGGGAGAGGTACGTAACTGTCATAGCAGTCTGTGAAGCAGGAGGATCGGATATATGAAGGATTTAGGTAGTTGGAAACATGAATATGTATCCCTACTTAAACAGTTAAAACCCGATCCGTTCTCTCATGACTCTAATAATATTGCCTTGAACAAGTTCTAAATGTTACGACAAAGATGATCATATAAACATTAGAAAAGTGGATATTTAGGTAACAATTCTGTAGATAAATTTTATAAGAGGCGAGGGTTACACGGGTGAGTGGGTGGGGGAGAAAATGGACAACTTTTAATGGGATTACAATAAATAATGATCATGAAAATAAATATTTATATAAAGATGGAAGATGGTCAGGCAGATAAACTCAAAGCGAAAATTATACTGTCACTATTCGCGTAAACGATCGGATCCAACTGCAATCTGGTAAACAACTTAACCCCACAAACCCTATCCCCGCCAAAAAAATTAAAATAAAAAAGTCTCTTATTTGACAAATTCATCTCTCTCTCTCTCTCTCTCTCTCTCTCTCTCTCTCTCTCTCTCTCTCTCTCTCTCTCTCTCTCTCTCTCTCTTTTTCTCTCTCTCTCTCTCTCTCTCTCTCTCTCTCTCTCTCTCTCTCTCTCTCTCTCTCTCTCTCTCTCTCTCTCTCTCTCTCTCTCTCTCTCTCAGGGTTCCAAATAGTGAAATGTCACTGCTTAAACTCTTGAACTCCTTGCTATGGATGATATGTGGATAAATCTGTCAATGCTTTTGAATAGGAGCTTATCACGACGTCATTTTCGACAAACCAATTTGCTTAGGAACTATCAAAGGTCATGTAATAGTTTTAACCCCTCATTCAGAGACCCCCCAAATTATACAACCTCTACCCTTAGCAAATATTGGCATACCGTGGTTCGAATCTTCAGCATTTCAATACTATCTAATATTTTTGGTCTGCCAACTGATTAAAATTTCACTGACATGTAGATTTTGCCATACTAATAGACATTAGGAGACAAATAGCCGTGGTAATCCGAATAACCGTTAAGTCTTCGATAAACCCACCATAATAAGTAGTTATGCATATCGTGTAAGTAAAGCAGATACAATTTCTTACATATCTTTCTTATCATTGAAACACTCATTTGAGACTGACGAAAATTATATTGCATTTGCGATGTATGATTTTATAGCGTACGCCTTTAAATAAAGGAGAAAATATGACGTGCATTTTAACATACTCGTTTCTTAAACATTTAAATTTGTTGTAAAGATAGAAGACCAACTGTGGACATTTAGGCTTGCTGTCAATTTTCAAGTTTGCATGCACTGGAGTGCAAAACAACGAAGTGACCGTGATAAAGCACATTTTCAAGTTTAATATATTACAAAATGACAGTCATTGAGTTGCCATTCATATTCACTTAATTGTCGAGAGAATATGGTAGATGGCACGTGTCCGCAAAACATATCTGAATCCTTTGTAAAGCTCCACCGATATAAAACCAGGTAGCCATCAAAGCCGCCATGTTGCCATAGCAATGAAACATTGAAGAAAATCAATGTTTTAGCACTTCTTTCTTACTTGATTACGAAAGCTCATTAGCAAAGAGGCATTTAAAAGCCAGATCTTTCTTGTCTGGCGGGATAATTAAGGCATACATCACAAACAGAAAACCTATATTATCCAGTCACGAGAACACATCGCTGTAACACGCCATCATACAAATTGAAATTCTTTCTCAGATCTGCTCTTAAAGCAAAAGCCCTTCGAAATTAATCTAAAAAATCTTATCATTTGGATAAACATAGTTTACAAATCTGAGACCATATGTATCTAGTTTTTGTTTTTGTTGCAATGAAGGAACAGACATGTATGAAAAAGCAATTACTCTGGCAGTGTCATGTAACAAACAATAATGGTTGTTCATGATAATTCACCTTTAAAAATGCCAGACCAAAGCATGATCCTTGTCCAGAACATTATTTATTGTGTATATTCCAAACAGGCAGCCGATTTATTGGAAGTCACGAGAATTTCCAATTAAGCTAACAAGATAAAGCAACTTGAATACACTCATCTGATAGTTTGTTTTTACCGCCATATTTAATTTTAACCCAAAATTAAGTGAACTTCGAACATTTTTGTTCTTAAATTGGACAGAAATAATGATTTTAGTTTAGTAACATAATGATATAAGGAAAAGTAGACTTCATATTTTGTAAGGAATCATGTCATGATTTACTCAATGAAAAAACAAAAACAAAACAAAACAGGAAAAAAATTCTGATTATAACCCACTTCAGTACCTACGAAACTAACACAAGCGCAAAGCTTCGGATAACTTTTTATGCCCAATCACATTTGTAGGAGAGCATAGAAATTCCTTTTTCAAAGTCATGATCTGAAAGTCATGTGCTATCTTGCGCATTACTGCATAAAAGGAATTAAGTCATACAAAAGGGGTGTCAACAAGGAGCCAATTCATCGCATGCTCTTGACTGCATGCATTTCAGAATTTGATATCCGATCGAGCCCTAGGTGGTCGTGGTAGGCATTGAGGAATCACAGTACTAATTCAGTTCTCATAGTAAACCTATGCAAATATCATATTACAAATTAAAAAACTTAAAATTTCTGAGTGCCCATGATTAAACCTATATTTATCAGTAGAGATGAAACCGGGACGTCCGCTTCTTTGTAGAGGAAAGGATAAGAGCCGCATCATTTTCTGGACCTGCATGTGTTTGAAACCATCTGCTTTCAATTTTGCACCAGTCAGGTGCTAAATTTAGTAATGAATGTCCAATGCTCAAGGCTGTTAAATGACTGGAATTCCGTCAATAAAACAATGTCTCTATTTTTTCACTTACAACTAGGATAATCTCTTAAAAGATTCTTTTTCCTAAAATATAAATCAGATTATTAACCAATCCTTGCCAGCCAAACTCATATATACAGGTACTCTATTAAATGTTCACCCATTTCCAGGCTGGTTCCCATTTTTCAATACCATTAGTACCGTGTGTCCTTGAGAGCAATGTTTAGATAACAACGCACCCATGTTGGTTTCTATATTGGGACCTGATGTCAGGATTCTTTGAGGAAATACAGCAGTCACATGCAACGTATGGTTCATGGACCACATCCGAGACCTGGTCTTATGGCATCCCGGTACCAATTGTTATTCCACAAAATCTCAATGCTAATGTTTTGTGAAATAAATATACTTTCTGTCCTACCTCAGAATGCATGTCACACGCTGTCATAGAGAACAATGTTAGATTGTCAATTTGACAAGGACATAACCAGGTATTCCTCTGCATTTAAGAGATAACTGCTGGATATAGACAATGGTAAAGGTTATCTAGTTATCAGACGTATTTTCAGTCATGTGTACTACATTAAAAAAATCATAAAAAATATAAATATGATCTAGATATGAATTAACATAATCTCACATGTTGCCAAGAGGCTCAACATTTTTAAGCCAAACAGAAAGTACAACTTTTACATAATGCACCAATCGCAGCTATTTGTTTAAAAAAATATTGCTGAATACAATGTTCCTACACCTTAAGCTTCGCAAACCTGGGGTTGTACAATTGGTACCATTATACCGTATCGGGTATACGGCGTGACTCGATGCTATTAACTGTAGATTGAAATTCTGAACATCTACTAAAGTTTAGCGTTAAAGCTTATCAAAATTGTTTAGATTTAGTTTATGCAACACGTTTCATGTCATGCCAAGGTACATATAAAAAAGTGTCTTGGCAAGGAACACTAACGGTCCTACAGTGCAATATGTCTACCCTGATATTTATGTTGTTTGGGTCAATCCATAAAACATAAATATCAAGGTAGACGTACTTTAAGACCATCCATGGCATCAAAACTGACTGGTTTGACGGCAAGATTCGAAAACACATCCTTCTTGTTGAGTTTGACATGCTATCCAACAGCTAACTAGGGCCGTCATAAGGCATGGGCACACTGGACAGTTGCCCAGGGTCTCATGCTTCTAGGGTCATCAATGCCGCCCATATTGTTAATGAATAGCAGGGCCAGTAGAGGGCCCCTGTGCATTTGTTTTACCCAGATCCTACAATGTTGTTAAGAAGGCATAGCAGCTAAACACTGATCAACAACAGATCTGTTCTGGATGTTAATGATTCTTTCTTTTCACTCTGAGGTAGAAATCTTAGGTTTTGTTGTTTTACACAAGTATTTTACATAAAACAGTACAAACATGTGCAGGCAAAAAGCATTTATTAGAAATAATGTAACATTTAAGCTTTTTAAACAGAATCACACCCAAAAAATACTTTTGAATCATGCTTCCTCTGAAATAAGACTACTCTCATCATGTCCAAACAGTAAAATATCATAGAACAAAATGACAAAATACAGGCTATATAATTCAAATATCGTGCAGAGCTCTTATAAGGGTGATTAACAAATTAGATTTTTTTTGAAAAAGCTAATGAGATTTTACTCCTAAAACTTGTATGGACCTCCCTCTTCAGCTCCTTGCTCAATAAAATGTAAAAATGTGAAGAAACAAAAAGATGGCAACTTCAAAATCATATCAGTCAGTGTCATATGACTACAAAATGCATACAAAATTTCATGTCTGCTTTGGATCCAACAAATAACACACATGTAGAATAAATTGAACTACTGATGCAATGGCTTCAAAACTCAATCAGATCGTCTACATGTAAATACAAATATGCTTATTAAAATGTCTACCTCACTTTTTTGTCTAATCAAAGTAAAAAGGCTTTTGCCAAAAGTATCCAGAATATAATTAACAATTACGCAGCTCATTTCTACGAAGATCTGAGCAGGTTCCAGCAGAAATTGAGAATATGAATTATTATGTAGAAAATAAATTCACATTAACTTGGATTTGCAAAATGCTGATCCCTTGACAGGGCATAAAAAGCATAAGATAATAACAAAAACTCTCCATTTTTTGGGTCTACAAAATCAAAAGTTAATGTAATTGGTTTATATAACCACTAATATTATCTTTTTTATTTTTCCAGTCACTGTTCATAAATCTGTTTAAAAATTCATTATTATGGTCCACCCCTACAGTTTTACCAGGTTGAAGTTATGGGCTTTGAGTAAACATTGGCGTGACTGCCAGTATAACAATTGTTTCATCTATAGTTCATGCATCAGGCAATAGCTTCAATGTTGTTGTTTTGGGTTGAATGCCATTTTCTCAGTGCAAGATAGGCTGTTTTCAGCAGCCAGTATAAATGGTCAAGGAAGAACCTGGGAAAACCAAGGTAAGATCCCTCCACTCGGAAGCTAATGTCGAGATTTCTTGCATACCCACATTGAAATATTACCAACTGTAATGCATTGCATTAATATATGCATACTGCATTATATTTACATGTTAGAACATGCCTTTTAGTCTGCACCATATAGTCAGTATTGTGCTGACATACCCTCAAATCCCATACATATCCAGTTGTATACACAGGCTTTCAACAGATAAAGTAGGGATATTTTTTTAAAATTAAAAGTTGGGAAGACTAGAAAAGTAGGGCATAATGATTTGATTAAGACAATCATGTATAAATATGGACATTTTTGTGATGCTGATATTGTTGTTGTTGCTGTTGTTGTGGGGCATAACATCATTTTTCAGCACACAATAGGCTATACATGGCAGCCAGTATTTAAGGTGGAGGAAGAAACCGGGAAATCCATGGAAAGAACCACTGACCCACGAGAAGCTACTGGCAAGCTTTCTCACATATCCACATTTGCTGAATCTTAGACTTGAACCCATGCAGACAGCGGTGAGATGACAGTGATGTAGATGCTGCTGTAGACTTTTCCCCATGGTAGCTCCATTGTAGTTGTACAATCCATACTTTGTCCTCAAATATTTGCTCCTTTCAATAAAAAAAATCTTTTTTCCTGAATTAACATGGTCCATACTGCAGCAGACAACTTTTATATGAAATTTTATATGAAATGCAGCAATGAAAATATGTTGCCTGTTCCATGCCAGAAGCACAATAAATAGATGGATCATGCAAAATTTACAACACCAGATAATCACTTAAAGCTAGGATGGGTTTTTTTGAAAGCCTGTGTACATAAAAAATCAGATATTAAGATGGAAGGGCTTTGACCTGACTTTTGAAATACAAATGCATTTAATTCTATTATATTTCAATCATTACCATATATACTCACTTATAAATCAAGTCCAGCTTCAAACTGTGCAGATCTAGACCTGCCATCTCAGAATCCACTGGCAGATCTGGGTCTCTGCAGTTTGAAAGTCTAATTGGTGGAACAAGTTACATCATAACCTGCAGGTCATGGTTCATGTTGTTTGCATTTGGATTTTACTTATTAGTGAATATATATGGTATTTGTGTTAACTGAGGTAATCACCGGTTACACTAAGAAACATGAAACAAAAATAGTTTTTCACTCATTCACATACATGCACATCAATCCAAATAATTTATCAATAAGCATGGCAAGGCTATAATAAAATTCACACCGAAAAAAAGGTTAATTTATCATGTCTAACAATTGAACAACATCATAAATCAAATTGTGCTGATAGGCCACCACAATCACCTTTTTTATTTTTCCTTTTTATTAAACATTATCATTATACTGAAGAACAAAACAAACTTGAGCAGCATGCTTTTCATGCAGTAAACTTTAATTTTAATAATTTCTTATGAATCTTATTGACAGTTACATTAAAACCTTAGCATTGTAAATAAAATCAAATTAGTGTAGTACGGTTAATCAGAATGTATTACTATATATACAAGTTATGTACAAATGCAAGCAATGTAGACTTAGACAAAATGCAATAATTGATCAAGGTCTACACTGTTTGTTGTACTAATTACTCCAAACAGGCTGATTAACTCAAGATCTGCTATCACAATAATTGATGGCATGCTTATCTATATTTTGTACTGGCATGCCTGGGCCTTCCTATACTGTTTGTGAGAGACAATTACTAGCAGATATTCAATTAAAATAGCGCACAGTTAATTCATGTTGTGTACAACAATAAGTTGGTAAGCAATATTCTCACCTCTGAGAGCACTTTTATGAATTTTTGTATATCATATAAGTTTATTTTCCTTTAGTAATTATCATTATGATCTTTCAATAATTCCTCACAGAGACTCCCTCCTCTTAAAGAAAGAAGACCCCACCCCATTAAATTAAAATCCATCTGGGAGTTTTGAATATCTTTCTTATTCTTTGTTTTGTAACAATATTGTGTTTTCTCCACATGAAATACAGCCATAAAAATCATTATTTTCCTCAAATTTGAGGACTTTCTCAATAGTTT
Source organism: Potamilus streckersoni (assembly GCA_016746295.1). Taxonomy (NCBI): domain Eukaryota; kingdom Metazoa; phylum Mollusca; class Bivalvia; order Unionida; family Unionidae; genus Potamilus; species Potamilus streckersoni. Next base: position 2,578,929 of record JAEAOA010000768.1, on the reverse strand, counting down.
TTATTCCTTAAGAATAAAAAGGTTTTCAAGAATTCAGTTTTAAAACGGAAAAGTTATTTTGCATTTTTTTATGTATTTACATCTGATAAAAATACTGATATATTCTGAAGTGTCTCAAAACCAGATAATACACAATCTTAATTTTAAGAGATATAAAGAAGTGTAGCAAAATTAGTGCAAGGTTTTTGTGACATTTCTTCATGAAACCCACTGAGATATTATTTGGCAAAATTTCTGACATTGAAATACCACTTAGATGGGGAGTTTGCAGATTTGAACCCAGTCGAGGCATTTTATAAAACTAGTACAAACAGTTGCCTCATTAGGTGCTCAGCATTAAGAAGTTAATGTTAGGACTGGTCAGCCTGGTGCCAGGCTAATGTGACTGGATGGGATATAATGCTACATGTGGCATGATATCACTATAAACTGCCACACTACAAACATTGTAGCAATTTGATTGAATTTGTTAAAAATCTGTTAAAAAAACAAAATTACACACACTTGACAGATTGAAAACAGATTGCATTACAGTTCATACAAAGACCGTTTTTTTTCAGTGACTTTCAAAGTGTATTTTTTGGGATGAAAATTTACTTTATCAATACCTTTTCACTACATAAATAGGCTCAAAAGAAGAAAACACAACTAATTAGCATGCCATTACATAACAGGCATTCTACTTTACCTGGTAATTATCTTGGTCATGTGTCATTTAAACAATCAAATCTTTATCCCATTTTTGGGAAAATACATATTTAAACAATTTTTATATTAAAAGTGATATATTTTATTGTTTTAACATTTTTGTTTGGTTTGGTGCTTTACAGCACAGTAAAACAAGTAGGTTGTTAAGTGAGGAGACGATTAGAATAAGGTGCCTTTTCAGAAGACACCATAGTAGCTGACCCAGGTTAATCCAATGGCAGGATTTGAACATGCACCCTTTTGGTCAGGAGTATGGCATGCTAACCACAAAGCCACAGAAGCTCCTTAACATTTTGTACTTTTTCTGATAAAACTCACATTTTGTGTAACTTTGATGCATTTTTCAAAAGATTCAGTATCTTTTTAAGGGTTAAATCAACTAATTTCAAAATTTAGACAGTTTTCATGGTAACACCTCTGATTAAAGTATTTTTCAAGGCTATTTAAAGCATAGACATTTGCTTACATTTAAAATACACCACAATGAGAAAGAATGTAAGACAATGCTCTGGTAAATCTAGGGACATGCTTTTGTCACAGTTAGGTCAGGAATCTGGGGACATGCTTTTGTCACAATTAGGTCAGGAATCTGGGGACATGCTTTTGTCAATTAGGTCAGAAATCTGGGGACATGCTTTTGTCACAGTTAGCTCAGGAATCTGGGGATATGCTTTTGTCACAGTTGGGTCAGGAATCTGGGGACATGCTTTGTCAGTTAGGTTGGGAATCTGGGGACATGCTTTTGTTACAGATGGGTCAGGAATCTAGGGACATGCTTTTGTCACAGTTAGGTCAGGAATCTGGGAACATGCTTTTGTCACAGTTAGGTCAGGAATCTGGGGACATGCTTTTGTCACAGTTAGGTCAGGAATCTGGGGACATGCTTTTGTCACAGTTAGGTCAGGAATCTGGGGACATGCTTTTGTCACAGTTAGGTCAGGAATCTGGGGACATGCTTTTGTCACAGTTAGGTCGGGAATCTGGGGACATGCTTTTGTCAGTTAGGTTGGGAATCTGGGGACATGCTTTTGTCACAGCTGGGTCATGAATCTGGAGACATGCTTGTGTCAGTTAGGTTGGGAATCTAGGGACATGCTTTTGTCACAGTTAGGTTGGGAATCTGGGGTGGGGACATGCTTTTGTCACAGTTGGGTCAGGGTTGGTAAATACAGGGAATCTGGTATATACAAAGTGATTCTCTAACTGATTTGAGGTAACACAAAAATGATCTCTTGATCTTAGGATTAATATAAAAAATATAAATTCACTTTTAACATTAAGCGACACTCATTAATGTTTGCAGTGTAAGTGTGGTCTTAACATTTTGTGTTTTACAAAACTGATTGTGAAACTAATAAACAACAGGCCTAAGTGGGTCTGAGAATGCTCAGGTGGCCGACATCTGCATGTCAGCTAAATGCAAAATATTTCAGAAATATAGTTCAGTAGGATACTTTTTGTCAAAGTTTCTTCCCATGCTAATGTTCATGTTATACAAAATCCCAACTATTTCATGGTTTCTCTATATTGTTTCTTCATCCATATTTGCTGGCACAACTATATCATATTCCATATTTTGGTCTTTTCCTGGTATTGGTGGCTATATATTTAATAGTGGACAAGTGTCACTTGTATTAATTTGGAAGCCTTATATATCTGAGTACTTTCTGTCAAATTTGGTCATATTATGTTGACCAGGTTTGAAGAAGTCATTTAAAGGCTTTTCTATTTTTAGTAACAGCAGCCATATTTGATTGTAGACTGGCATCATATGTACAACTCTAAAAGCCATTCATATCATATTGCTTTATATCAAAATTTAGTTCAATTCAGTTGTTCAGTCTTAAAAAGTAATTTTAAGATTTTATATTTTATTTGTAATGGTGTCTATACCTGATTGGTGACTGACATCATGTATGAGTCTGAAAGTACTTCATGCCAGGATGCAAGTCAAATATGGTAAAATTCTGATTATTCCAGGAAGACAAACTTGGAATGGGAAGGCACTTACAATGTGGTGCAGTCACCCATAGATGCAAAGAAGGAATTTGTATCATTTTCAAATGAGCTCTTTGACAATTCTTAAAAACCTGTGACACATATTTGAAAAGAAAATAAACGCCTTCTCTGTGTGCCATATTTAATTGGAACAGCTTTTAAAGGTTTGTGTGTTATTTAGATTTTTAACATAGCTTTAACAATTTCTCAGTCATATCACTATGTCTGCACTGTGGCAGTTTATAGTGATGTTTAGCACTTGGGCATCATGCCACAGACATGTCACATTATCATGACACCAGGCTGACCAGTCCTAACACTAACCTCTTAATGCTGATTGTCAAGCAAGGCAGCTGTTAGCACCAGTTCTGTAAGTCTTTGGTATAACTCGACCGGGAATTGAACCCACAACCTCCCACATTCGAGGCGGACGCTCTAGCCACTAGACCATCGGAGCCATATTCTTAGAGGTTTGTAGTAACAAGTCAAGTTTTATTATTGGTAGCAATAGTAGCCATATTTGTCTCAGGATTGCCAATAACTGTACAATAATACAAGCCCTTTAAGCTCACACCCTTTTTGTCAAATTTCATCAAGTTCATTTAAGTGAAATTTGGACAGATATAATTTTGTTTCTTACTATTTTTTCTAACATCAGCCAAATCGTAATGTAAATGAGCCTAATTTTTATAGTTTAAAAACTTTTCATCCCTGGATGATTTCTGAAATATTCAAATAAAATTCTGTGCAGCAGTTTTTGAGCAGAAATTAAAGATTTCATTTCAACAGATCTAATGGCTGATTTTTACAACATGCAAGAATGTTGTCAATCAATTTTGGTCAGATACTGCTGAGAAATATTTGATAAGCTGTTTGAAGATTTTTCTGTGTTTGGCAATATATGATGGCAGATTAGCATCATTTGTGCAAATTTTAAAGAGTTCTGTGCTAGGTAGGTTTCTAAAGAAGAAAAAGTCTGAATGATTCTCTACTTTTAATAAAAATATCCACTGGATTGGCACAATTTTTTTTATAAACCCAAATGCCTGTCAAAACAGGATACTATCAAATGGGGCTGAATTGTTTAGAAGATTGTGTAAAACTGCTTCAAGGTTTTGAATTTTTAGTAATGATGTCTATATTTGCTGGCTGATCTATATCATGTTCATGTTTCAAAACCTTAAACCACAATCTCTGCCAAATTGGTTTAGGTTTGTCCAGTTGTGTTCTGATAATGTGAAAATAACAACTGTTGACTGATGATGGGGGCAAATGACAGATGAAGGAGGAAACTGGACAAAGGGCTATACCATAAGCTCACTGGACCACAAGGCCAGCTGAGATGGAAATTGTCCTTGGACCAAGTATGTCTGACACTCCAGTAATCTGGAAGATTAAAGGTAAATTTAATACATCAGTTACTAACTTTTATAGAAAGTCAGAATTTTGACTTTTTCAAAAAAGTGCACAATGAATATATATAAAGAACTATATTAATGAGCTTAAAAATATTGCTGAAAATCACAAAATACTGAACAAATATTGCACAACCATCTCTGAATTTCACAACCTCAGCTTATAAAATTGTTTCAACATATATATGAAATTATAAATTTAAAAACAATCTGAAGAAGCTATTTTCACCTGCTGAAAGGATGCAAAAAAAAATAAATAAAACACACAAGGCAATAGAAAAAGAGCCTAAAATGCCACTGCCCCATAAAGCTAACCCATTAATACAGGAAAACAATAAGAATTGCACAAAAATAGGTAAGAAAGAAGCAAATGACAATCATCATGTAAAGGGTGACAGCAGAATTCTTATTAGATTCAGTCAAAACAATCCAATTGATATTTTTTCCTTATCTCTAATATAATTCTTACAGATGCACAGGAAAAGAAGCATCAAAACCTTGTTCTAATGTTATTCATATGAGAAAAATACTTCTATATCCATCATTGGCTGTTATAGGTCAATTAACAGTTTACTGTATGTCAATTATAGGCTGTTTTAGTTTAATTTATATTTTACTGCAAGTGAATTACAGCCTGTTTCAAGTTAATTAACAATTTATTGTATGGAAATCATAGGCTGTTTTGGGATAATGCAGTTTATTTTATATTGATCATAGGTCATTATAGGGTAATTAACAGTTTATTGTATGTTGATCACAGGATGTTCTAAGTTAATTAATAGTTTTTGTATGTTGATCACAGGCTCTTTTAAGCTAAATAAGTTTATTGTATGTTTATCATAGGCGGTTATAAGATAATTAACAGTTTAATTGATATAAATCATAGACTATTACATGTTCAGTTTTTTATATTGATCATAGGTCATTAAAAGATAATTAACAATTTAGTAATGTTGATCAGAGACTCATATAGGTTAAATAAGTTTACTTATGTTGATCAGAGGCTCTTATAGGTAAATCAACAGCTTATTATATGTTGATCACATGCTGTTATAGGTTAAATAACAGTTTACTGTATGTCACTCACAGGCTATTATAGGTTAAAAAGTTATTTTATGACAATAACTGGCTGTTTACAAGTTGATTAACAGCTTACTGTGTGTCAATCATGGGCTGTTGTTTGTTGTATCTCAATCACAGTTCATTGTATCTCAATCACAAGGCTGTTACACATTAATAACCTATTGTAAGTCATTCAAAGGTTCTTATTGGTTAATATAACAGTTAATTGTATGTCAATATGCTGTTATTGGTTAATTAAAGTTAATTGTATGCATATCACAGGCTGTTGCTGGTCAATTAAGTTTCTTATATGTCATTCACTGCCTATTATGGACAGTTTAGTGCAGTGTTTCTCAACCATTTCTAGCTGCATCCCTAAAAAAGTTTTGCAGAGACTCACAACACTGTTTCCACAATTTGATAAGTTTTGCCACACTTCACATAAAGTCTTGACAAACAACTCTCTGTGACCTTAAAGAATGTCCTTGCAACCTGATCTGGGTCACAACCTGGGGGTGGGTTTAGTGTAATGCAATCACAGGCTGTTATAGGTTAATTATCAGCTTATTGCACATATAGTGAGGTTGCCGATGGGCAATCACAGCATGGCACATGAAATCCATTTCTAAATGAAAATTATCCATTGTTGTTCAATGAATAATCCAAACCAATAGCTTCAGTATTAGCAAAAATTAAAATAATATTAATGATACTAACCGTTGTCAGTACTAGTAGTTATGACAACAAAAATAACAGGAGTAATTAAAGATGTACATGACTGTAACAAACAGAATTCATTTTGTATTAAATAAACAAGGTGAAAATTGATATTAGCTACTAAAATAATATTTTCAGTTATAGTCTGAAGTGTACCCCCACTTGAATTTGACAGAATTTACATCAGATTCATTAAGACCAAGAGGACAATTTTTCTATCCCACACCAAAACACATACTTGTTTCTATAATTAAAATTACTCCTATAATTTAGAAACAACCTTACACAAATCTAAGAAGTCTAAATCTAGAAAAGCATTTAAATATAAAAAATCAACTTCTTTCATAAAATTCTGTATAGTTCTGAAGAAACTGCACCAAATGCAACAAGGCTTGAAATTAGCAAGCAAAAAATGATTAGCAAAATCTAAGTGCAGCAACTAAGCTGTAAGTTAACAAAAAATGCAAAGGAATTGTTTTGCATGAGAAGAATATCTTAGCCTGCCACCCCACCCTATGACTCTCTGATTACTTGAGATGAGATTAACTTTGTCTACGGGAAAGGTATGAACTAAGTGAATTGAAGATAGAGCTATTTTAAAATAATTCATTTAATTTGACACTGGAAAACCTTTGGAAACTATTGTGACTATGGTCGGATTCTCAACAATCTAATGGTAGATATGGCCAGTAAAAGGCAATGGGGCATTAAGATGCTCATTTTTCATAAAAAAAAGAGAAGCAAAACAAATGTGAGCAGGATTTGACAGGCTCACATCTGCCTTTATCTGGAAGTCACTACAAATATTATCTTCTGCTCAAAAACATCTCATAATATTTTTGACTGCCTAACAATTTTTATTTTATATCTGAAAACATTTTCATTATTGTAAGGCAGATTTGTTTCCCTGCTAAAAAAGTCTAAACTAATCAATTTTAATTGATTAAATTCATATTATCCATTTGTCTTCTCTTCTGATGTGAATAAAATGTTAGAGATACAAAAACAAATTTTAAGACCCTATGAACAAGAAACCTTTCATAAATGTAAGCCCATTTCTCAATCCAAAAATGTAAGCACCAATGTAAACGTAATTTATCAAAAAACCATTTACAAAGTTTTAGACTCACAGATGTGATCTGGTCTTTCAACTATTTTTCTGCTGCAGTTTCACATACTTCTTCCCTTTAAATCTTGATGACCTAATGACACCACCTCTGAAAAATTGTGACATTTTACTTGTGGAATCTGACTTAAAGCGCTTGTGATCTCTGTCTGTTTGCACTTCATCTGTCATTTTTATGACCAAGTTTTCTGCAGCCATATTTTCTTTGTCATCTTCAACGCTGCTTTTCTTGGATTGTCCCGCACATTCTGTTGATTTGGGTAAAATTTTCATCCCTGCCACAATGGTAACTTCATCATCAGAGGAAGAGTTTTTCGGCTTCAGAACGGCACGGCTAATTTTACTGAAAAAACCTCCAACTGTGGATCGCTTATCGGTTTTCTTTTGAATTTTTGGACCTGGAAGCTTGATAACTGGACCTTGTTGAAGTTGGCAGACATTTTCTGATTGATCAACTTGCACGACTCTTCCCATAGTTTCTAGGTTCAGTGGATCGATGCTACTGCAACTCTCTGGTTTAGCAAGAGGAGCTGCTAGACCTAGTTCTGCTGCCTTTTGATGGTTTTTCCCTTCATATCTTGAGAACTTGTGTTCCACGCTTTGCAAATTAGCCAAATCACTGTGAGTCCTGTTTAGTCTTAATGGACTGTAATGTTGTATGGATGAAAACAGTTCTCTCTTGGTTTTAAAAAATCTGTCATTAGAATCAGCACATTGATTATCCTTCTCCAGTTTAGCTGGGAACAGTTGTTTCTGTGGAACAGCAAAGACTGGTTTTTGTTCTCCCTTACTGTTCTCTTCTTCTCTTCCTTTTGTACTGGACTTGGCATTTCCATGTAGAGTGCCTGGTTTCTTCTCAGAAGTGGGTAAAGGGAGCCGACTCTGGACAGACTTACTAACAGTGACAGGAAGATTAACCTGAGCTGACTTTCCAACATCTGGCCTCTTTGGCGTGTCTGTGGTATTCAGTGGCAGTTTTAGCTTGAGAGATGGTGGATTCATAGGGTCTACTCGTGGAATGACTGAGCTTATTTTCTGTGTACTGCTTCGAACCATCTTCATGATTTTTTTTTCTGGGTTATCACCTGAAACAAAGAATGCACACTGAAGCTTTGCACAAGGCAATGACCTTAATTAAACATTGCCTGAGAATCATGTATATGTAGGACAACATTAAATATGAAAAATCAAATATTGATATATTTCATAATAATATTGTATATTGAATGATAAATACAAATCAAACTATTTTAGTTATTTTGTTCACAAATTGCTATTTTATATAACAAAAACCTCTATTGAACATAGACTGGTAGATTGTTTGAAATTGCTCAAAGTTGAGCTATGTGAAACTAACAGTTAGATATGGGCACAAGTTTGCTCTACAATGAAATTTTTGAAGAATGTGTATTTGTTATGGACAAACTTATGTTCAAATTATCATTATAACATGGTTTTGCTGGTGTCAACTAAAACATGTACAAATGTTTGTATAAATAAGACGCTTTCTATAACAATGCCAGCTGCTCCGTCATGCATGGGAACATTTTTCTCCTATTTATTTTGTAATAAAGAACACCAATAAAATTTACATAGATTTACTTAAAATGAAAAGGTTTAATTTTGCAATTAAACTAACCATTTTGTTAACTGACTGGAAGACAGTCATTGATTTCAAGTTTGTGTCCTTGTTTAAGATCAGTTTTACATATAGAACTTCCTGGCATTAATATAAAGAAAATAGTCACATTATTTTGGATTTAGTGGAAATTTATGAATAGAAATTGATATGCTCCATCAATGATAAATACATAGAAATGGATATGCCCTATCAACAATAAATACATAGAAATAGATATGTCATATCAATGATAAATACATAGAAATGGTTATGCCCTATCAATGATAAAATACATTGGAATGGATATGACCAATCAATGACAAATACATAGGATTGGATATGCCCTATCAATGATAAATACAAAGGAATGGATATACCAATCAATGATAAATATATAGAAATGGATATGCTCTATCAATGATAAATAGAGAGAAATATATATGCCCTATCAATGACAAATACATAGGTTTGGATATGCCCTATCAACGATAAATACAAAGGAATGGATATGACCAATCAATGACAAATACATAGAGATGGATATGCCCTATCAATGATAAATACATAGAAATGGATATGACCAATCAATGACAAATACATAGAAATGGATATGCCCTATCAATGATAAATACATAGAAATGGATATACCAATCAATGACAAATACATAGAAATGGATATGCCCTATCAATGATAAATACATAGAAATGGATATGACCAATCAATGATAATTATAGAGAAATGCATATACTCTATTAATGATAAATACATTATAGGAATGGATATGCCTTATCAATGATATTTTCATAGAAATAGATATTCCACATCAATGATAAACACATAAAAATTGATATACCCTATCACTGATAAATGCATGGAAATTGGTTTTCTCTATCAATAATACAAGGAAATGGAAACAACCTATCAATGGTAAATACATGCAAAATTTTTAAAATGTTTATGTCATCTTTCTCCTTTTCACAACATGCTATTTCCTTGGCAACTGCATGTGAACACATTTTCATCAAATGTGCAGTGCATTGCAAGCTTGCCTTGTGTTTAATGTTCCTCTAAGTGTGGCAATGCTGACCCTGGAAATTAATGGCTAGTAGGTCTCAGTGATACATACATTTGGTCAAGGTATACAATCTTGAACTAAACTTAATATGCAAAAAAAAAAATATTTTTTTCGTAATTAGACTTTTGACAATCACAGACTTATGATGACCACAAATTTAAAGGTTTCACTATTTGCCTGCCATTCACCATCCATTCAGGAGTTGTACCAGTAACAAGATTTTCAAAACGGATCCTGTGGTGGCCATATTGGATATCTGAGCAGGACCATTTTCTTTTAGGCCACTTATGCTAATGGATGGATGGAGATGTACAACAGATCTTTCCCATAAGCTCTTCTGGTTCATGACCAGTAAAACTACAACTCATGGAAGCAAATCTGATGGAATACTTTTTAAATGACTTTCAATGTTTAGACAAGGAACTTAATCTAGAAAAAAAAGTTATTTTGCTGGACCCACTTTATTTAAAACACAATAACTCTGTCCCTGACCTTTTCACCCCTAAATCAATTGTCTTTATCTATACTTTTAAGTGCAAGCCCTCCAGAAACTTTTAGTAGAGGTATTTGGTCTAAAACAAAAGTTATGATGTAGAAACCATTTTTATACTTCTAGTTAAAACAACCTTAACCTTTGACCCCAAAATAAATTGGCTTCTTTCTTATCCAAAATGCAGGTCATCACAACTTTGCGGATGGTATAAGGCTGAGAATTGAAATATTTGCACAAAACCCATTTATCTTTGGTCAGTTGACCCTAAAATCAATGCTCTTTTCTAACCTAAATGAAAGCTATGTACAAAGTTTGGCTATGGAGGTTGGTGGTGATGGTTGTTGTTGAGCTTAACACCATTTTTCAGCACACAATAGGCTATATATGGCAGCCAGTATCAATGGTGGAGGAAGAAACCAGGAAATCAAGGTAAGAACCACCGACCCACGAGAAGCAACTGGCAAGCTTTCTCACATATCCACATTTGCTAAATCCTAGACTCGAACTCACACAGACAGAGGTGAGATGGAAATGATCCGTAATAGCGCTTTAGACCACTCAGGGCCCTGGGGGATGGTGGAGAATTTGAGTTATTTTGTGGCAACCAAATATGAAACAGATGCATGGAGAGCATCATAAGACAGTATACTCCACCCTAAGGTGTCCATAAAAAAATCTTTTTTTTTCTCTCAGCTGGTGCAGATGGAGTTCAGGTTTTCAAGGAAAAACAGACTGTTAGATGCACACACACACACACACACACACACACACACACACACACACACACACACACACACACACACAGACAAACATCAGTGATTATAATTTATCTATGCAAGTGACTAAATCATAAGGTTGCAAGGTTGCTTACCAATATCTTCCAATTCTGGTGTTTCAGGATAAGTACTTTTGCCAATACCAGTTTCAGCACTGACTCTGACTGCATAGGGGCTTCCAACACAGGCTATGGAACTGACCTCAAGGGGTTGGAAATCATTATCTGGGGTAGTGGCTTCTGATTTGGCCATGGGTTGGAAGTTCCCTTTGTGAAGGTGTTCAAGAATCTTCTCCAACAATCTGTTCTCTTCCATCATGGAGGAACTGGCACCTGTCATGCAAATATTTTATAATTTTATTAATGCAACAATTGTATCCCTCTGCAGAAGACAAAGAAGGGATTAAGTTGCTCTTTTAGCTGTAGGAGGAACTTGGAGGAAATACTACTGGATCATTGTTGTTGTTGGGCTTAACGCCATTTTTCAGCACACGATAGGCTATTCATGGCATCCAGTATTAATGGTGGAGGAAGAAACCGGGAAATCACTGGAAAGAACCACCGACCCACGAGAAGCTACTGGCAAGCTTTCTCACATATCTACATTCGCCGAATCCTAGACTCGAACCCACACAGACAGAGGTGAGATGGCAGTGATCCGTAATGGACAGCGCTTTAGACCACTTGGCCCCCACTACTGGATCATGAATTAATGACAAGTTAAAAGGTCAGAGGTTTCAAGGATAAGTCAACCATGTGTATAAAGTTTGTATGCCCTCCACTTGATGCATGAAACACGATCACAGTTTTAGACGATCACCTGTACATTGTGACCGGGCTGTGAATGCATCAATTTATTTACATGAAGTTATGCAATTTTATGGGCACTAATGAAAGTTCACATCTTGAAAGACCAGTTTTTGTTGGCAAAAGAGGTGATCTTTTCAGGTTAATCATTGGATTGAGAAAATCTAACTATTCCAGGAACTGGAATTAACTACTTTGATTATAGGGGTATCCAGGTGACCAAGTGGTCTAGAGCACTCTCCTTTACTAATCACTGCCATCTTACTTCTCTGCATATGGGTTCAAGTCTAAGGCTTGGTCAATGTGGTATGTGAGAAAGCATGCCAGCAGCTTCCTGTGGGTAGGTGGTTATTACCCAAGTTTTCCCATGTTCTTCCTGAACCAGTTATACTAGTCTTAATGTATAGCTTATTGTGTACTGAAATATGACCTTAAATCCACAAAAACAACATCAGCTTCCTTATTTTGATGGTATTAGTTGGAAGCAGTTCTTTTATTTCCACAGTAGAATTACTGTTCATAGGATCTTTGTGGTTTTTAACATCAATGAAATAAAAATGGGTATTCCAGAAAAAAAGTGAATTCATAGTAATTATTTTATGTTAGCCCATGAATTAGTGGATTTTCCAATAGAAATAATTTTGATAATTCATTTAGTGAATTACAAAACATTTTTATACTGTAACTCATTAGATAATTTTAACATTTTAAGATCAAGAAATCTGACACATGTTTTGTCACTCGTTTGGTCCAATGGTAAATATGGCCACTTGCATGCTAGTACACGATTCAAATCCTACATGCTTGCTTTCTTTCTTCTTTTAATATTTTCAATGTTATTTTTGCTACAAATTAGGAAAGAGAATTATGTTACTACTTTTATTTTCCATGCAAATTTACACAATAAATTGCAAAACATAAATTGGTAAACTAAAGCCAATACTGTGCGAGTTACCTATAGAGTGTGCGTGATTTGGACTTTTAGCATAGCTTTAACAATTTTGCAGTCATATCACCATGATGTCTGCAGTGTGGCAGTTTAAAGTGATGTCTAGCACTGGGGCATCAGGCCACAAACAGGTAGCATGATGTTCCACCCAGTCACATTATACTGGCATCAGGCCGACCAGTCCTAACAAAATAACCTTTTAATGCTTAGCACCAAGCAAGGCAGCTCTTTGTACCATTTTTATAAGTATCTGGTATGATATGGCTGGGGTTCGAATCCATGACCTCCCACAAATGAGGCAGAGGCTCTAACCACTAAGTCACTGGAGTGGCGACATACCTTAAGAAATATATTATTTCATTGTGTTAGACATATTGCTAGACACACATTTGAGCATAGAATGTTTAAAAAAACAACAAAAAACATGCTTGTTTTTAGTGAATAACACATATTTCATCTCATGGGGTAAAAATACTCAAGTATTTTCACTTGTGGCTTCAATTAAGAATACAAATGTAACAACATTGTTAAGAAAATGTATTGCTAGCAAAATACTGTAAGTATATCATCATTCACATAATCCCCAACCCCCTTTGTGTGTGGAGCATGATGATGACTATGTATTTATCAAAAACGATTGAGTGCCTGCTTTAGTGCATCAGTACCAAGGGAGATCACTACCATGGCAATCTATTGCTATGTATTGTGTATAATATACAAAGGTAAAATTCAGCTTTCAAAGGATAAGTGCATACATTTGAAATATTCAGTTCAAAATGTTCAAGGAACACTGCAAAATTCTGTAAGAACACATAACTGATGATAAAATCATGTGTGTAATGGATTATATATGGATTGTACAATTAATGGGATCACTGTTTCAACTTAAAAGGCATAAAAATTCCCCAATATAGGTTACCTGTCAACTATTAGATTGATGCTTTCACTATTTGACCAGTCTGTTACTTCTGAGACAGTATTGCTCTAGCTGCAACATACAAGCAGATAAGCTTCTTGCCTCCTAATTTGCATGTAAAAGCAAAGATGTGGCCAAGTTTTTCAATTTGTTTGTTTTTACATAAAGATCAGATTTAAAGGGATTCACTTAGATCTACAAAGTACAACTACTGTATCATCATCATCAAAAATTATAAAAATACTTCACTGTAAAATGTTCTTTTATATATAAAAGAAACTTTGGCATTCCATATAAAAATATTTTATCAAAAGCACACACACATATGCACAATGTAAATGGCTCCAAGGACTCTTTCAAAGACATAAATTAATTTTATATTTTAAATTTTAATACTGTTTTTCAACAAACTGCATAAATAGACCCAATATAATTTTTTTCTAATTTTGTTGAAGAGGAACAAGACTAAAATTATTCACAAACTTTTGAAAATTAACATATTGGAACATTTTTATTTTGAGATGTTATATTGGGTTAGTTGTTGTTGTTGTTGGGCTTAACGCCATTTTTCAGCACACGATAGGCTATTCATGGCGGCCAGTATTAATGGTGGAGGAAGAAACCGGGAAATCACCGGAAAGAACCACCGACCCATGAGAAGCTACTGGCAAGCTTTCTCACATATCTCAGACCTGTTTACCCATAAATTTTCCTGTCAGTATTTTAAGCTATGCCTGTCAGTATTTTCAGACCGCAGTCAGTATTTTCAGCAAACAAATAGTAGATACTACCAATATGCTATAATTATCATTATGTAGTATTACACGACATAATGACTATACAATATTGTGTAAATAACTCTTAGTTGGCAAAGACGCTGGTATTCAATTAATTTTGTGTTTCAAGACACAAATATGCAGAAATTGAACACTACTGACTTAAACATCCTGTTCATATTATAGTGATAAAAACCACAAAAAAAATACAACATAACCAAATTTATTGTTGTTTACCTCCATTACTTTCTCTAGAAATTCTGTTTTCTCAGCTTCACATGTATCCATAACATTTTAATTAAAGCCAATTCTTTATTTTTAATAGTTAAGGACGACTTGATATAAAACATTATGACATTGTTACCACCCATCCACTTAGAAAATAATAAGTTTATCTAGATAGGTGAAGGCAAAATTATTTATCTGATAAAATCTAGTATCATCTTTGTTAATATTTACTAGAATGGAAATAAGGTTAATAAATTATTTTTCATTGCTTCCGTTAACTTGTCAGCTGTACTCAATGACAAATTCATATTTGCGATCAACTCACATAGAATCGCCTCAGCACGTGTTATTTGTTTTTGAAGTATGTTTTGATCACTGACTTCCTTTCCTTTAAAATTCATCATTGACAAAATGTTTCTATTTCCATTCACTAATGATTTCAATTTTGTATGATTTTCCGATTCCGTGAACAGTCATTTCTTCCACCATGTGCACAGGAAAAGTCTAAGTTGCAAACAGAGCAATGCACAAAATGTTATCCTTTTGACGATGATTTAAGGCATAGCCACAGAGTAAAATAAACTGGTAGAAAATGCTGCTTTCTGTGTTAGACTTTCCGTTTTCATCATCTGTTTCGTGCTGAAACTTTCTTGTCGGCATTTTCCTTTGTTTAAACAACCGGATGTTGAGAATGTCAAAATAAGTGACGTGGCACAAAATGCGGACGCGGATGCGGACCGAAGAGACGATACAACGAAACGGAAAAAAACGGACTAAAAAATTAATTTTAAAAAGTAATAAATAAATGCAACCTCAAATCGTATTTTTAGTTCAATGACCGTATGACCGTACAGATGGGCTTTATTCCGTACAAATACGGTCAAATACGGTCGGGTAAACAGGTCTGATATCTACATTAGCTGAATCCTAGACTCGAACACAGACAGAGGTGAGATGGCAGTGATCCGTAACGGACATCGCTTTAGACCACTTGGCCACTCGGGACCCCCATACTGGGTTAGTACTCACAGATTATATAATGTTTGTACTATTAGATATTGTGGATGAAACACAAGCCCATTGGGACCAGCTTGTGTTGCCAGGTATTTTGGTAAGACCACATAGTATCTTATAGTACATATACTGTATATTTTCTTTTATAATTCAAGTCAAACAAAGAACTTGATCTGCTGTAGCAATAATGTGCTTGCCAATCAGAGTCTATATTGTTTGTTCTGTTGGTTACTCTTAACAAACTACAAATCCAGATCTCCTGGTGCATTATTCAGTGGAAGATCTGGGTCTGTCAAGTCTACAATTGGACTCAGTGAGCATATGAGTATACAAAATATGGTATGCGACTGATTACACACACCTATATATTAGATGATAAAAACGTAATTTAACTACTTTCCATAAAATGAAAACTAATGCAAATATATTAGAAAACAAATATAATTTTTATTAATTTGATGACTGAATCACAGATAAATACCAAATATGTTGTGATATGATTGTATGTGCTGTTGCGAAATGAGGCCTTGTATAGCATCATGATAAAGGACAACAAACTTTTTGGGTTCTATGTGTGCTTAATGGCACCCAATATATGCTTAAAAACATCCAATCATTATAAACTTTACTAGATCCTATGCAATGCATCTGCATATGAACATAAAAAAAAATAAACTTTTCCACACATCTAGTTACAGATAGGATTTCAATTAATGAAACAATTATTAAAATTAGTCAAGCCTAAAAAAACCCCCCGAGAATCCTACTGAAACATTTTTGTTACTATCCTGTGTGGTATTACTAATAAAAAGCTAAGTTTCATATAGAATCTCTTCTGACACGATTACCTGCTTCTTTTCCAAATTTCAGCATCAGAACCTTATTTCTGATCTGCCTCTTAAAGTTATCTCCCCTTTCCTTGGCTTGCTGATGCTGTATGACACAGGTGGCATTGTCCTTGAATAACAAGAGATAATGCAGATGTGATGAAAATCTTGGAAAAAAGCATGTGGGTATTAATGTTTTACTCTTCTCACTACTGACTGATTTGAAATTACGCAATGACATTTTGTGTATTATGAAGGGAGTCTCGAAACAGTTGTTTTACAGTTTCATACCACAAAGTCACAAGACTCATACTAAAATATTTGAAATTATATCCCACAGAATTAAATAATGACCAGTGAGCTAAAAAAACCAGTCACTTATTATAGTCAGGTAAAGATATTCCAATTATTTTTAGAAACCTACAACAGCAAAATAAAGCTTGTTTGGCAATACTTCATGAAGTGACACCACTGTCTGCAAAATATATAGCCTGTAGCCAAATACTAAAAGATATATGACCTGTAACCATATATCACCAACAATGAAATGGCCTGTAGCTATATTTCCATGAAATTTATCTACTGTATGTATTCACTTATAAGCCCAACTGCAAACAGCACAGACCCAGATCTGTCATATAATATGCTGGCAGATCTGGATCTATGCAGATGCAAGAAGTAATCAGTAGAACAAACAACAGATCCTGATCTGCAGGCATATTATGTTACATCAGGTAAGAATATTTGCTGTTTGCAGTTAAACTTATAAGTGAGTATATATGGTATAATCTTGTGATCTGTCATTATACAACATAACTCCAAATCCTACTAGAAAATATTCTGATCAATCGAATGGCTGCATTGCCATATTTGTCAATGTGGAGTAATATTTTCAAGTAAAAGTTTCTTATTTGAAATGTTGGGTCAAGTTTTATGACAGATGGGCCGGGTCAGAAAAATAGATCACTTGTGTGCATGCAGAAATGTTCAAGGTGTTTGAGTTAATTCCATCTCTGTTCTTACAATTTGACATCTTTTAATTTGTTTGCAGAAGTTCAACAGATGCTTGAAGCATTCCTGTAGGTTGAATGTTGTCGGGTCCTCACAGAAATATTGGGCAAGCTGGTCTGTCAGACTCATCATCTCTGAGATTGACACATGGAACGACTTAAGCTCCAACTTGACTGCCTAAAGTGTAAAACAAATTATTCCAAGGAATGTCCATGTTGCATTTAATGTGGTGAATATAGTTTGGAATTTTCTTTATTCTTCACATCAGAGAATTAATAATTAGTCAATTATTGGGCTAATTTTATGAAAAAAACCCAACAGAAAATACCCTTTTATAATTTTTGCCTCTGGACACTTTTATAACACTCATGACATGACAGTGTCAGTATGCTTATAGTAGTTACATAACAACTTAGAGACTAACTGCAAGCCAAATCTGTAATCTACTTTTGTACAACATTAATGAAACTTTGGCTATATTAAAATTATTGCTAATAACTTTGAGTATGAAACAAAAATGATGTTTTTTCTTCAAAATGCTGATACACAACTGTCTTCTGTGTGGCATTACTCTGAATTATTGTTGGGATAAAACTTTAACAAATGCTCGCACAATAAGTGACCCTCATATGATTTTGGAGGTTTTGTCACAACCATTTCTTTTTGGCAAAAGCATTCTGTATAATGTATAACACTAGAGTGGACACATAGATGACATGCTAAGTGGAAGTGTTCCAAAATCATCTAATACCTTCTGATCATTTGTGAAGTTGGTTTTTCACTATAACAGTACCTAATACCAGGAAACACATCCCAGACAATCTACAGTGTAGGAATTTTTAAATATTATTCAAAGAGCTTTGTAGAGGAAATGGAATAAATGTAATAAATGTGAATGTCAATTTAATATGGAGCAGTGCTTTAATAATCGAAGAAACAACAAACCAGGAACAAGTGACTTTTAATGGACCTTTTCCAATTGGTAAAAAAATGACATGGAAAAAGCTCATCATCACTCTGCTTAATGACAGCAGCATTGTGATTTTGAGTTAAATTATTTACTTGATGTCAATGATTTTTCGCATCATTCCTAAACATTTTGTTAATGGTTTATCACCAACGGATTAAAAATATTACCTCAACAAATGAATCAAACATGATTTTGATCTTGTAATGAGAAGAGGACAGCTTCTTGACAAAGTTTTTCAGCTTGCAATTCAGTTTATTGATGTCTGTCTTTAGTTCCTCTACAGAACACCTGAAATAAATGAACATTACATAGAAAACATGACAAGAATTTCCAGGAATTTAAGATCACTTCTCTGGTATTCTCAAGCGATAGCAAGATTTTCAAATTAGCTGCAGTTATGGACACACAGACACCATTTTCGTTCTAGTAGACAACCCCATTTTCTGTTTTGGAGGAGTTATACCAGGATTATCAAGACGAATACCATGGTGGCCATAATTAAAGGCAGACTGACCCCATTTCCATGTAGCACCAGCAAGACATAAGAAGTCTTTTGGTGAAAGCACAATGTCAATATGATCAGCGAACTAGGAGAAGTAGAGATAACAAGATTTTCAATGTGGCAGCCATATTGGATCAGCACGAATTTAGGAGCAACTAGACATTCTAAACAGTCTTTCAATGAAAACCCCTACTATTCATTCAAGATAAATATCGATAATATTCTCAATCTGTGAAAAGCATTGTGAATAACTGAATGGAAAAATTTCATTAGACCCATCATAATTAGATGCTTAGTAAAACTCTATACTGATATGACCATACATTTGGGAGATAATATTTTCATGACGGCTGTGGTGGCCAAAGACCAGACCATTTTCATTTAGAACCAACTAGACATCACATAAAAGCTGGTGAAAACCTAGTGGCAATATCACTTTTCTTTCAGGAGTAGTAGCAATAACAAGACTTTCAAGTTGGCCACCATGGCAGCCATACTGGACTCCAGACTGGCACCATATTGACATCTGAGACCAACTAGACATTGTAAGAAATCTTCTGGTGATAACTCAGTGCCAATTTTACTTTTCCTTCAGAAGTTGTAATAATAATAAAATTTTCAAGATGGCCACTTGGGTGGCAATACTGAGCATCAGATAAACACCAGTTTCATTTAGGATCAAATGTCATAGGAAGTCTTCTGATGAAACTCCACGTCAAAATAACTTTCTGTTCAGAAGGAACATCAAATGCAAGATTTCATACTGGTCACTGTAAGGTCATATTAGACATCAGATGGGCACCGTTTTTATCATAAGAAGTCTTTTAGTCAAAAGCATATGTCTACATGACCATCCAGTCAGGAAGAGTAGGGATAACAACATTTCAAGATAGCCACTGTGGCTGCCAAGTTGCCATTAAATTGGCACCATTTTCATTTTCAACCAACTCAACATCATAATTAGTCCATCAGTAAAAACCCATGTCAATATGACCATCCATTCAGGAGTTGTACCAGTATGAAGATTTTCAAAATGGATCCTGTGGTGGCCATATTGGATATCTAAGCAGGACCATTTTCTTTTAGGCCACTTATGCTACTGGATGGATGGAGATGTACAACAGATCCTTCCCATAAGCTCTTCTGGTCCATGACCAGTAAAACTACAAGCAGATCTGATGGGATACTTTTTAAAATATACATGCATTGGTAGTACATAAGAAATCAAATAAGATAAACTTATATTTCACATACAGAAGTACTGAGTCACTTCTTGTGATTATTTGGAATGTGATAGCCATATCTATGTCACTTCTGGTGATCATTCTGAATGTGACACTATGAAGATGAAGTAATTTTGTTATTTCTTGTGATTATTTTGAATGTGTCACTACTCCTTGTGATTGTTCTGAATGTGATACTTAGACATATCTGTGTCACTTTTGTGAATATCAAATGTGACAGTGTCACTACTTCTGGTGATAGTTTTGAATGTGATAGATATGTGACATTCACCTTGTGACAAGAGATAACTTATCCTCAATTACTCTTTGAGAATCCACATTCTAAGTCTCGTAACAATTCACAAGAAGGGAATCCACTGTACATACTTCATAAGTATGGTGACAATTTACAACTACATGAAGGATAAAGCCATTTAAATTCCACATATGTCAGCCAAACTTGATTTAGTTTAGCTTGGTGCATTATGGAACAGCATTGTAATTAGGTTATTTAGTGCAAAAGCAATTGGAGTAAAGTGGCTTGCCCAATGACACACTATCACTTAAATGTTTAGGTCAGCTGGATAAATCTGACTGGAAATAAATGTTAGAGCAAATGGTTTTGAACAAATATATGAAATAATGGTCGGTCATGCAGACACGACTTTATACCTATGTGTCGAGGTGACGGTCAAAAAGAAAAAAGGAAGATGAGGGTAGAGTAAAAGAAGACTAGAAAAACAACATTAGCCACAAATTTGTCTTTTATTTCATCTGAGGGAGAATCAATTTTTGAGGTCTGTCCATGTGCCAAAAATAGATTGAAGTCTATCATAAATAGTTTGTTTGTTCTGTTGGTTTTAACAGGAAATTTTAACACATTATTATCCAAATCGTACTGACAAAAAGGAAGTTAAGCACCATGCAGATGACCAAGGATGGCAGGGACAGGTGTTAAACCTGCAACTGTTGGATTACAATCCAACGCTAAACCAAGCCAACTACAGCTCACCTATCTGAATGGTGTAAGAATTCTGCAGCACTATAAACCCAAAAAAGTATCAGTACATGTTAAAGAACACATACAAATTGGTTATCACAGTAATCTTTTTATTACAGGAAAGTACTACAGAAATTACTTCTGACAAAGAACAAAACCTAACCTAGCACTTTTAATGTAGGTTTAAAAAAAACGTAAAACCATACTCTGAGAGAAATGGATATCATCAACTCCCAAGAAGCCCAACTGCTATGGACTGGTATTCTATATTCTCTCAAAAGGCACATATGCTTTGATACTATATTATAATATTAGCCACTCCCAAGAAGCTCAGCTGCTGTGGACAGGTATCTTTTTATAATCTTTCAAAAGGCTCACCTGCTTCGGACTGGTATACTATTAGCAACTACCAAGAGGCTCAGTTGCTGTGGACTGGTATAATATCATCAATTCCCAGGAGGCACAGATGCTAGGGACTGGTATCATATCATGAATTCCAATTAGACTTATATGCTATGGTCTCTATGTTATAAAAAACCACAGGAATTTGTCATGGTAAGCCATAAAAGTTGTTATATCTCGTTTATATTGTACTCAATACCTTATTAAATATGCAGGATTAAATAATTACTTAGCAGCTTTTTCCAAGGTCGCTATATCCTTGGCAAACTTAAGTGCATCCTTATCTTGGTCCTCTGCCAGCTGCACCAAATGATGAAGTAATGTCCTGTAGGGGGATCGTGATCGAACACTTGCCAGTCTCTCCAGGCTTGACAGTTTAAAACCAGTACAGTTTCCTTTGAAATTTCCCTGAAAAATTTAAATAAGAGTATAATAAACTATATATATGTCTGCCCCATGTTTAGAAGTCCTCTTGTGTGGATAGTTGAATTATGGGATTATGATTAAGGTGTCTGAATGACTGCAACATATAGCCAAGGTAAGCCATCTTGAATTATAATGAATCTGTAGAAACAGGTAATTCCCTCCAATCTCATGATACAGTGGTGGGTAATAGCAGATGATGATCCACTGATGTAACCAGGAAATAAGACCCTTAAATAAAGGCCATCTAGAAATGACATATTCCCCTGGCAAATTGTCTGTCATGTACATCAAGTGTGGAAGTTTGAGAATTACCATATATACTCTCTTATAAATCTGGTCCAACTGAAAACAATGTTGTTTGTGCTCTAGAAATGCATTTTGGACTGGCTGATCAGGGTCTCTACTGTTTGTTCTACTTATCACTGTTAACAAATTCTGATGTCCAA
The DNA here is from genome assembly GCA_016746295.1 of Potamilus streckersoni. Lineage (NCBI taxonomy): Eukaryota > Metazoa > Mollusca > Bivalvia > Unionida > Unionidae > Potamilus > Potamilus streckersoni. The sequence goes on along the minus strand of JAEAOA010000768.1, from coordinate 2,556,441 downwards.
GACCTCTGATAATATGTGTTGGCTGAATGAAACAAATATACAGACAGACAGATGGACATAAATGACAGCTATATCCCTGTTATTATGTATAGGTATGCATATGTGAGTTATAACTTAAAAGCATGGCATAAACTCAAGTTTTGCAGAGTTATGTCTCAACTATGGAACACAATTATGTATGTTACACAAACTGAAATCTTTTAATACAAAATAAAAACACTGTTATACTTTCATCACTGCCATTGCCTTTAATGTGATGCTTTTGTCTTACGATCTGCTAATTCAGTTAGGGTGATCCCTATGCCCAAAAAAGAAATTAATAAAAAGTTAAAAAATTTACAATACTGGTGCATGAGTAATTTAAATTTGCATCAATAATTCTTATTTGATAGACTGGACAACTACTAACATAGTTCAGGAAATTCCCAGCAGAGAGAATCAGCTGCAGAAACGTTTTAAGTTCAGTACTGTTGATGATGAGTTTAGAGGCTTCTGTCATCGATACAAGAGATGCCTGGAATTTGCTGATGGTACTGTTGAACTCAGCCCTAGTCAGGTGCCCCTCAATTAGGACTGGGTAGTCTGGGATATCTGCCAGAAGCAAGACAAACTGTTCGGCCATACCAAGTTCCAGTCTCTGTCCTTGATACAACTGAATCATAGTCACCTGAAGAAACAAAAAGACAAATACAAATTTGACATAGTGAACAACTGTGGTATTTCACATAATATGGTGGTAATTTTAAGTATTCATATTTCTCATTCAAGGCACATTAATGACAATCTGGCTACAGCTTCCAGGTAGTGGGTTATTTTAGTAGTTCAGATTGGACTGCAAAATAAATCCAGTCATATTGTCACTGAAATAAACGTGAGCAAAATCTGATCATTACTGTGAAATGAAAATGCAATGAAACACTCCTATGTGCTCAAAGAAAATGTTTTAGTAGTCTACATTTACAGCATACATGGTAACATACTAAACAATTACACATACCATCTAAATAAATGTTTCTTCAATCCCAGTGACATTCAATCCTTGATAAAGATGCATACTGTATATACTTCCTTACACATACAGTCCAAATGCAAACCGCACAGACCCAGCTCTTCCATCACATAATATTTACTAGCAGTTCTGGGTCTATGCAGTTTATTTGAAGTAATCAGTAGAGCAAATAACATAGACCCTGATCTGCTAGTGCATTATTCAATTACAGATCATGGTCTGTGTTCTTTGCAGTTGGACTTGACTATTAAGCGAGTATATACAATAAATTGAAGAAACAAATAAAATGGTTTTTAAAATCTGAGTAAAATGCACAAACTGCTATCATTTGTGCTGTGAACAAAGGGACAGGAAACTTTTCATTAATATAGACAAACTATTCACTAGTATAGATATTCTTAATGAATGGTGCTCAGACAAAATGGGAACTACTGCCCATTCAAGTTTTAAAGCAGAATTTGCTTGTCCATGGGCAAGTAACCTTGCAAAAGTTGCTTGTCCGTAAGAAGAAATTTCTGACTCAGAAAATACAATGAATTTCTGCAACACTGGTTTATTATCTTACAAATAAAGAATTTTAAAGTACTTGTTCAGCTATAATTTTATGGGTAATTAAAACAAGGGCACATTTCCCGCTACTTTTCTGTATTACAACCCTGTCTTGGAGGCATATTGTATGTATTTGCTTTTAAGTCCAAATGCAAACTGTACAGATACAGATCTACTATTGCATAATGTTATAGATCTGGCATATTGTATGTACTTGCTTTTAAGTCCAAATGCAAACTGTACAGATACAGATCTACTATTGCATAATGTTATGGTAGATCTGGCATATTGTATGTACTTGCTTTTAAGTCCAAATGCAAACTGTACAGATACAGATCTACTATTGCATAATGTTATAGTAGATCTGGGTCTATGCAGTTTGTTAGGAATAATCAGTAAAGCAAACAATACAGACCCTGATCTCCTGATGCATTATGCAATGGCAGATATGAGTACATGGTAGATCTGAGTAAATGTATTTTGTAGTTGGACTGGACTTAAGTATATACAGCAGACTCAACTAGAGCAGTGCAAAAAAAATGTACACAAACCTATAAAATGTTTTAGTACTTTTGGATCTGTAGCTATGTGACAATATAAACTTTTATAAAAGTTAAAACTCTAAAATTTCACAAGTAATCATCCTTTAATAACATACATGATTTTTTGCCTCACTGATTGGTAAACAATTTTAATGTGTATTAAATAAATTTTTGTGAAGTTGATAATTTTTCAGTATTTGCTTAAAATTATTTCTGTAGCAAAAAAATTCTAGATGTCCCTACTAAAATAAAATCCTCCCATTACCAATTTATCACAAAACTATAACATTGCCATTGTCAAGGTGACTGGTTACTGCAATGTTGCACTCATTGTAAATGTGGGCATTATAAAAATGTAATATAAATAAGAGTGGGATTATTGATAATATTTTTAATAGCAGAATCTTAGTAAATATGCTGGGAATCATACTGTTTTTATTTGAAAATAATGATAAGAAAAAACCCCACCTTGTTACTTATGAGACACAACTTCACAGCTTTACCCATTTTTGTGCTACATCATGATGCAATTTTCAGTATTACATACATGTAACACAGAAAATATGAAACAGATGTATGAAACATGTTCATGAGATTATGTGATTAAGGACTATGTAACTGATCTGGATAATTACCTCCTCTTGGCTTGGCAATATCTGAGTCAGGTATTGTAACAATGGAAGAGTCAGTTGTGTTGATTCCACATCCTCCAGGCTATGCACCAAATCTTCTGCCCCATTATTCAAACGATTGAGGAATAAATTGATGTTCAGTCTGGTTGATGAAGGCAGCAATATAACCTGTGCAAAAAAATTAAAATATTTGAGTTTTGATTTTACTTATGTTGAAACTTAAAATAAAATATGCAAATTTTATCATCTTGCTTGTGATGATGTTACTGTATACCTTGACTGAACAACCTTCAAGACTTTGACATTTGATCTTTTAACCACCCAGTTCCTCTGCTAATGTGACAAACTTGATAATACATTGTAATAATACAAGAAGGAAAACAGACAAAAAACCATTTTCATATCACCCTTAGCAATTAACCCTAAAAAAAACCCTAATAATTCACTATGTTACCATGATCTTTGATGCCTGGGTCCATCATTAACAAGTACCATATATAGTTGCTCAGAGCTAAACAAAAAAGTGTTGTGACATAGGCTCGAAGAAAGTGACTTTAAAAAAATCACAAGTTGTCAAATTCCAGCTGCACTGAATCCAGTTTAATGTGCCTAATCAGACCCTGTCTGCGTAAATAAAATAAATTTTAAATTTTTAATTTATATTAAATAAATAAAAAACATTAAAATGAACCATGTTATTATTTGCCTCTCAAAATATTTAACATAAAGCAATGTTTTCCTTCGGGTCTTGACATCATTGTTCATTTTATCCAGTGCATATATTTTTTTTTGTATAATCAGGCCCAAAGCAAGTCTCTTTAGAAAAATCAATTACCATGACTTAAAATCCACTAGCTTGATGAGGCCATATTTTTTATTATTATTCTGACACATCCACCCCATGCAGATAAATGGATGGTCTCATACACCTGAAGCTGATCACTGAACATTTCTTTACATTCTACTGAATATGGGCTGACAAATGATGAGGTTTCCAACAATTTCACAATTTCTGCATGAACAGGTGGTAATCTTTGAATAATCTTGGCACACAACTGTTTTTGCAATTTTGCCATCAATTAGATATATGTCTGTATTTCATCATGATCAGTATGTAGGGATAAACATTTGGGTCCCAGGAGCAATTTCATTTTCTGAAAGCTGCAATATTTTCCATATATCTTGATTAAAGTTGAAAACAGAAATATGTGTGCTATGTCTGCAGTGTGGCAGTCTATAGTGATGTTTAGCACTGAGGCATCATGTTACAGACATGTAGCATGATGCCCCACCTAGTCCCAATATTCTAACTCCAGGCGACCAGTCCTAACACTAACCTTTTAATGCTGAGCTCCTAATGAAGCAGCTGTTAGTACCATTTTTATAAGTTTTTGTTATGTCTTGACCAGGGTTCGAGCCCATGACCTCCCACATCTGAGGTGGATGCTCTAACCATGAGGCCACCAAAACAGTGTGAAAAAAGAAATGAAGTTTGAGAATCACTGATCTTTCTTTATTATCAGTCAGTACAAACAGTAGCTTCAAGTTTGTAATTAGTTAATTGTGGTATTGTCGATGTAATGAGTTAAATGTAATACTGTGGATGTAATTAGTTACTTGTAGTAATGTGGATGTAATGAGTTAAATGTAATACTGTGGATGTAATGATTTACATGTGGTACTGTGGATGTAATGAGTTACATGTGGTACTGTGGATGTAATGAGTTACATGTGGTACTGTGGATGTACTTAATTGTGATACTGTGGATGTAATTAGTTAATTGTGGTACTGTGGATGTATGATAATTACTGAAAACTCTCACTCCATATTGATAGAATCAGTGGATATGAACTCAATGAGTAAATGGATTTAGTTATTTAGGGTGAAAAAACATAGTTGTAAGGGTTTTTGTAAGTCACTAATCCCTAGCTTACCTTAATTGACATCAATTGCATAGGTTCTACTTGATATATTTAACCAGTAACATCCATTACCAAGTCAGCATTAACACTAATTTTAGGTAACCAATGAAATGCAGAAAACAGAAACAGTACTGGTCCTCATTCACAGGTCACATGCTTAATTTTGTACACAGAAAAAGTTTGAGAGCTTTTGATAATAAGTAAATGATCTTCATATTACAATGGGTCCCAGCAGAGAGCTCTCTATTAATACTTTACCTGTCTATCAAGAACTGGAACATAAAATGCAGCCATTTCATTGACAGCTGCACAGTTTAATGCAATTTGAATAACATTCTTTTGGGACAGGCTCAATGGGCAAGTCACTTATAATATGAGTGGAGACTGATATAGATTTAGTTGGGGTTCTGGACTATCAGATTTATTTGAGCCATGTCATTTATAAAGCAAGTCCAACTGCAAAAACCCAGATCTGCCAGAGTATTATGTGATGACAGATCTGGTTCTTATGAGCACATATATACAGTATATGGCGAATCATGTTTCAAAGTATAATGCCTGTGACTATATTTACATCACATGGTAAACTGCTCATCTTTGTCTAATGTCAATATTTTTTTAAAGAGCACACAGAAGTAAAAAAATATTACCTGGTGACAAAAAGATAAATAAAAAACCTCAACTTGCCTGGCAAAAACAGTCTCTTCATATAAATGGCTCTTCCCAACCCAAAAGTTAATTTTTTTTATCCAGTTTTTTTCTTAAAAAGTCCATGCCAAACTTTTAAAATTTCAGTTTGGAAATAATAATGCCAATTATTATTGCCAATCTAAGGTTTTGAAAACTGTAACTTTTAAATGTAATAATCCAGACTGAACATACCATTTTAGTCCTAATTGGATAAATATATGTATAAATGATTACTGACTCCTGCTTTAATGTCTCAATGATTGCTAACTCATGGTTTAGTTTAATATCATGAATATATGTATAAATAACTCCTCCTGATTTATTAGTTGTATGAAAATACCTTTTAGATTAACTGCAAAAAGAAAATACTCGGGCAAGGGATTATTGTAGGCTCAACTGAAGAAACATTCAGCTTATCTTTCTGTTCTTGATCCATGAATTTAAACATGAAGTCATAAAAATTGCTTGAACATGCTTACTTTCAGTTTCCATCCATACTTACATTCTATATCCATCAATGCTTACCTTCTGCCACATCAATGCCTACTTTTTTTACATCAATGTATACCTCCTGTTTCCATCAATTCCTACTTTCTCCTGCCATCAAAACTTACTTTGTTTCCACCAATGCTTACCTTCTGTTTCCATCAATGCTTACTTCCTGTTTCCATCAATGTACTCTGAATGCATGTTTCTAGTTAGCCTACATTTTGATTTAGTAATGATACAATTTTATGTCAAGTTATGCAGTACTGAAATCAATATCAACCAGATCACATAAATGCTTTTTAATTATTAAACCAATCCTATGTAAGGCTAAATAATTATTAAACCAATACCATGTTAGGCTATTTAATTATTAAACCAATCCCATGTAAGGCTGTTTAATTAGTAAACCACTCCCATATAGGGCTGTGTGATAACTAAATCAGTTCCAACCAGAATCCTCAAATTGTTATCCCAATGCTTTGAAACTGAAGTTCATCTTAAACAAATAAGACATAAGTGTATATTTTGTGGTTTTTAAATTTGAAAATGATAAGAAAAATTCTGAACAAAGAGGTTTTATATGTCTGCAACTTTTGTAGGTAGAGACCGTTGACCCCTAAAATTATAGGGTTTCTTACCTCCAGATGTACACCATTGACCATAGTTTAGTAATTGCATATACTGGAAAACTCAAATTACTGTGCAGAAACAACTTTAATTTCATTCAGTGGCCTAACCTTAGATCTTTTGATCCCCCAAATTTACATGGTTCTGTCTTATACTAAAAGTAAGCTATCCACAAAGTTTGGTGGTGGTAATTAAAATAGAACTAAAATTATACTGAGTAGGAAAAGTTTACAGACACTGTCAGGTATGTTTTGTAAAACTAATGTTATGTTGAAAACTTTCATGCTTATAGGATTTAAGGCACTGTTACCCCTTAATATTGAAGAATATTCTGGTCAAAGCAGGGAACTCTAAATAGGGCATCTTAAAGGCAACAAAAATGAAAAGAGAACAAGATTATCTATCTTTCAATGGTGTTAAAATATGAAAATGAAAATCCATATTATCTATCCCATGCTTTTATTTTGTTAGTTTTTGCACTTGCCAGCAAAAAATGATAAATTGGTAGCATTTCCTCCATACAGTCAATCTCTCAATGGTCCATCCTTAAGCAAAGTAGCAAATAATGAAGAATCTATAGCAACATGTTCAGTACAGACTGGGGCCCCGAGTGGCCAAGTGGTCTAAAGCGATGACTGTTACAGATCACTGCCATCTCATCTCTGCCTTGGTTAGAGTCTAGGATTCGGAGAATGTGGATATATGAGAAAGCTTGCCAGTAGCTTCTCGTGGGTCGGTGGTTCTTTCGGGTGATTTCCTGGTTTCTTCCTCCACCATTAATACTGGCTGTCATGTATAGCCTATCGTGTGCTGAAAGATGGCATTAAGCCCCACAACAACAACAACATCAGTACAGACTTATTCTTTGAAAGTATAACAAGTCAATATACATTATGTACAGTGTGGCAGTATTACAATCATTAGCATCTAAGTTGATCATTTTATCAATAGAATAAAACAAGATCTGTTGGTACACTATATGATGGTAGTCCTACAATGTAAGATCTGAACCCTGAAATATAGGAGGGGGTTGGTTGGTTGATGTCCTAATGCCACATTTTAAAGAAAATCTCACTTAGCTGGCAGCCAGTATTGGCAGTGTTGCACAGTAAATCTCCCATAGTTGGCAGCCAGTATTGGCAGTGTTGCACAGAAAATCTCGCATAGTTGGCAGCCAGTATTGGAAGTGTTTCACAGTAAATCTCACATAGTTGGCAACTAGTATTGTCAGTGTTGCACAGAAAATTTCCCATAGTTGGCAGCTAGTATTGGCAGTGTCACACAGTAAATCTCACATTGTTGGCAGCCAGTATTGGCAGTGTTGCACAGTAAATCTCACATAGTTGGCAACTAGTATTGTCAGTGTTGCACAGAAAATTTCCCATAGTTGGCAGCTAGTATTGGCAGTGTCACACAGTAAATCTCACATTGTTGGCAGCCAGTATTGGCAGTGTTGCACAGTACATCTCACAGAGTTAGCAGCCAGTATTGGCAGTGTTTAGAGTCTTACTGCTTTACAGTGTTTACTCTGATACCTTATACTTTATCAAAGTTAATCCAGGAATATTGAAGTAGTTCAATTGTTAGAACCTAGCTCATCACATTTCTGGTTTCTTAAAGATCAATGGTTGTAGAGGAATGCTAAGGTTGATTAAGTGCTGGATGAATCTGGAATCAAAGGAGAACATGCCAATTCTCATTAGGCCTAAGGTGATAAGCCATATCTGTTTCATGAGGCCTCCATTGTGTCTTACATATATATATATATATATATATATATATATATATAGTTTAATACAAACAATACTATCATACAGGTTAGAGAAATTAAATTCGTACTCTACCGAGTTTCGAACCCAGGTCCGCGAGTAAATGGCACCCATCGCCTTGCCTGCACGCACCAACCCATATACCGTCACGACTAAGCACGCATCACCAAAAAATGATGGCACTGAATCGGTGTTATATAAGCTCGTGCGTAGCAGACACACTCGCATGACGACCTAGTAATTAATTCTCATATATATGTACACAGTCGTTCCAGATTCCTATGAAAGAAATCAAGGTATATAGGATTTTTGTATTACAAATAATTATAAATATATACCAGACAGAACAGACTGTGCTATCCCTGGATTCTGTAGTAGAATCTTGATAATAGTGGGCAGAAATAATAGTTTAATACAAACAATACTATCATACAGGTTAGAGAAATTAAATTCGTACTCTACCAAGTTTCGAACCCAGGTCCGCGAGTAAATGGCACCCATCGCCTTGCCTGCACGCACCAACCCATATACCGTCACGACTAAGCACGCATCACCAAAAAATGATGGCACTGAATCGGTGTTATATAAGCTCGTGCGTAGCAGACACACTCGCATGACGACCTAGTAATTAATTCTCATATATATGTACACAGTCGTTCCAGATTCCTATGAAAGAAATCAAGGTATATAGGATTTTTGTATTACAAATAATTATAAATATATACCAGACAGAACAGACTGTGCTATCCCTGGATTCTGTAGTAGAATCTTGATAATAGTGGGCAGAAATAATAGTTTAATACAAACAATACTATCATACAGGTTAGAGAAATTAAATTCGTACTCTACCGAGTTTCGAACCCAGGTCCGCGAGTAAATGGCACCCATCGCCTTGCCTGCACGCACCAACCCATATACCGTCACGGCTAAGCACGCATCACCAAAAAATGATGGCACTGAATCGGTGTTATATAAGCTCGTGCGTAGCAGACACACTCGCATGACGACCTAGTAATTAATTCTCATATATATGTACACAGTCGTTCCAGATTCCTATATATATATGATTAGTATATATGTAATAATGCATCAAGTGCTAAATAATTAGCTCAGTTAGATGTACAAATCCAGTTTTGGGATTTTAAAATTTTTTTTTAATTCAACAAAAATCATTATATATAAATCATATATATTATAATTAGTGTATATATATATATATATATATATATATATATATATATATATATATATATATATATATATATGGATAATGTACCAAGTAATTCAAGTGCAGGGATGAACAAGTTCAATTATGATATAAGTATATATAATGTAATAAGCACTTCAAATACTGGGCTAAACCAGCTCAATTAGGTGCAAAAATCGTTTTCAGGAATTATAACATTTATTTTAAGACATATATATATATATATATATATATATATATATATATATATAATTAGAATATATAATACATATGTTCTTCAGGTAGACAGCTAAAACAGCTCAGGTTGGCAAAGAAATCAGGGACTGTTAAGCGATCAGAAACACAAAATTTTGGGCCTTAAAGAAACATAAGCATTAGCCCATCAAATTAGCATTGAATCTGACCATTGTCTTTCATTAGGACAATGCATTCACTCCTCAACCTACTGAAATGGCAGTCCACATCTGAAACACTGTACAGAAGTAGGATGAATAATTTCTACATTAATTTTCTTAAAACTCACATGAATCATGAAAATTTGCTCAATGCTACAAAGTTATGGGCTGCACACAAAAAAGTTATTGAATGGATAGATGGACAACAAAATACTTATAATACAGGAGAATAAAAACCATAAGGATTTTAGTTGGAAAACCAGTGAAACCACTATAGTTCAAACTGCATTGTCGGTGCATAAATAATGTGGAAAATTGTATATTCTACCTCCTCAATTGGTGTGTCAGTGGTGTTGACTTGAAACAGAGCTTCCAGGCGATGAAAGTCAGGAATCAACCCATGTCCATTAGCAGCCATTGTCTGCCACAGACACTTGTACTGACCAGCTGAAAATTTGACAAATCTGTAAATTAACAGTCTTGCTAATGATAAGTCTTGCTAATGTTAAGTCTCATCCATCAGACCATTTCAATTTTTAGCTTTCAACCCACTGCTTATCTGAGATGGTCTCCAGTATCAGCTGATTAGAGTGTTAAGTCAAATAAAAATTCTACATAAAAAACAAGAGACACATACATCGATCCTGAACAAAACTTTTAGTTTATGTCATATGATTAATTGAGAAAACAACTGAATGATCAATGTTTAATGGCACAGCAATAAACTTAGGGTCAAAACAACTGGAGCAAAGTGTATTGCATAGAAACACCACACAACAACTGACTGGGCTTGTCTGGTTGTGACTTCTGCATGATGACCACCATAGCAGGTGACCCAGGCTGGTCTAGGTGGCTTTTGAACTTGTAACCAACTGCTTGTGAGTTTAGCATGCCCACTGCTTAGCCACTATGGAGGCACCCAATATCTGCATACTTTCCTTTTATACAAATCTGTGGATATTGATGAAAGTGTACATGTTTTTACTGGTTGCAAGAAAAACCTAAACTGAATTGATGTGTAATTTCTAACTGCACAGAAGAAGAACTGGTATGGCAGTTGTCATCCTTTTCAAAATCAACAAATTTAATATTTATGATCAAGGCTTTTTGCATTTCGAAATGTACAAGCTTAAATATGTAGAAACATATATTTTATCATTTTCTGTAATATGGACAAAATGAACAATGTCAATATTTACGAAAAGGACTTTTTACCATTCTAACTGTAAAGTCTTAAATGTGCAGAAAAAGAAAACAATTTATGATTTTCTGCAACATGTGTATCAATGAAATGTAATGACATACATACCTATTTTATCCTCCGATAGTATGATCCATTTCAGATCCTGCATTTTACTAACTGGTGCAGGTACTGGTTGCCTAACAACAACATTGCTTTGTTTCTCAACTGCCAGTGATTCAATATCTTCATCCATCCCAGTGTCAATATAGTCGATGTTGTCATACATTGTGTAGTCCACAATTTTAGGCTCTGTTTTAAATTTTAACGTGCTTTGATATCCCACTAGTCCTGGATCATTGACTGACACATTGTCATACGAAGTGATAGACAAATGTGAGAAACTGTTATTATGATTATAGACTGGTTTTTCCTTAACAATATTTGACATGGTGATGTTCACTGCACTGCATCTGTCTTGACTAGATTTTGCTTTCATTGGATCCAACTGTCTACTTTTGGATTCATTTTGACTAGAAGGTGATATGTTCTGACTCAGTTTCAACTCTGACTGAGGCTTTTCATGCTCACTCGGAGAGAGTCTTTGCACAGTCTTATCTTTACTCAAGTCATTTCGATGTATGCATGACATGACTGTGCTACTTTCTTGGCAATTTTCAAAAATATCTGACATACATTGCTTTTCATTGCAATGTTTCTGACCTACATATGACTTTGTCTGTCCAATATTCCACTGATTTTGACAAGCAGACGTCTTTTTCTGACTTACATTTGAATGGTTTTGACAGCAGTTACTGTTTGCACTGCACCCTGATACACCAGAATCCCCAAGCTGTCTGTAGGAATGGACACATTTCAGACCAAGATGGACCTGGTCTGGCAGTTTCTGAAGGTCACTCTGAATGTCATCTAGCCTGGCCACATCACAGGTGTGGACAATATGGTGTACGAGGCAGTCAAGGGTTTGCCAAAGATACTCACTTGTGCAAAAAAAGAGAGCAATATTATTTAATATAAAGAACTAGGGGCTTGACATGCTGACAAAACATCATTCAACAATGAGCTATATACTGCATTCAAAGCATAAATATGAAATCTTGCCTCCAGAAGATTTTGTTTTGTATTATCTAAAACGTGTAAACAGGCCATCATGGAAGTATTCCTGAGGGAAAGAAAATTGAGACAGACCCCCAGGCACATGACAATTATGTTTTAGGAAAATTGTGTGCAAAGACATATCCCCCAACCAGTGCTTGTTTTGTTTTAAATTATTTTATTGTATGAAAGCATAAACAAAATATATATCAAATACATTGAAGGTTTAGTTAGTTTTCATAAACAGTGGCATATAATTGAACAGAAATTATTTTAATTTAACATTCTAGAACATGTCAGAATTTAATCAGGTTAATATCTACCTTTTGGCATGAACATTTCAGAAAAATTGGATAGTACAGCCCATCATACCTTTTGTTGTATTTCCCTTAGAAGACATAATTTCCTTTATATTTCAATGAATTTATTTCAACTGCAAAATCCTATTAAAAACTTAAAATGGTTTGAGAGTCTGATCATGTCATCCATATATTAACTTCTGAACATCAGCTGAAAGTATATCCCTGCTGACATTTACTTAATAGACCAGCTCATGTGTTTTGCTTAAGCTTCCAAACTTTAAGAAAATGCAGTTTTAAAAATCTACTAAAATCACTTTTATGTTAGCAAAAAAGATAGTAGCCAATCTTTACTTTTCTTCATTTATTCTTGTTCCAGTCCATTCTTAATTGCACCCCACCTCCAGTCTTTGCAAATATTTACTTGATACAATTACAATCTAGATGAGTAGTTGCAGTTGTTGTGGGTTTAATGCCATTTTTGGACATGACTGGCAATAAAATGTGGTCAGTTTATCCAGTTGAGGACAAACCTTGGAAAATAATGGGAAGAACCACTGATCCACAGAAAGATACTGGCAAGCTTTCCCACCTACCCAATTTTCTGAGCACAACATTTGAACCCACTTGGATAGAGGTGAGATAGAAGATTATTGGAAAAGCAAAATCCTTAGACCACTCCATTACAGGGACCCTTGAAGATTATTTAAGTCCTTCATACTTTACAAATTTCAAACTGAATCTTGTTCCATCTGGGTAAATGTTTATAATTTGGAATAAAAGTTGACAATGACAATGCAATGGTAAAGAAGTACTACCTTTACAAGAAAGAGCAGTCAAATACACATAATTACGTGCCTGTCCATTAAACACATGATTACATGTATGGCTGATACACAGATTCTTATGCAGCCAAAATTAAAAGTTTGTACATATGTACTGAACAAGCCAAAAATAAAAGTTTGTACATATGTACTGAACAAGCCAAAAATAAAAGTTTGTACATATGTACTGAACAAGCCAAAATAATAGTTTGTACATATGTACTGAACAAGCCAAAAATAAAAGTTTGTACATATGTACTGAACAAGCCAAAAATAAAAGTTTGTACATATGTACTGAACAAGCCAAAAATAAAAGTTTGTACATATGTACTGAACAAGCCAAAAATAATAGTTTGTACATATGTACTGAACAAGCTAAAAATAAAAGTTTGTACATATGTACTGAACAAGCCAAAAATAAAAGTTTGTACATATGTACTGAACAAGCCAAAATTAAAAGTTTGTACATATGTACTGAACAAGCCAAAAATAAAAGTTTGTACATATGTACTGAACAAGCCAAATTAAAAGTTTGTACATATGTACTGAACAAGCCAAAAAATAAAAGTTTGTATGTATGTACTGAACAAGCCAAATTAAAAGTTTGTACATATGTACTGAACAAGCCAAAAATAAAAGTTTGTACATATGTACTGAACACAACATGCAAGATACCAACCACTATAACCAGCAAAATTAAAACAAAAGGGATGAGACTGCAGTTATAAAATTGCCAGAATGATAAAAACGTCATATAAGTAGAACATATATTTTATCATTTTTTTAAAACAAAACTTTATTATTGTAAGGTACGAAGGGATTAAATAATCATCAGACGATTGTAAATTACAAGGTCAATATTTTAAAGACAGGAAGTGGAGTATAAGCATTGAAATTTCAGAAATTATTCAAAGAAAAAGACTTTGGAAGCATAATAAGATTAGGCTAATCATCCAACAAAAAGATTTGTGAAATTTGTATCACTGTGCTCTTCACGATAATCAACCCATAAATGGAGAAAAATAAAGACAGCAAAATCAGTATGTGATGATTTCTCAGAGACTGGCAAATAATTTTTCATATCTTAATCAAGACATAGTTTTAAATCAACTTGATGTTGTTGTTGTTGTTGGGCTTAACGCCATTTTTCAGCACACGATAGGCTATTCATGGCGGCCAGTATTAATGGTGGAAGAACATGGAAATCACCGGAAAGAACCACTGACCCACGAGAAGCTACTGGCAAGCTTTCTCACATATCCACATTCGCCGAATCCTAGACCCAAACACACAGACAGAGGTGAGATGGCAGTGATCCATAACAGACATCACTTTAGACAACTTGGCCACCCTTAAATCATCTTGATGATTTTGCAGTGGTATAAAGTGTTGCATGCTGTGTCCCAAGTGTAGGAGATATTGTGCCTCTCTGTCCAACAAATCTGGGAGACACACACCATTTAAAATGGACAAACTACTAGATGGCACTAAATGCAGTGGAAAACAACATGGAGACAACCTTATTTTGTCACCCAAACTTGTATTCTGTACTGCACTATCATCTTTTTCTGTGACACTTATATTGTTTTAAATATTTTATCATGAGCTGAAGCAGCCCATAAAAACACCATATGTGTTATCTAGTTCATCTGAAAAACGGAATTATGGAATTTCCATTCTGGTTCTTGCTGTTACTTAACTTTATTGTCTATAGGCATTTATTAGAATTCTCATACTTACTGATTCTTTTTTTAAAAAAACCAAAAAACAGTTCATTGATTTAAACAATTTGTGTTTCTTCCTGTATTGACCCAACAAATTAGTCCCTTATATAATTAATATAACCTTAAATATACTTTACACCAGTGGTCATCAGTGACACTGTAATACATCAGTAGTCATCAGTGACATTGTATTACACCAGCAGTCATCAGTGACAATGTAATAACCAGTGGTTATCAGTGACATTGTAAGACACTAGTAATTAGTGGCAATGTAATACACCAGGTCATCAGTGACATTGTAATACATCAGTAGTCATCAGTGATATTGTAAGACACCAGTAATCAGTGACAATGTAATACACAAGTGGTCATCAGTGACACTGTAATACATCAATGGTTATCAGTGACATTATAATACATCATTGGTCATCAATGACTGAAATACACCAGTGGTCATTCAAAACACTAATACACCAGTGACATTGTAATAGATCAGTGATCATCAGTGACATTGAAATATGTTTTGGATTGCTACTGCAAATCTTAAGTGGTGTTTGATTGTCATAATTTTGTTTTAAAATGGAAAATAAACTACCAAATAAAATTTTGTATTGCCTCTAGCAACTTTTGCTAGAGCCAATATAGCTGTGGACAGACATGCACTAAAGAAAAAATAGTAGGCAGAATAAAAAATCTCTTGAATAAACACACAAAGGTGGTGAAAAGCAGTCAGGACTTTGGGGACACTTTGCAAACAATAGTTGCAGAAACCTACCATTCCATGCTCAAGGTGCAACACTGGGTATAGGCACAGCAAGAGATTCATATTTCACAGATCATTTATTAATGACAGGTCCGAATGATTATACATTAATTACTTATGAAGTTGTAATTGCCTTTGGAAACACCCCCCCATGCACTTACTAAATGAGGAATATTCCAAAAACAAAGTAAAAAACATAATTGTTTAATGTACCTTTGAAGGCCATAATCATGATTAATGAAGCAAAAACTGCTGGTAGTATGGGAAAAATCATTTAAGAATTTAAAATTTAAATGCACAAGCAATGTGTGCATAAAACATAAGTGGCTCACTACCTTCCTCTCGTAGCAAAACCC
Source organism: Potamilus streckersoni (assembly GCA_016746295.1). NCBI lineage: Eukaryota > Metazoa > Mollusca > Bivalvia > Unionida > Unionidae > Potamilus > Potamilus streckersoni. The sequence goes on along the minus strand of JAEAOA010000768.1, from coordinate 2,540,347 downwards.
AACAGTCAACAGTGCACAAGAAATGGATTTAAACACAATTTTTAAATAATATATGACAGAAAGGGAATACAAATATACACATTTATGTGTCCCAAATAGAAATTGAAATGTTTGTGCAATATAAAAAAAATTTAGTGCACTGACTTATTGTCAGCACATTAACATCACACATTCAGCAAAATGAAGGCTTTGTTTTATCCCAGTTAATCTCATATGAATTAATATAAATTCTGAGTGTATGCTAAAAATATCAAGAAATGGTTGTGATATACTGAAGTTATGACCATTTAATTTTGTACATGATATATGAAAACAATCAGCAAGGTGCTGGGTCATAGGTGGAAGTGTGTAATAAACTATCAATGTGCATATTGATGAAGTGATGTCTCACTCATCTGTTTGGGAATAGTTAACTGTTTATATCCTAGACACAGATCTGCCAACCCTGAAGAGATTTTTTTTGGTAAGTTTCACCAGTTTTCAGTAAATAATAGCAAAATATCATAAACTGCTATTGTAAAGCTGGAAAAGGTAATCAAAAGTTTGATATTTGAAACATGCAGTGATGGTAAACATTATGTTCAACTAAAAAGTTTGTAAAGTACATGTAGACTTTATTTACCACTAGTACATTTGAACAAAATTAGTTCCAAACCCTATGCTGCTCAATGGCTTGTTGCTATCTCTCAACTTGACATAATGCTTGGAAATTCTCTTTCCATTTCACATGATGATGGCAATCATATCTCCTGCCACAAGACATACTCAAATTAGCATGTAATGTCCAATAAACATAATTGTGTCCCTTCCTGCTTTCATTCACAAGAATCTGAACATTCCTTTTTTATTCTACTGTGTGACTATTTACACTATTCAAGAGGCTTATTTTCCCTTTCATCCTAAACATCCATCACTTGCTGGATGCCATTTTTAAAAAATTCTATAATCAACACTTTGATCATGCAGACATTTTTTTATGACAAAATAGTTGCAGTTTTAAGCATCTGAGGTGCTGCTATAAAGTTAGTCTGGTTCCCTAACTAATTTCACTAATTCTAATATGAAACTCAGATCCAAATCAAACATGGATGAACCAATTATCTGAATATTATGGCAATGATCATTATTCCATAGTATTTGCTTTTATGCTGTTAAGTCTATATTTTAAAGTTAATTTTCCTAACACACTTATGGCAAAATTGTATAGGTTGGCAAGTCTGTTCACAGCCAACTGGAAAAAATCTAAATCCTGATGAAAATTGTACCTGTTATTTGGGTAGACTGTTTCCACAGCCAGCAGATCTTGCAGAATGTTGACTAAGCATGCCATTTTGGCACTACCAAATACCTGTAAGAATGCAATAAGAATGAAATACACACCTGACAAATGCATGACACTACCAAATGCCTGTAAGAATGCAATTAGAATGAAGTACACACCTGACATATGCATGGCACTACCAAATGCCTGTAAGAATGCAATTAGAATGAAGTACACACCTGACATATGCATGGCACTACCAAATGCCTGTAAGAATGCAATTAGAATGAAGTACACACCTGACAAATGCATCACACTACCAAATGCCTGTAAAAATGCAATCAGAATGAAATACACACCTGACATATGCATAGCACTACCAAATGCCTGTAAGAATGCAGTCAGAATGAAATACACACCTGACACATGCATGGCACTACCAAATGCCTGTAAGGAAGCAATCAGAATAAAATACACACCTGACATATGCATGACACTACCAAATGCCTGTAAGGATACAATCAGAATGAAATACACACCTGACATATGCATAGCACTACCAAATGCCTGTAAGAATGCAATCAGAATGAAATACACACCTGACATATGCATAGTACTACTAAATGCTGTGTAAGAATGCAATTAGAATGAAATAGACACCTGACATATGCATAACACTACCAAATGACTGTAAGAATGCAATTAAAATAAAATACACACCTGACATATGCATGACACTACCATATACCTGTAAGAATGCAATTAGAATAAAATACACATCTGACATGCATAGCACTACCAAATGCCTGTAAGACTGCAATTAGAATGAAATACACACCTGACATATGCATAGCACTACTAAATGTAAGAATGCAATTAGAATGAAATACACACCTGAAATATGCATAGCACTACTAAATGCCTGTAAGAATGCAATTAGAATGAAATACACACCTGACATATGCACAGCACTACCAAATGCCTATAGGAATGCAATTAGAATGAAATACACACCTGACATATGCATAGCACTACCAAATACCTGTAAAAATGCAATTAGAATAAGGTACACACCTGACATATGCATGACACTACCAAGTACTTATAAAAATGCAATTAGAATGAAATACACACCTGACAAATGCATGACACTACCAAATGCCTGTAAGGATGCAATCAGAATGAAATACACACCTGAGAAATGCATATTTTACATAAGGATCATGCTATATGTTCTGCATTCTCATAATCTTTTAAAGTAACTCTCTCAATAGGGCAAGATTAGATAAATGCAGCAATATAGAAAAAAAGGTTAAGTGTTGTAGAAATATAAGGGTCAACTGCAAAAGTGTATGGTAATTTAGCAAGAAGCCAGCTGACAATAAAAAGACTTTGTATTCTGTTGAACATGTGACCACCTGCAAAATCCAAAATGGCTTGTGAAAGAGTATTTCTCACTTGCTACAAGAATAACTACCATGCATTAACATGACAGGGTTCAATCTAAAAGTCATGGATACGAGGCCAATGGCACCTCAATAATTTTTAAAATCATCAGGTCATAATGTTTTATGGGCCAGAATATTATATGGTTTCTTATTTTATTCTTAGGTAATTGCTTACTGTACAATTTAAAATGTGGAATTTTAATGAATTACCAGTTAAATGAATTAGTTGGTTAGAGCTAGCATGACGTCATGCAAGAGTTACAGAAATATATGGTTTGCGTTGTGTAAATATCTGCTGAATAACTCAGAAAAGAATCTAAACACTTAGGTTCAAACTCTTCTAATGCTCCAGTATATGTTGGTTATTTTACAATGTACATTATTTCTAAGATTAAAAATTCTTTCTTTCTCTGAATTAAGTCTTTGCATGACCTGCACCATTTCCATATTAAATGAAAGTAAATATTAATTTATGGTAAAGCTTGATGCTTATGGCATGCTGTAAATGTTAGTGACGCCTATTGCAGAAAAACAAAATGTTTCTAAGTTTCTTACGTACAATTCAATTTACTTAGATGCTTTAATCTTGTGCTAGCTAGTATGCTACTGTCATTACTCATCAATGTGTTGTTTTTTCCAAATATAAAGTATTTTGCAACATTAAGTTCTTAGCAAAAGGCAGCATACCCAATTTTGCTGAACCATCAGTTCCTCTAAGTTATTCATTCACAAAGCATACATGCTAAAGTGCTGTATTCAAGACCAGGAAAATAATGGGCATAGAGATGTTGTGATATTTGTGCCAATCTTCTGGACAATACACACCTTCTATATTTTATTTGGCCATTAATGACTGCCATCAGTGCCAAAATGCAGGCTAGACTGGATCCTGCATTACTTAGACTGACAAAATCTTAACCTTTCAAGAGCCACTGCTGAAAAACTAGAAATGTGTTAAGAGGATGGAAATTGTTGCTCAAGTTTTAAAGTCATATGAAGTTTAGAAATAAATATAATAAAAAAAGAAGACTTATTGGCATAAATAATGGCAAAAATTCCACCAGAATTCGCTAAGATCTTCTCAATATGTTTTAAATTTTGTCAAGCTTATTAATTTGTGTTTTATGATATAATAAAAAGGATGAAGGATTTCAATAAATCTTGAAGATATCTTACATTAAAAATTAAAGGTATGTTGTGATACTTAAGTTAAAGGTTGTGGCAGATGGTGCTATTCATTCTGAAAGGTATTTGAAACATCCAAGCATTATTAAAAATGGAAGCATTACATTTGACAGACCAAATTAATGTCACTAAGACATTTAAAATGATTTGATTACTAAAAGAATAGGCTGAAGCTGGAAATCTTATTTCTCATTCATTTCTCCGGAAACGAAACAATTTTAAAAAGAATGAATTTATACTACCATTATATCGATAACATCAATATTATTTCTCATTTACAAACATATTAATCTGATGATAAATGTAAATTTATATGTATTTTATTGTATACTTTTAAAGAAAATTATTTTATTCTGTGTTCCTCTTTTGTGATGCCATCAAAATCTGGGATAGTAAAAAGTTTGTGGAGTTATCTCCCCTAAAACTCTTAAATGATGATGACTAAACTGCTATAAAGATTTTCATGAAATTTTTACATTTATTTTAAAATGTTATCTTTATTTGCATAATGTTTCTTTCAAAACTTCATTGTCACTTTAAAGTAAAAAATATAAATTTTATTGTAAAAGGCATTAAAATAAAACCTCATACCAAAACTGGTTTGAATCCATAAGTTCTTCACAAGTAATTGAGTGGAAATGAAACTGTACTTGAAGAGAATAGTTTCAAGATAGATCCATTGGAAAATGGTAAATATCAAATTTGACTTAAGTCTTCCTAGTGGAAAGCCTGGTGGTAAAATTTGGTATGAATCTATTTAGTACATCAAAAGTTCTTCATATGCAACTGATGGAAACAAGTCAAAAGTCAAAGAGAAATTCCATTCAGTTTTGTTAGAAAATGGTGAAATGTCAAATGTGCCCCAGATGTTATTAATCTAAAGCTTACAATTTTACTTGGCCCATGCTTATTTTGATCAATAGCATACCCTGTTCTGTATTTGATCTATGATGTCCTGGGGACTGTTCAGGTCTACATTGTGTTCAATATTTATGGCTTCCTCATCTGCTATTTTCCTCTCATGGAACACCTGAGAATGAAATTTTGAGATCATAGATTTTTGTGGATGAGACAATCACTATAGTACCTATGATTTAAGAAAGGTATGAAAATACACCAGAAAAAGACTCCCATGACAATGATTCCTGAATAACTAAGCATCTTTATGATTGTACTATAACTGATCCCACCTTTCCCACCAACATTCTATGTCATCCATAGTTTGCATGAATTGGTTGTTGTATTCTTGTGAAGGAATTGATTTTTACAAGGCAGTTCTTGTATATAAATGTGCAATAAATCTGTTCATTTCATGTCCTGAATAATGAAGCTGCCAGTAAACAAGGTAAAATGGAAAACTTAATAGCACAAGGCAGTTCTTGTATATAAATATGTCTGCATGAGCTGTACTAGAGTATCTTCCTAATTTATTTGGGCCTTATTGAACACACTACCAGTTGAGATCAACATTAAATGAAATACTTCATCAACTAAAACCAAGAACAGAACAATTTAAGGAAAACAGCTAATATTCTGGTATAGTTTTGTGGAACAAGCTGCCACTGCATGATAAATCTGCAGAATATATCACATTACCCCTCTACCTCATAGACTGTAAGTCTTTTTAGCCCTTTGATATACATGTAGCAAAGTTACAAAGTGCACTGCACTATGCATAGGTGTGTTAAGCAGTGAAGTAAATGTTACGTTTAACAGCAATTTTAACCATTTTACATTTTTGGTAAACTTATATTATGTATGGAAATATTTAATGGTAAAATACAGTCATTATAGCTATATAATTATTTTTCACAAAAGAATTTTGTATGTGCTTTAAAATTTTAAGAGAACTTGATCACTATCAAGTTAGTGAAGCTGCGTGATCAACCATAACGTCAATTTCTCTCACTTGTAATTTACAAGTTCTTTGCCTTCATCTATATCACTAAATCAGCTCAATTTGATAATTTATAAAAACTAATGGCTTTCTACATCAGTATCATAGCCTTTACCTAAGCTATTGAAGCTTTTGTAGTTGTGATGTGATGTGATTATGATTTTTAACGCAGGTTTAACAATTTTTCAGTCATATCACTACGATGTCTGCAGTGTGGCAGTTTATAGTGATGTCTAGCACTGGGGCAGCATGTCTTTCAAAGTTGTGATTCTGATTGAGCAAGTACTGAACGATATCAACGAAAGCCATTTTGTTGAATGGAGAATACAACAAAGTTATGACCTACTTACTTTAAATAGCAGATTTTGATCATAGCATAAACAACCACATGATCTGACTTAATCGTCATTTTCACCAATGAATGTAGTATCTAATAGGGGTTTTTTTTCCCAAAGGTGACACAATGAAAACCGGCTCAAAATGGCTGCTGTTTACAGAGTTGCCAAAAGGCGCTCATATGCCAATCAGATAAAGTGCAAAAAGGTGCATGTATGCGAATTCGTCAGATCGTCAAAGGCACTTGTATGAGGTAAAGGGTTAAGAGATATCCTGAGTATGTATAATATAATGCTAATGACACATTATGGAGGATATCAAATGATTCAATAAATTATGAAACAAGTGAAACAATGTCCAATTTTTGCAAGCCTTGGTAAGCAAAGCTGGATATATATATATATATATATTCAGCATCATAAATGTAATATTAAATCATTACCTATTTGAGATTCTGTTTATTACATAATTTTTAAATTAATGGAAATAATTTAGACAGAAAGAAGAAATTTCATTCATTCTGATGCAGATGCTACTCCTTTCATTTGTTGTATGTAAAAGAAATAGTTGAGTTAATAAAAAGTGTTCTATAACCTGAGACATTTCAAATGAGATTTAAAATTTTTTTCAAGAGAAACTGTCCTTCCAAATAAAAATAACTAACATTTGACACAGACATCATTTTTCAACAATGGATCTCTAATGAAAACTCCTGTACAGTATGATGTCACATAGCTGACTCAAGTTAATTAAGATGAGCATTACAGTGTCAATTTTAATGAAAATGTTGACAATGTTTCCACTAACAAGAAAATGAACTATATATATCGCAATGTTTCTTATGACACAGTTTACAGCATACAAAAAAGCACAGCAAAGTAGGAAAGAAGTTTCTCATTGCGGTCAAAAGAGCAGGAAAGATAATACTGAGTTAATGTGATTTTATTGATTTTTATGGTTATTCAAAATAGATCTTTGGCATTTGGTACTTAAATTTTGTGCATGTCTCATGGAAAGGGTATCCCACTGGTTTCACTAATGATCATAATTTTCACTCTTGAATAAGTGTCTGCATGCCTCTACATTTTTTCAGTTCAAGCAAATTTAGATGCCTCAAATGCATTTCAATGGAAATGTGTCTGGACATATCTGCCACATCTCCATACAAGTACTTCAATACATCCCTGGTCAACAATTGCCATCTGCATGGTTAATTTGCACCACAGGATTGCAGGGAGTATCTCCACTAGTAAACACATCTTAGAAGCATCTAAGATGGAATGACGTGCTAGTCCTTACTCAAAGCTGCATGCTGAAAAGTCCTTACCTCATACTGCATGCTGAAAAGTCCTTACCTCAAGCTGCATGCTGAAAAGTCCTTACCTCAAGCTGCATAATGAAAAGTCCTTACCTCAAGCTGCATAATGAGGTTCTGATCAGGTTCCTCCCTCCTCATGAAGTTCAGCACATCCAGAAGTTTCAAACCTGTCCCAGTTAGTAGACAGCAGTGAATATACATATGTAGCACAAAGAATATACAAAGGGACTGTTAGTGAGACTAATATACACAAAAAGCAGTTAGAGAGGCTTTAAATTCAAAACACTTAAAATAAACTGAAAACTGTTAAAGATCAGTGACCATTAGCCAAGAAACGTTTGCTCAGAATTTTAATTATAAATTAAAGGGAGACAAAGCTTTTAATTTTACAATTATTGTTTTCAGTTCATGATTTTAGACCAACTCCTATAACTCTGAATAGAAGGTAGTTTTGGTTTGTCTTTTGTGGGGTTTAATGCCATTTACAGCACAGGCAAGGCATTATAGTATAGCAGAATAATGAATGGTATTGGTCTCATGCAAAGTACACAAAGGACTATATTTATGCTTGTAAAATTGATGATTCCAGTACTGATAAATAACTGATATCTAGAGCAACTAAAATCTTGCTGAAGTGTACCTTAATGAAGCACACAAAAAGCATTTAAACTGAATAATTTTTTCACCAGTATATCTATATAAACACAGCTCGATAAACCATTCATTCATGTCAAACTTAGTCCGCCTCAATCAAGCAGTTTCAGCATTATCAGATAATCATAATACAAAGATTTCCAAAACAATAAAGTCTAAGACCAAAAGTAAGCAAGAGGCACAAAAGGGTATGTGTTTGTACATCTGGCTGAGAACTATATACAAGTCAAATGTGAGAGGCCCTGATGTGTGTGTGATTGTACATCTGGCTGAAAACTGTATATAAGTCAAATGTGAGAGGCCCTGATGGGTGTGTGATTGTACATCTGGCTGAAAACTGTATACAAGTCAAATGTGAGGCCCTGATGGGTGTGTGATTGTACATCTGGCTGAAAACTGTACACAAGTCAAATGTGAGAGGCCCTGATGGGTGTGTGATTGTACATCTGGCTGAAAACTGTATACATGTCAAATGTGAGAGGCCCTGATGGGTGTGTGATTGTACATCTGGCTGAAAACTGTATACAAGTCAAATGTGAGAGGCCCTGATGGGTGTGTGATTTGTACATCGGGCTGAAAATTGTATACATGTCAAATGTGAGAGGCACAGATGGGTATGTGATTGTACATCTAGCTGAAAACTGTATACAAGTCAAATGTGAGAGGCCCAGATGGGTGTGTAATTGTACATCTGGCTGAAAACTGTAATAAGTCAAATGTGAGAGGCCCAGATGGGTGTGTGATTGTACATCTGGCTGAAAACTGTATACAAGTCAAATGTGAGAGAAGATGGTCAAGAAATCTGTGGAAGAAACAATGAATATTATCAAAAATTCTTTTAATTCTTTTGATTCATTATGAAGATTTTGCAGTGTTTTCTTTGTATCTTCATTCATATTGGTCAACAGATCAGCATCATTAGTACAAAAACAAACGACATTGTTGAATAAGAAATATTAATTTTTTTTAGCATTTCTACTTTTGCAACAGTGGTCTTACTGGATGGCAAATCAGCAAAAATTGTTTACATTTTAATGGAATTCATGCTGGTTTGCTTTGCCTCTCAAATTTGGTTAAATTCTGATGAGTTGTTTTTGAGAAATTATCATTTAAATTTGTTTTTTTTTACATTTCGTAATGACAGCAATATCTGATCACAGATTCATGTAATTTCAAAATTTGAGAAAAGTCTTCATGTCAGGATGCTTTTCATCAAAATTAATTAACTGTTGATTTATTTGGTCACCTTTTAAATTTAAAGTAGCCAAATTCTGATGACAGCTTGGCATCATTTTTAAAAGTTTAAAAGGTTTATGCCCGAATGCTTTCCGTTAAATTTGAGTTGCTTTTGCTTTGTTCTGCTAAATCTGTAAAGCCCATATGCCATACTTTCTGTAAAATTTAATATGTCCCTATGCCAGGGTTCTTGTGAAATTGAATAGATCCTCATGAGATGCTTTCTGTAAAATTTGAAAGCTTAATATGCCATGCTTTAAGTTTGAATGGCCAATATGCCATGCTTTAAGTTTAAATGGCCAATATGCCATGCTTTAAGTTTGAATGGCTTATATGCCATGCTTTAAGTTTGAATGGCCAATATGCCATGCTTTAAGTTTAAATGGCCAATATGCCATGCTTTAAGTTTGAATGGCTTATATGCCATGCTTTAAGTTTGAATGGCTTATTTGCCATGCTTTAAGTTTGAATGGCTTATATGCCATGCGCTAAGTTTGAATGGCCAATATGCCATGCTTTAAGTTTGAATGGCTTATATGCCATGCTTTAAGTTTAAATGGCCAATATGCCATGCTTTAAGTTTGAATGGCTTATATGCCATGATTTAAGTTTGACTGGCCAATATGCCATGCTTTAAGTTTGAATGGCTTATATGCCATGCTTTAGATTTGAATGGCCAATATGCCATGCTTTAAGTTTGAAAGGCCAATATGCCATTTTTTAAATCTGAATGGCCAACATGCCATCCTTTAAATCTGAATGGCAAATATGCCATGCTTTAAGTTTGAATGGGCCTTATGTCAGAGTGTAAAATTTTAAATGCCCTTATGCCAGACTGTAAAATTTTAAAGTCCCTTATGCCAGACAATCTGAGAAATTTGAAAGGTCCTTATGCCATGATTTCGTAAAATTCTCTTGCTGTTTTGATGAGAAATAATTTAAATTGTGTTTTTAGTAACAGCAAGCATATATGTTGCACAATCAGCATTACTTGCATAAAGAAATGAAATGCCTTGACACCAGGATGTTTTCTGTCAAATTTGGTCAGCAGTCTTTGAAAAGAAGTTATTACTAATTTGTTTTTTCTTTAATCTTAGTCATGGTGACCCTGATGGCAGCTCTAGACCATTACTACAAGTTTAAATACCTTATGCTAAAATGTATTTTGTTTAGTTTGGTCAAATATTCTGTTGAGTGATTTTTCATCAGAAGTTGTGTAATGGTCTTTCTGTTTTTAGTAGCAGCAGAAACATCTAATGTCTGATTACATGTACATACATTGAAAGACCCTCATGTCAAATTTTGTTAAAACTGATCCAGTGGGTTTTGAGAAGTGAAACAGCAAATGATCATGGATGATGGATGTAGGGTTATAACTGAAGTTTACATGGCCTCAAGATTTGGTGAGAGGACAAAAAATATTCAGAAACTAAAAATCATTCAAATGACATGATAATCTGACTAAGCAGCTCATTTAAAAAAGAATAGAAACCAAATTTTGGATTTAAATAATAGGTACTCAATCTTAATACATTAAGACTACATACACTATCCTGCAACTCTACCTCCCCCTTGCCATGCTAATTTGTTACATCAGGATATAAAATATCATTTTCTTACTAAAGTGGAAGTCAGAAAAGTTGAACCTCCTCTTGAAATGAATGATTGGTATCAAACTCCATCTGTAATGGAACTGATATATTTTAAAAGGTAACTGCAAAGAGACTTGGAGGGAGTGTCCACATTATAATCAGGTAGGTATTATTATTAAGGAATCATACTTTACTCATGACTTGGATAAGGTAGGTTGGTGAACAGCTATGCATGAAATCCAAGATGATAGAACTCAAACTGAGATATTAACATTGCAAAGAAAGAAATAAGTGTGATTTGTCTTTTCACTTGCTTGGTTTGCTTTATGTATGATTTTAAAGCACTTACAGAGTCCTGTTGATGCTACTGAGCTGAAGGGTAAAATGTGAGAGGTGTCAAAACAAAGGACCAATTTCCATTATATGTAAAATGAGGTACCATCAAAATGAACTGCCGAAAGTTCATATCAACTAACAAGGAATCTGCAAGATGCAGCAAGAACATCCAGGAAGCAGGTTTAGTACAAGAGATGAATCAAGAGGATTCCAGAAATGGGTTTGAAAGGTACTTTATTCTACCATTTCCGAAAAATTTCTGACATGATGCAAAAGCTTTGGTGTAAACAAGTTTGCCAGATGGTCAGAAGTATTTGTTTTGATTTATATCCTCTCTTCCATGATTAAGAAATGTTGAAAGTTAAGAAGTTACCTATTTTTGATATCAAGGTTTTTAATGGAGTGATGTTTCCAAAACTCTCCACTTTCCTTTGTATGTTTTCCAAGTGGTGGGCCTTCTTGCTCAATGTCCATCATTTGTTCTGAGAATTGCTTTTACTTGTGGGATTGCTTGGAATGAGCCAGGCATGCAGATTAAATAATTAATGGTTGCTTGAGCAGGTGAGGAAAACCCCATATTTTCCTGGGAATTTCCACCACTAAGTTATTAGATCATTTATCCATGATTTTTGCCATTTGAGGGGAGCACTCAGGTCCAGACAACTTCTTGACTTTGGGGATCAGATAGGTTGTAGCAAAGGCATATGCATCAAGACCATTCCAGTTCATGTGTCTTCCCAAGTATTTATATATGGAACTGGAAACTGAAAATTTGGTAGCTTTGTGTTCCATCCTGTGACAAATAAAAACCACAAGTGCTTGACCCCAGCTGGTGCATATTTATCTGAATATTGAGGAGTGAACAGACCTTAAAATTTGATGGGAGACATCAGTGCAAAAAAAGATCTGTAAATACTTTGGTTTTAATGTTGATCCTCTAAACAATGAAATAAATCAGTGACTCAACTAGACCTTGGTAGTTGTTCAAATGTCAACTGGTTGTTCTTGGCCAACAGACTGAAAGGTGACGGAACTTTGTAAGTTGCCTTGAATAGTGTACGAGGCAGAAAAAGTGACAGAAGCCAGAAAACTTCTTTAATCAATGTGCACAAGGTTGAGTTCTCTCTCGACATCAACCGACTAAGTATGGAGGATGGTCTGTTCAGTATTGGTCCTCAAACAAAAAACAACAGGGTGAATGGACACCTACTATGATGCCTGTGATGAAGCTGTTAAAGCCGGCCAAGAACAGACAAACAAGACTTGGGGCTGTGTGAAGTTGAGAAATAGTTATCTCCAGATGTATGTTCACCGATTGAATCATTGATCACCTGGGAATGGTAATGAGCATCCAGGATTGGAGTGTTGCCATAGACAGTGACAAGTCAAGGAGTAGCTGGGGCTTTATGCTTTCAGTTCACAAATTTCTGGGAGGCTGGTACTGGATAGAGGCCATTCATTCTTTGATGCTAGTGCCAGGAATGCTAGCTGTATCAGTAAGACCTGCTGCAACAAACAATTCCAAATGTCAGGATCTATCTCTTTCATGAAGATGCAGCTGGCTACATCAGAAATATCCATTACCCTACCCAGTGCCATTAACCACAGATGTAGGCTGAGGTTCTGTAAGAGCTTGTAATGTCTTTTGCCAATTAACATTTGATGCCATAGTGTGGTACTGGCTGTTCAATGACAGATCAATGCTAGTCCAGATGGGCTGCCATAACAAAACATGTTCTAGCTGTTGAGGCTAGTGCTGTATGTAAAGTTTGTGATGATGTGACCTGCTTAATTTTGTTCTTGACCAGCGAGCTCTCCTTCAACGTCTTTGCTAACAGATGGTTAACTGTGGCACAATATGCATCAATACTGATGGAGTTTGTATCTTGCCAGGATCATCACCAAAGTCTACTATACCCAACACATAATTATCCATCTCTATTTCCTCTTGCTTCATTCTGGTATCTGTTGAAACAAAAATCCTCATAAAATTTCCACTTTTGCAAGCAATAATCTGTTTCTGAGATCAATATGTTACTGTATTTTAATTCAACTTGTTTGCTTTCCTTTTCTACATTTAATTTTGAAATACCACTGAAAGGAGGGGTTGACCGGCATTGTCTGTTTCTGTCTATCCATCATGTAGATTGGATTTGTATTTAACACCATTTATGGGTTCAAAATAACTCACTGGTATCTCAATTAGCACTTTCTAAGATCGAATAATCTGATACACTTCCTAACTTTTAAAAATAAAATGCCTTCATCACAATGATCAGCTAGTATTTGCCAAATGAAATCATCTAAAGATGAATCATGCTGGGAATCAGCCATTTTGGGTCTTCTAAAAAGCCTGTATGATAAATCTGCCTTTTTAAAACTTCCTTGATGCAAGATTCAAACTAGGACTGAATACTCATTATGGGGCCCAATGTGCTCATCAAACTGACTGAATACTCATTATGGGGCCCAATGTGTCAATCAAATGACTGAATACTCATTATGGGGCCCAATGTGTCAATCAAATGACTGAATACACATTATGGGGCCCAATGTGTCAATCAAATTGACTGAATACTCATTATGGAGCCCAATGTGCCAATCAAATGACTGAATACTCATTATGGAGCCCAATGTGCCAATCAAACTGACTGAATACTCATTATGGGACACAATGTGCCAATCAAATGACTGAATACTCACTATGGGGCCCAATGTACCAATCAAATGACTGAATACGCATTATGGGGTCCAATGTGCCCATCAAATTGACTGAATACTCATTATGGGGCCCAATGTGCCAATCAAATGACTAAATATGCATTATGGGACCCAATGTGGGAATCAAATGACTGAATATTCATTATGGGGCCCAATGTGTCAATCAAATGACTGAATACACATTATGGGGCCCAATGTGTCAATCAAACTGACTGAATACTCATTATGGAGCCCAATGTGCCAATCAAATGACTGAATACTCATTATGGAGCCCAATGTGCCAATCAAATTGACTGAATACTCATTATGGGACCCAATGTGCCAATCAAATGACTGAATACTCATTATGGGGCCCAATGTACCAATCAAATGACTGAATATGCATTATGGGGTCCAATGTGCCCATCAAATTGACTGAATACTCATTATGGGGCCCAATGTGCCAATCAAATGACTAAATATGCATTATGGGACCCAATGTGGGAATCAAATGACTGAATATTCATTATGGGGTCCAATGTGCCAATTAAATTGACTGAATACTCATTATGGGGCCCAATGTGCCAATCAAATGACTGAATATTCATTATGTGGCCCAATGTGCCAATCAAATGACTGAATATGCATTATGGGGCCCAATGTGCCAATCAAATAACTGAATACTCATTATGGTGCCCAATGTGCCAATCAATTGACTGAATACTCATTATGGGTCCCAATGTGCCAATCAAATTGACTGAATACTCATTATGGGGCCCAATGTGCCAATCAAATGACTGAATATTCATTATGGAGCCCAATGTGCTAATCAAATGACTGAATACTCAATATGGGGACCAATGTACCAATCAAAAGACTGAATATGCATTAAGAGTCCCAATGTGCCCATCAAATTGACTGAATACTCATTATGGGACCCAATGTGCCAATCAAATGACTGAATACTCATTATGGGGCCCAATGTACCAATCAAATGACTGAATACGCATTATGGGGCCCAATGTGCCCATCAAATTGACTGAATATTCATTATGGGGCTCATTGTGCTAATCAAATTGACTGAATACTCATTATGGGACCCAATGTGCCAATCAAATGACTGAATACGCATTATAGGTCCCAATGTGCCCATCAAATTGACTGAATGCTCATTATGGGGCCCAATGTGACAATCAAATGACTGAATACGCATTATGGGACCCAATGTGCCAATCAAATAACTGAATACTCATTATGGGACCCAATGTGCCAATCAAATAACTGAATACTCATTATGGGGCCCAATGTGCCCATGAAATTGACTGAATATTCATTATGGGGCCCAATGTGCCAATCAATTGACTGAATACGCATTATGGGTCCCAATGTGCCAATCAAATTGACTGAATACTCATTATGGGGCCCAATGTGCCAATCAAATGACTGAATACTCATTATGGGACCCAATGTGCCAATCAAATGACTGAATACTCATTATGGAGCCCAATGTGCCAATCAAATTGACTGAATACTCATTATGGGGCCCAATGTGCCCATCAAATGACTGAATACTCATTATGGGGCCCAATGTGCCAATCAAATGACTGAATACTCATTATGGGGCCTACCAATCAAATGACTGAATACTCATTATGGAACCCAATGTGCCAATCAAATTGACTGAATACTCATTATGGGGCCCAATGTGCCAATCAAATGACTGAATACTCATTATGGGGCCGAATGTACCAATCAAATGACAAAATACTCATTATGGGTCCCAATGTGCCAATCAAATGACTGAATACTCATTATGGGGCCCAATGTGCCAATCAAATGACTGAATACTCATTATATGGCCCAATGTGCCAAACAAATTGACTGAATACTCATTATGGGGACCAATGTGCAAATCAAATGACTGAATACTCATAATGGGGCCTACCAATCAAATGACTGAATACTCATTATGGAGACCAATGTGCCAATCAAATTGACTGAATACTCATTATGGGACACAATGTGCCAATCAAATGACTGAATACTCATTATGGGGCCCAATGTACCAATCAAATGACTAAATATGCATTATGGGACCCAATGTGGGAATCAAATTGACTGAATATTCATTATGGGGTCCAATGTGCGAATTAAATTGACTGAATACTCATTATGGGGCCCAATGTGCCAATCAAATGACTGAATATTCATTATGTGGCCCAATGTGCCAAACAAATGACTGAATATGCATTATGGGGCCCAATGTGCCAATCAAATGACTGAATACTCATTACGGGGCCCAATGTGCCAATCAAATGACTGAATATGCATTATGGGGCCCAATGTGTCAATCAAATGACTGAATGCTCATTATGGGGCCCAATGTGCCAATCAAATGACTGAATATTCATTATGGGACTCAATGTGTCAATTAAATGACTAAATACTCACTATGGGGCACAATGTGCCAATCAAATGACTGAATACTCATTAAGGGGCCCAATATGCCAAACAAACGACTGAATACTCATTATGGGGCCCAATGTGCCAATTAAATTGACAGAATACACATTATGGGGCCCAATGTGCCAATGAAATGACTGAATATTCATTATGGTGCCCAATGTGTCAATCAAATTGACTGAATACTCATTATGGGGCCCAATGTGTCAATCAAATGACTGAATATGCATTATGGGGCCCAATGTGCCAATGAAAAGACTGAATATTCATTATGGGGCCCAAAGTGCCAATCAAATGACTGAATATTCATTATGGGTCCCAATGTGCCAATCAAATGACTGAATACTCATTAAGGGGCCCAATGTACCAATCATATGACTGAATACGCATTATGGGGTCCAATGTGCCCATCAAATTGACTGAATACTCATTATGGGACCCAATGTGCCAATCAAATGACTAAATATGCATTATGGGACCCAATGTGGGAATCAAATGACTGAATATTCATTATGGGGCCTAATGTGCCAATTAAATTGACTGAACACCCATTTTTATGGGGCCCAATGTGCCAATCAAATGACTGAATATTCATTATGTGGCCCAATGTGCCAATCAAATGACTGAATACTCATTATGGGGCCCAATGTGCCAATCAAATGACTGAATACTCATTATGGGGCCCAATGTGCCAATCAAATGACTGAATATTCATTATGGAGCCCAATGTGCTAATCAAATGACTGAATACTCATTATGGGGACCAATGTGGGAATCAAATGACTGAATATTCATTATGGTATCCAATGTGCCAATTAAATTGACTGAATACTCATTTTTATGTGGCCCAATGTGCCAATCAAAAGACTGAATATGCATTAAGGGTCCCAATGTGCCCATCAAATTGACTGAATACTCATTATGGGACCCAATGTGCCAATCAAATGACTGAATACGCATTATGGGGCCCAATGTGCCCATCAAATTGACTGAATATTCATTATGGGGCTCATTGTGCTAATCAAAATGACTGAATATTCATTATGGGACCCAATGTGCCAAACAAATGACTGAATACGCATTATAGGTCCCAATGTGCCCATCAAATTGATTGAATGCTCATTATGGGGCCCAATGTGACAATCAAATGACTGAATATGCATTATGGGACCCAATGTGCCAATCAAATAACTGAATACTCATTATGGGACCCAATGTGCCAATCAAATAACTGAATACTCAATATGGGGCCCAATGTGCCCATGAAATTGACTGAATATTCATTATGGGGCCAAATGTGCCAATCAATTGACTGAATACGCATTATGGGTCCCAATGTGCCAATCAAATTGACTGAATACTCATTATGGGGCCCAATGTGCCAATCAAATGACTGAATACTCATTATGGGACCCAATGTGCCAATCAAATGACTGAATACTCATTATGGAGCCCAATGTGCCAATCAAATTGACTGAATACTCATTATGGGGCACAGTGTGCCCACCAAATGACTGATTATGCATTATGGGGCCGAATGTGCCAATGTAAAGGCTGAATATTCATTATGGGGCCCAATGTGCCAATAAAATGACTGAATATTCATTATGGCGCCCAATGTGCCAATCAAATGACTGAATATGCATCATGGGGCCCAATGTGCCAATCAAATGACTGAATATTCATTATGGGGCCCAATGTGTCAATCAAATGACTGAATACTCACTATGGGGCCCAATGTGCCAATCAAATGACTGAATACTCATTATGGGACCCAATGTGCCAATCAAATGACTGAATATTCATTATGGGGCCCAATGTGTCAATCAAATGACTGAATACTCACTATGGGGCCCAATGTGCCAATCAAATGACTGAATACTCATTATGGGACCCAATGTGCCAATCAAATGACTGAATACTCATTATGGGACCCAATGTGCCAATCAAATGACTGAATACTCATTATGGGGCCGAATGTACCAATCAAATGACTAAATACTTATTATGGGACCCAATGTGCCAATCAAATGACTGAATACTCATTATGGGGCCCAATGTGCCAATCAAATGACTGAATACTCATTATGGGGCCCAATGTGCCAATCAAATGACTGAATACTCATTATGGGGCCCAATGTGCCAATCAAATGACTGAATACTCATTATGGGGCCTAATGTGCCAATCAAATTGACTGAATACTCATTATGGGGTCCAATGTGCCAATCAAATGACTGAATACTCATTATGGGGCCTACCAATCAAATGACTGAATACTCATTATGGTACCCAATGTGCCAATCAAATGACTGAATACTCATTATGGGACCCAATGTGCCAATCAAATGACTGAATACTCATTATGGGGCCCAATGTACCAATCAAATGACTGAATACTCATTATGGGACCCAATGTGCCAATCAAATGACTGAATACGCATTATGGGTTCCAATGTGCCAATCAAATGACTGAAAACTCATTATGGGGCCCAATGTGCCAATCAAGTGACTGAATACTTATTATGGGGCCCAATGTGCCAATCAAATGACTGAATACTCATTATGGGACCCAATGTGCCAATGAAAAGACTGAATATTCATTATGGGGCCCAATGTGCCAATCAAATGACTGAATACTCATTATGGGACCCAATGTGCCAATCAAATGACTGAATACTCATTATGGGGCCCAATGTGCCAATCAAATGACTGAATATGCATTATGGGGCCCAATGTGTCAATCAAATGACTGAATGCTCATTATGGGGCCCAATGTGCCAATCAAATGACTGAATATTCATTATGGGGCCCAATGTGTCAATCAAATGACTGAATACTCACTATGGGGCCCAATGTGCCAATCAAATGACTGAATACTCATTATGGGGCCCAATGTGCCAATCAAATGACTGAATACACATTATGGGGCCCAATGTGCCAATCAAATTTAGTTTAACAGCTACTCATGTCAAGTACAAGAAACCAGACGTGTAAACAGTTATGAAAAAATATGTTGTAACATGATCTACAATATTTCAACCAGCTTGATCTATCTTGTGACAAACACTTTAAAAATGATTGGCTTAATAAAAATATACTATGCAATGTACATTTTCAAATGCACAACTGAAACTAATTTGTGGGAGTTTTCATGCATCACATCTTTCCAAGTACATGAATTCAAAAAATTTTTGTGCACATCACGATCATGCTCCCAGGGAACATATATGCTTATTTATTCAGTTTATGTTAATAATTAAAATAATTTAACAATTGAAAACAAATGATACTGTGCATTTTTATATGCATGTCCTTGAATTAATTTGCAGGTGTTCTCATGCAATCCTGCTTTCCAGGTGTGTAAATTCATAAAATTGTGTGATCTGCAAACTCTGCATGTCATTTCAGCATCTCTGCTGATGACTAAATTTTACTCTATGAGGGAAGTAACATGGTTAGCATCTGCCAGCTTACAAGTTTGAACTCTATGCAATTTTAAAAATAATAATCCCAGACACATATGTAGATGTGCTAGGGTTGGGTCCTGCCAATTGTGCTGATACTCGTAATGCAGAGAGAAAAAAATTGCAGGTGAAAGCAGTCATACATCATGTAAATGTGAAGAGAATGATAATGACAACCACAAATGTCTGAAACAATTACACGAATGACCTTACAGCACATAATGTCTGAAAATTGTTTCACATAATTTGTGTAATAGGTCGGGTATTGATGTGAATTGAAATACTATAGACCTTTTGGCAGGTAATTGTGGTGCCAGGTACGTTGTAAGATTAAGTTGAACATAACATGTAAATTCTTCACCTATGATAGAGCAGAGACAGAAATATAGCTGTAGCATACTTCCTGGGAGAGAAAAAGAATCACTCAGATATTGAAAAGGCACAAGTGAAAATCATTTTTTTTCTTAAGGTCTCCCAACTGAATGCTTCCTAACAAAAATGGAACCAGGAACAGAACTTTGAATAGGATTGGATACCACCCCCTCTTTCCCATGGGAGAACTCTTGTTTGACTTCCACCAATGTTGGCAGGTGACTAAGAATGAGAGGGCTGGATTGCAAGGCAGTGGATGTACTCCTAATGTATTATGATCAGGTAACATATTTCATGAAGAAACATGCCAACAAATTTTACTTGACAAGGTTATGTAGTAGAGTCACACTAACAATGGTTTGCACTGAAAACATCAGCCAAAAAAGAAAGAAAAAAAAAAGAAAAAAAAAGAAAATAGTCATTCATAATAATGCAGAAGATCTAGCTGTTATAATATAATTTTAAAAAACTTATAACAGACAATGAATGTTTGACAGATATTGAGTAATACATTAGCTGTGTTCTGATAACTGTGAAGTGTGACATTTAGTACAGTTAAGGCAAATAATTCAAATTTCTAACAATTGGTCACCATGGTCCCACAATAACTTTCCATTCCTGCCACCCTAGCACAGTGATTAAACAAAGTAAGCAATAGGTACAAGTGTTGAAGCAATGACCTACAGATGAACTCGTTGCGGATGCGGATCCTCTCCATGATCTCAGGGGTACAGTTGATGATGCAGTTGATCAAGGTCAGGACTGACGTCTGATGCTGAGCACTTTCGGCAACCTTCAACTCATTCACAATTATACTGAACCTGTGTGGCAGGTCTGCCTCTTTCTGGAATACAAAGGATGACACATGAGAAATAATTAAATCAACGCATACAGGAATACAAGTGTTGGAATGAAAATGTCAACAAAACTTTTTCCAGAATAGAGCACTTCCTAACTACAAGACCTTCATTATATCATGGTTCCTTTTATAAAGTGCAGATGGTCATTAATCCTTTTTAAATTAAGAGGTAGGAAATTTTTTTATATGTACCATATACTTCATTAGAAGGGAATATACTCTATGATTCATATAAGCAGTTTTGAGGGAGTACTTCTGTACGCAGTATAAATCTCTCAAACATTTTCTTTAAAAACAGGAAGGCCAGGGCCTGTGTGTTTAGCTTACAATGATAGCATGACTTTAAAACTCATGACCTTGACAGGTGAATGAGCCTGTTATAGATTGAATTGTCTTACCTTCATATTGCTTAACACAAAGTATGATGAGAATCTATCAAGGAGTGAAGGAAAAATATGCCAAAAAAAACAATTTAACCATACCTGTTTATGGTAATACCATCAGTAGTAGAACAGTGACAGCTATATCTCGCTTCTCACTAATGTAGGACCCCACAAATTCATATGAAGGTGTATTAGAAACTAATATTTAGTTATGAATTATAAATTTTAGATTTTCTCATTAAAGTCTTTTTGATACCTAATAGTAAACCTATCACATATGGTTACAAAAGAGACATGAGGCAGAGTGCACTATTATAATTTGCTTTGTAATTCTAGAGTCCTGAATGTTCCATTGTCTAATTTTTACAAAGTTAAATTACTTGTACTCATACCTTTTCTTTGAAGCTGAAAAAGTACCAATACCAGGATACATTATTCAGAAATCAAAATATTTAGCCAGTTGTGTTTTTCCCTGACATTTCAAATTGAAAATTATAGTTGAAAAATGGATTCAGTCAAATAACACTCTCTGAAAAACAAAGAAAAACATCTGCTTTTAACCCTCTAAGATGACTGTTTTTATTCATGGGTGACATTTATTGGTAAATGTAGAAAGAATTAAAGTTACTCCCTAATTATAATTGTCCAATGCAGCCACAAAGTATACCATCTTATAATAAAGTACTCTATACATTATAACACTGTCCATGGCAGTGATAGAGTATACCACCTTATAATAAAGTACTCTATACATTATAACACTGTCTATGGCAGTGATAGAGTATACCACCTTATAATAAAGTATTCTATACATTATAACACTGTCTATGACAGTGATGGAGTATACCACCTTATAGTGAGACTGTCTTATAATGAAATATATTATACATTATGACACTGTCCATGGCAGCCATTGAGTACAAAACCTTACAGGTACTTATAGGTTACTGCATTTGTATGGGAAAATATAAACGAGTTTTTCAAATGATTATACTGCATGACTCGGGAAGTGCAATATATCCATCCTACAAAAGTTCATATTTTCCCATACAAATGCAGTAACCTTTTAATTATATGCTCAGTTTCTTATTCTATCCAAGGCCCAATTATATAAACAAAAATACACTACAAGAAACAACGTAACTGAATGTTTGCTGTATTCCAACTAAATACACAAGCGTAGATTCATCATTACACAACATTATTAATGTGCACATCACTCTGACCAGATAAATTTGAACTAGTTCATGCACTAGACATACATTTTGAAAGAAATTGGCATTTTGGTCATATTGTGAATGAATGCGCATTGCAACAACTTTTCCATTTGATCTGAAATGAATTAATTGATTTTGGTACATGTTTTTTATTCAACAAAATATTGTGATTATGGAGTGGATTTATCTACTTGAAGTACATCAGATTTCAGTCAGTAGCGTCTGTTACAATTCTACATGAAATATACATCAGATTGAAATAAAGAGGCAGAAGTGTATTGACAACTGCAAGTGTGTTCTCTTCTGTCACTGAATGTTTGAAATAATAATGTGGGGGAAAAAAGTCTTTCATTTGCAATTATTGAAAATACACCATGGAAATTAATGTTTATTTCATTACGAGTGCAGTAAGGAGGATATAATTGAACTTGGAATATACCCAATATTACAGTACAATTTCAAAATGTGTAATCAAGCTTGAGAACTCATGACATGGCTCATGTAATTTGGATTTGCAGAACTAAGAAAGTACCTTTTGAGGAAATTCAGGATGTAAAACTTTATAGATAGGTCTTTACCCATAAATTTAGACAGGTCTTTACTCATAAATTTGTGAAATAACTGTAAATATTGCATGTTACTCTGGTACCTTTTCTAAGTTATTTTGAGGCAAATTCACTTCCTTAAAGATGCAAATAAAAAAAATTTAAATGGCAAATGAAAATATATATTGCAGACACAAATAAATTTGGACAAAATAGCTAAGCATTGATTTGGAATCCCACCTAAAAAGATAAATGTGTGAACACCATGACCAAGTAAAATGAATCCAGTCTTAATGACTGCAGAAGACTCAACAGTAAGAATAAATATGCATATGTAGCAAATATATTCATTTATGAGTCCAACACCAAGAAACTGACCCCATCATGCCATAACACAATACACCCGCAGAACAGGGTCTATGTCTTTCATTCTTTTGAATATTCCTAACAAACTGCATAGATCCAGATTTGCAATTGCATTATGTAAAAGATCTGTTGGCAGTCGGACTAAACTTATTAGTCAGTATACAAGAAAAGTCAATATGCTCCAATACATTACAAACCTTTACGTATGACAATGCATCCAGAACTTGCCGGTATCCATTATTACTGTATGCACAGAGGGCAGACAAGATTTCAAATACATGCTTTTTTGGCAGCGTGTTGTTTGTGTTGAGAGCTGTTTAAATAAGAAATGAAACATTAATGTGTCAGAAGATTCATTGGTCTCCTACAGACATTTATTCAGACACAAGAGTAGTGTATTTATCCATACTCAAACTGTCCCAGTCTTATTAGAAATTTTTTTGTATTAAAGATAAGAATATCTGACATGCATTTATATAAGGCTATACTCTGTTGATTTTTTGATTCACCAATCATATTATAAATTTCACACTGTGTGAGTAGTAAAGGATCATTTAGAACTGATTATTAAAAATAATAACTCACTATAAGAAGAAACAATACTAAATTAAGATGTATAGGAATTTCAAAGGTCACAAAAACATAAACTTCTATCAGTACTTTTCAGATTTACTTATTGATTGGCAGGAGTTTAATCAGATTAAGACAAACTATTTATTTAATGTAATATAATGATAAACTACACATGACTTTTTGAGTTTGATGGCTGTTCAGGCAACAGGGTTTAAGAAGCTAAGTAGGTTATGGTGGTCTAGTTTTGATAGCAGTATAGTGCCCATTACTCATCTGGATGCTTGTACAAATCAAGTATCACAACTGTACACATAAGTGTTTGAGAAACATGAAGAGTGTACACCAACTGAAAGCAGTTCAAAGTGACCTATTTTGATGCTGAGGTTTCACTAGGATTTTAAAACTAGGAGTCCAGGACTACCATTTTTTTGTTGGGGGGGGGAGAATTAAAAAAAAGCAAAGGTTGCAGGCAGATTTCAAGAACTACTGGTTACCATTGAGTTTAATTTCTACATTCTTTTTAACACTAAGCCAAGCATCACACACTTTCTTACATGTTGCTACTGTTCAAGCCAAACTATCAGTCAATGCAACTTTTGCACTCTTCTGAATCTCATTATAATTTTCATTGATTTGCCTTTAAATCAACAATATTTATCCAAATTTGTTCATGGCATTTTGTTTTAGTCTCAACATGTCTTGATTCTAAGCTCACATGCATTACTTATTCAGCTACACTCTGAAATGTGCACAATGATAGCTCAAGTTCTTCATTTGATGCACTCTTATAAATGACCACATGCATGTACATCTCCGAGTCTTTCTCCCTCTGAATTCAATCACTGTAAGTTATTATCAGCACATTCTCTAACCCAGCAGCCAGTCAGTCTTTGAACTTGCTGCCCAGTTATTGCATCATGTTCTTTTGATGTACTCTTATAATTTCAAGATGTACATCTTTCAGCCACTAAATTGTCATTGTAAATATTCACACAGCTAACTGAACACATTTTTCCACTAAGCAAGTGGCTAAGCAGGACTGGCAAGTCTTTGAAATTTACCACCCACCTATTACATGCCATTCACTGAATGGCCTCTTGTTTTCTTTTTGTTTCTAAATTTGAAATTGTTATTACTAAATATTGTGATATTTTATTATCGTACTCCATTAATTAACTGCCTTGATGTTGCAGAATTATTTTATGAAAAGAAAAAAAAAAGAAACCAAATCTATCAGAATACAGCAGTTTTGTGTAAATCAAATTTTTTTTGTACATTTAGTGGTTACATGTAAAACTGCAGATTGCAATAATTTACTATAGTGGAAAACTATGATATTTTCTTGGTGCAAGTCTGTATTATAAGAAGCAATAAAATACCAAATGAAGGTGGTGTACAAATGTATCAATGAAGCTTAAGGGAATGGTGGAAGGAAACATACACTTCTTGTATTTAATGTTACATTTGAAAAAAATATTAATATCATATGTTTGTTAGTTTGTGATAGTTATTGCATTTATAAATCAATTGCATTTGTGTTCTCACCTTATCTTGATCATGTAGGAACAGTGTTCAAATTAGAACAACTTGATTTTGATTGGATGAGGTTGCCTGCTGCCTCATCCAAAGAAATTCACAGACCTGAAGCACTGAAATATCTATCAATCTGCCAAGATGTAGATAAAATTTACACACTGGAACCTAGGCTAGTAAATTTTGGGGCTTTACTTATCAGCCAGGAACTGTTTGATACCTAGTTACTATAAAAAAAAAAACAACCATGTATCGCCATTGGGGAGTTTTGACAAGACCCCTCGCATGCTTTGTAATCTTATCCTCCAACATTAAATCAAATGGAAGGCCATGAATATTGAAATTTATTAATTTAGAACTGAGGTCAAAGTGGCTTTTTTCCCCAATATGTGTAAACTGTCTGATAAATACTTTAGCTCAATAAAAATGATTAAGGATCTGCTTTAAAGTTTCATACAGTGCACAAATTTCATTTTTAAAGAAAACAAATTTCCCAGGTTCACATATCTGGTTATCTTGGTAAATTGAAACTGACCTGGTATATCATAGGTACTGTTAAAATACCTTTAAGTTCCTTTAGGTCGGTGTATGACTAATGGGTGATAGTATTGTCTATTCTGGCAAAATCTATTTTCACTATTTTAATAACTGTTGAAATTAGTGTACAAATACATTTCTCAAGCACAAAGAAGCGGTTATTTCAATCAGTTGTCTGCTTTAGGCAGATGCTGTCTCCAAAACAGCATGTACATGTGTAAAG
This sequence comes from Potamilus streckersoni, assembly GCA_016746295.1. Lineage (NCBI taxonomy): Eukaryota > Metazoa > Mollusca > Bivalvia > Unionida > Unionidae > Potamilus > Potamilus streckersoni. The sequence goes on along the minus strand of JAEAOA010000768.1, from coordinate 2,513,848 downwards.
AAATTTCAGTCATAGTATCCAAAGGCAACATAGAGTTATGTCAATATTCTCTCCCTTGTGTCTGTAGCAATTGCACAACTTCACCTTACAATAACGGTAATATTAACTGTAAAGCAGAACCATTACAAACAATTTTCAATCAAAATGGTCCCCACACAATGAAGGGCCATCTTTGATGAGGTGACCGATTAGCAGTCTCCTCGCCAGAGAGCAAAATATAACATTTATATCATTTTGTCCTCTAATGGAAAGGACACATCTTGTATAGGATAACCTTTTCATTGCATATGAGGTGGCTCCATATGAAAGACCACAATACAAATCTAAAGAAAAAGATATGGATACCAATAGCAAATTTCTTGATGTTTCCCTCGCTATTGACCATGAAGTCAAGCCCTACATTGGAATTAAGCACTGCTCTGACACAGGAAATGCAGTCTAACTGCAGAATGGCATCTAAAAAACTGGTGAAGCCACGTCCAGTTAGCTGATCAAGTGAGTTCAGTAGACTGTCCAGTCCTCCTAGATCTAAAAAACTCTGTAACCAAGCTTCACCACATCTCTCCAGCTTCAATCGCAGGGCATAATACATCTGGACAGATGGCACACTATGTGTAAGGGCAACACATTGCTCTGGTGTGCTCCTGGCCAAGTCCTGCTGTAACTCCATTGTGGTGTTATTGACCGTGTCTGGCATCTGTCGTGTTTCAGCTGCCATCATGGCACAGCATTCAGAGCATTTCAAAGCAAGGGTAAAATTTCCCTGAAAAAATATTTTATCAATCAGAACAATGTATGCAACTCATATAATAGTTTTTTTTAGACAGATAGCAAGTTACAGTATTATCATACCATATTTACTCTCCTACAAGTCAGATTCAACTTCAAACTGCACTGACCCAAACATGTTGTGTAACACACTGTCAATCAAGGCAAATGATTCTTGCAATTGAACAAAACTTACAAGTGAGTAACATATATACTCATTTAAAAAACAAATCAAACTGCAAACAACAAAAATCCTGATCTGCTATAGAATAATGTACCTGCAGACCAGGGTATATATTGTTTGTTCAATGAAAACAAAAGTATATATTATACATGATGCAAAAGCAACTTATTTTCTGATTTATTCTTATGACAAATCAGATAAGTCCATAAATCTTAACAATATTTTTTTTAAAACATGGTATATAATAAAATGCAGGTATTTCAAACATTATGCAATGATCAATTAAAACTGAGTGGTGTTGCTTATCAAATGCCCAGTTACTCTTTGATAAAAATAATCATTAAGAACAGATAATCAATGATAGGCATATTAATCTCCTAATGTGTCAGGATCTAATCTATGTGGATTGGCCCAATTCCATTGTAATTGCCTGAAATTTGTCAGGATCTAATCTATGTGGGTTGGCATAATTCCATTGTAATTGCCTGAAATTTGTCAGGATCTAATCTATGTGGATTGGCCCAATTCCATTGTAATTGCCTGAAATTTGTCAGGATCTAATCTATGTGGATTGGCCCAATTCCATTGTAATTGCCTGAAATTTGTCAGGATCTAATCTATGTGGATTGGCCCAATTCCATTGTAATTGCCTGAAATTTGTCAGGATCTAATCTATGTGGTTTGGCATAATTCCATTGTAATTGCCTGAAATTTGTCAGGATCAAATTTTTGTGGGTTGGCCTAATTCCACTGTAATTGCCTGAAATTTGTTGCATAGCTCACATTCTACAGATTTATATTTGCTTTATCAGACATAAAATAAACAATTTTGTCTATAAGAAAACTTGCCCACCTATGGCTGATTTGTTGGAACTTTCACATGTCCCAAACTAAAAATTGTGCACACTTGAGTTTATCAAAACAGTTTGGACAAAGGCCCCAAAAATATATTTCTTATGGCACTGATTCTAAAATTATGGTAGGTAGTTTATTTTTATTCATAAAAATCACACACACATATATATATATATATATATATATATATATATATATATATATATATATATATATATATATATATATATATATATATATATATATATAATGTACATAGCACTTCAAGTACTGGAATAAACAGACTCAATTAGATGCATAAATTTTTTTCAGGAATTTTTTGTTTAATTTAATTTTTACTCATTTAAACATTATATATGTTATAAAGATTAGTAAATATAATGTATTACATGCTTCAAGTACTGGGATAAACCAGCTCAATTAGATGAACAAATCAATTTCAGGAATTTTCTTTTAAATCTTTTTTTTTACCAATGGGGTCAAAAAGTGCAAAGCTGTGAATTGAAAAACAGGGAAGGTTGACCAACTGGACACATACATATTTTTTCATTTGGCCTAATTGTTGATACTCTTAAAACTCTTTTTATAATTAGAATAAATGTTGTTGGTGTTAATATTAAACTGTTTCATCAAATGATCTAGGGAAAAAGAAGTGACATGGAAACAATCATCTGAATCAAGAAAGCAAATTAAACATCATTAAATTAAACAGCCCATACTGATAGACTTTAAGTGAGTTTATTTACCATTGAGTAAATGTGGGAATGTTATAATAGGTGGCTAGAAAAATGTGTAAATATATTTTAGTAAGGAAAAAAAACAGAAAAGAAAGAAAAATATGTAGAAATCTACAGGAAACTGGAGGGATAACAATTTGCTACAGCTACCTCGAGACACATGGAGTGGGCAAAACGTTAAATTTTTCTTCATGCATGTGTACAAAAGTCTGTCCAAATGCCCAGCTCATCTCGGCAAAGTTTAAAGCAAAGCCAGCATTTGTCCCATAGATCAATGTTGATACTGATGGACAATTTGTCAGGTCACCTTTTCATTAACATATTCAATTTCACTGCATGCAAATCTTTATGGAACACATTTGTGTATAGTTTAGATACTTACTGGTATTTGGTAATGGCCAGATTTAGTGTGAAATTCAAGATGGCAACAGAACAGTGGGTTGTGCCATTCCACGTAGATTTACAAGTCATCAAACAAGATTTGATCTGGAAATGTTATGTATCACCAAAGAAACCCTTCTGCTGATGATAGTGCAGAAGCCATGAGAAAAGTTAGCAAGTGTATAAAATTTACACTAATCTATCTGCATTTTTTGGTCGGTTTTAAGAAATAAGTGATATCAGCCTTTAAAACATTTTTCAATATCATTACAGGTATGTGGCTAATTAATTGGCCTAGGCCAGCATGGTCCAGTTGCCTTGCTGTGTCCTTGGGGAATAAATTCAGCCACCATTAGTTGACATAATACAGCAAAGTGTTAAAAGTGTTCTTAACCCACATGAACAAAATAATTTAGAAATGAGATTATATATACAATCATTCCAAAAAATAGCTAACACATACACTAGTAGCAAAAAACACCTATTATGTAAGTCTGATTTAATAGCAATAGTTACACTAAGCAGGAGAATAAAAAAATGATTGTCCTTAGGTAAAATATGTTTGATTATATTTTTTGCAACAAACATGGGCAGCTCATGACATCATATGTAAGTGCATTGTGCAGTTTTATCCAGTAAATTTTTCACTTACTGAATGATGTCTTGCACTTACTGGATGTTATTAAGCACACCCAAGTTGCATCAAGTTTATCACACCCAAGTTGCCACAAATTTATTACTGTGCATGTAAGATCTCTGCTGTCATATTTCAAAAATATTACTGCCAAATATTTATTGCAATGTGGACTGTACATAAACACACCTGCCTAGAATAATACTCGATATATGAGTGTTGCATCAAGAGGAAGATAACTGATGAGCAATGGTACATGTCGTCTACAAACCTGGGATTCAAAGAGTAAATGTACTGATCAAGAAGGGTGTAATAGAGAATATTTCTTTCTTAATATTATCAATATAACTCATAGTCCTACAATATAAAACGCCTCACATTGATATTTAGGTTTACTGCACTAAGAACAAAATTATCAAGTGAGGCGTCTAACATTGATTGTAGACTATATAACTCACAGCCCATCTTTATAAAAGTGAATTGATTTGTTACTTTTTATAACAGTACATACACGCTAATTTTTACTCAAGTTATCCCTGAATTTTATCACAATGCAAAGAGACAAATAAGTTCAGAACACGATGATATATGCGGATACATATTTACCAAGAACACACGTTGCAGTTCAAGATGAAAGTGGCCGACAGCGACACACCTGTGAATACAGGTACAGTATACTATTTGCTAGACCAAAATGCTTTTAATCTTTAATAAATCCAGTTTCTTCCTGGCATATACTATTTGCATTAATAGTTTCGAATGAGTATACACTAATATATTACTTACATAATTAACTAACCACAGAAAGAGTGATTATGTATTTGATTATAACCGCTGGTCCAAATGAGTCACGAGTACTTCCGTCTTTTGAAATCCGCGCTACCTGGACAATTTACGGTTGTTGTATTTATTGCATGGAAACACACAGCGATGCCATTGGAACACATGCAGTCTATATGCTGAATAAAATACTAATTTGAAGGTGTATAACATTATAACGTCTTTATTTGAAAATTTTTAACGTTAAAATTTACGACAAATTCTCCAGCATCTTCCCGCCAACTGTCACAAGAACATACTGCAACGATATACTTCCGTTATTTATGGAAGACTTACGCTCACATATCTACAAAACTTTACTGTTATAGAAGATACTCTTTTCCTTTATTTGCCAGTTGCATAAATTATAACCTGAACTTTTGGCCTTATTGTGTTTTAAATAAATCTAATAGCGCAGACTGTGTTATAGGAAAGACTAAGACACGTGTGCGATTGGATATACATATAGCTACGATGTCGTAGCCCCAACTTGTTTACTAATATTAGTACTAGATATACATACTTATGGCCTCCTCCAAAAAAAAGTGTATTCTGAACTCTGTTTTTCATCGATGACCCTAGCACTTTTGCCTCCATGGTTAAATAAAAAGTAATGAATATTTTTTTTTAAAAAAAAAATTGGCTGAGATTGATTTTGGATTTTGTGCATTAAGTTAACTGGTTTTACTCAATACTTTGAAATGCTTAGTGACACCCCCCCCCATATATATATATATATATATATATATATATATATATATATATATATATATATATATATATATATATATATATATATACACATACATACATACATACATACATACATACATACATATATGTGTGTTTTAAAAACCCCACCTACCCACCTACTAACCTAATTTTAAAACCAGTGCATTAGGAAACACATTTTTGGGTTGTGTGCAGTACTTGATTTAGGCACAAGCTAAACAAGCTACAGCTTAGGGCCTCAAAGTCTGAACTCAGTCTGAAGGGGCCCCTAAAATTTATTTTATACCAGATATGGCCTTTATAGCTTCCCATAGCTTAGGGCCTGGCTTTGTCTAAATCTGGCACTGGGTGTGTGACATTAACTCAGAATTTCACATTAGATATGCAGGAAAAATATTGGAGGACACACATGTTCTCTGGAATGTGACCTCATGACATGCTTTATTTCCCCAAGGGGTCACGGGGCTGGTACAGTTGCTTATAAAGTCGCCTACACACATCTTTTGTACATGTGATAGTAACAGTAATAAACACTTTACTTCTTTCTCATATGACCTATTTAAGAATCATTGTGGCTGTTTCAAGCCACACATTGTATAGGTTAATAATTTTGGTATTGATGTTTTATAAGGCATTTTACTCCTTTTTTTTTCTTCTTTATATGCCGAAACAAAGTTTCACTTTTTTATCACACCTTAAAAGAATGCCAGCCCATTTTCCATACTATCACTTGACATATCCATAATCACGCCTGCTTAATGTGTAATATGCTGAAAAAGTACTGTCTACCTATTAGTTGACTGAAAGGTTATCTATGGGTGCAGTTGACCATTTCCTACAGCACTATGGTAACAGTAACTCTTTTCAAAAGAGTGCAGAAAAGACTACTTTGACTCATCAATGTGAGTTAGCAAATGTCTTTTCTTATTATGAGACACAGACTATTCACTCACTGGTCAACTATGCAACACAGACTATTCACTAACTGGTCAACTGGCTCTACTTGGGTAAGCTGATATGAAGCCACAGGTGTGATTTAACTTTAAAGAATTAGTTATCTATTGATGTTGTATGTTGTGATTATTCAACAGATAAATGATGCTTGTATTTATTGTAACAGTGTTTAAACTGATCACATGTATCCAAATCATGAAAGTAATTAAAGCTTTCTCAGCATTTGAGATCGATAGTTTTGTAACATCTTTGATTTTTCATGAGAACTGCTATTGTTTAGACTACAGCACTATGGTAACTGTAACTCTTTTCAAAAAAGTGCAGAAAAGACTACTTTGACTCATAAAAGTGAGTCAGCAAATGTCTTTTCCTTTTAATGCGACATAGATTTTTGATGAAAATGGCAGTAATGCTAACAAACAGCAAAAATTAGATGAAAGTGAGAGTAGAAGTGAAGGCAACAAAGAGAACTCAAATTCTGTACATGTATCAAAATCAACTAAAGTGTAGAATGCTGATGAAAATAGTGGTAGAGCTTCAAACATGGGAACTTGAAGACCTGAATGGGAGAATTAGGTCCCATGGTGGAAAATAGTAGATCAGATGGTAGATTGAAAGCGATTTGCAAGTGCAATAAAACTGTTGGAAAGCAAAATCCTTTCACTTGAAAAGGATGTGCTGTCTTGCAATTATCAGCATTTAGTTGTAACAAATTTGACTTGAATCATTTAATTGTCAAGAGTCACAGTGTTTTGCAAAAATGACATACAATCCCATATGCTGTTGAACAAATTCTTGAAATATGTGGAAAGTGATTACCGCAAAGCACCACAATGTCATACAATAAAACATGTGAGGAGGGTGCTATACATGAAGATGTTGATCTCCAGAATGCCCTACATAAATTAGTTAAGTCCAAGAGTAGGAGGTGTAAAAAAAACCCCAACTCATTTGAAATACAAATGGCAGAGTGCAGTATGATAAAATATTTTTGACAGTTACAGAAAAATTGTTTCTTTAATGCAGTATGATATAAAAATATTTTTAACAGTTGCTGAAAATAGTTTGTTTCAAGTGTAACTGCTTATGTGGCAGAGAATATAATCCAGATGTGTAATAAAATATACATTTTCATTGCTTTTTCTATCCTTTTGATCATGAGTTTACATTAAAGACAAGAGATAATCTACTTAAATGACATAACTGTTTCTAAATAAGGCAACATAAAAAAGATACATGCATTTTCCTGGTTACATTGAAAATTAATTTAAGGTGGGTAGGTCAGTACCAAATTGTTTTGTTCCTTTGTTCAAATCGATTGAAATGAAACATAAACTAGAAAAAGTATCATTAGCATCGTGAATTTAACTTGAATCGTAGATACATCCCATTATTAATTTTTTTTATCCTGAAATTTTTGTCTTTTTTCCACATTTTTTTAAATGTCAGGATGGCAGTTAAAATAGGTAACCAGTTTTATTTGGCTGGAGTATTATGTCTGTGCACATGATATATTTCACTATGTAACAGTTGTAAATGGAAGATATTTGCACTAACATCAGGATCAGTAGTCCTAATTGTATGAGACAAGCACATTTTGTAAATTATAAGAATATGTGAATCTTAATGTTATAAAACTTTTGTCTATACATTTCCTTAAAATGTTTGTTTTAAGTAATTTTCAAAGCAAGAGTGGTGCAGTTATTTTCCCTTTTTAAGTTGTGTCTGTACTTTATAACCTATTTGTGATGCTTTGCTGTAAAACAGCAAACCAAGCTGTTTGAGAGTTTGTCTTCAGAGATTTAATGCACGTCTGTCTTTGTAAGGAAAGTAACTTTTGAATCAAGTTCTTGTTAAGCAAAGGAAGATAACTAGAATTATTTTAATTTATTAGCGTGATGAATTCAGACATGTGCTACATAACGATTAGAAAAGCTCAAATGTCCTTGTAGTTTGTAATTGTGAGATTCACTGAAGATATTGTTGTACCTACACACTATTGATCTGTCTGTCTGTCTGCCTGACATAAATTTACTGGTAAACAGTAAAAAAGCAAGCTTGCAAAAAAACATACGAGAAAAAGTCAGACAATCAGGTTTGAGGCTGGGACTCTTCAAAAATGATGGAATTCCCAAGTCCTGGAAGTTGAGAGTCCTGGACTTCTAATTGAAATATTCATTTGAAAGCCCTGACATAGTTGTACTTACAAAATTTCTTTTTTTTTTGACTGTGAAATTTTATTTTTGATATATTAACCAGGGGTGCATAGCAAAGTGTATAGGATCCATAGAAAATATTAATAGAAGTCATGATAGCTCGAAGTTCTATGCTCTACGAGCCACATTCAACATATGTCTTACAAACCCAAATTGGACACAGTTGAAAGGAGCAAAAAGGATGGGGCACCTGTAATTTGAAAAGAAAGTTAAAAGTGAAGGAGACCTGGACTTACCGGCACAAGGGAGTCAAAGGGAAAAGTCACAGTGAAATCCAGACTCTATCAAGACTATCAGGTTACAAAAACTGTACAAGGCAAAGACTTTGATATATTCGATGTGATTTAAATAATGATTTAAATTCTATCACATAACAGATTGCCTATTGGTATCATTATTTCTTGTATTTGAAAATTCATGCAAGAAGCTAATTAAATGTCAGGGACTTCTAAGCCATAAATGCAGGCATGCATGCAGTTAAATGACATCAAATAATACAGTCCTAATGTTTTCTTCAAACAACTTATTACATGTATTGCATGTGGCAGTCAATTTCTTTACAGTGTGATAATTGAAATTGCCATGCATACATGTATATAAGTTAGATTTAACTGCACACTGCATTTATCTGGATCTGCCATCACATAATGCACTAGCTGAGCTTGATCCATGCAGTTTGGTATAATCAGTAGAATAAGCACAAGACTGATCTGTGATGTGGTTCAGTATGTGACAGTAGCATAAGCACAAGATTGATATGTGATGTGGTGCAGTATGTGACAATAGAATAAGCACAAGACTGATTTGTGATGTGGTGCAGTATATGACAGTAGAAAAAGCACAAGACTGATCTTTGATGTGGTGCAGTATGTGACAGTAGAATAAGCACATGATTGATCTGTGATGTGGTGCAGTATGTGACAGTAGAATAAGCACAATACTGATCTGTGATGTGGTGCAGTATATGACAGTAGAATAAGCACATGATTGATCTGTGATGTGGTGCAGTATGTGACAGTAGAACAAGCACAAGACTGATCTGTGATATGGTGCAGTATGTAGCAGTAGAATAAGGACAAGACTGGTTTGTGATAATGTGCAGGATGTAACAGTAGAATAAGCACACGACTGGTCTGTGATGTGGTGCAGTATGTGACAATAGAATAAGCACAAGACTGATCTGTGATGTGGTGCAGTATATGACAGTAGAATAAGCACAAGACTGATCTGTGATGTGGTACAGTATGTGGCAGTAGAATAAGGACAAGACTGATCTGTGATGTGGTGTAGTATGTGCTAGTAGAATAAGCACATGCCTGATCTGTTATGTGGTGCAGTATGTGACAGAATTATCACAAGTCTGATCTGTGGTGTGGTGCAGTATGTAACAGTAGAATAAGCACAAGACTGATCTATGATGTGGTGCAGTATGTGACAGTAGAATAAGCACAAGACTGATCTGTGATGTGGTGCAGTATATGAAAGTAGAATAAGCACAAGACTGATCTGTTATGTGGCGCAGTATATGACTAGAAAAAGCACACGACTGATCTGTCATGTGGTGAGGTATGTGACAGTAGAAAAAGCACAATACTGATCTGTGATGTGGTGCAGTATGTGACAGTAGAATAAGCAAAAGACTGATCTGTGATGTGGTGCAGTATATGACAGTAGAATAAGCACATGATTGATCTGTGATGTGGTGCAGTATGTGACAGAATTAGCACAAGACTGATCTGTGATGTGGTGCTGTATGTAACAGTAGAATAAGCACAAGACTGATCTATGATGTGGTGCAGTATGTGACAGTAGAATAAGCACATGATTGATCTGTGATGTGGTGCAGTATGTAGCACTAGAATAAGGACAAGACTGATCTGTAAGGTAGTGCAGTATGTGACAGTAGAACATGCACAAGACTGATTTGTGATGTGGTGCAGTATGTAGCAGTAGAATAAGGACAAGACTGGTCTGTGATGTGGTGCAGTATGTAACAGTAGAATAAGCACATGACTGGTCTGTGATGTGGTGCAGTATGTGACAGTAGAATAAGCACAAGACTGACCTGTAATGTGGTGCACTATATGACAGTAGAAAAAGCACAAGACTGATCTGAGATGTGGTGAGGTATGTGACAGTAGAATAAGCACAATACTAATCTGTGATGTGGTGCAGTATGTGACAGTAGAATAAGCACAAGACTGATCTGTGATGTGGTTCAGTATGTAGCTGTAGAATAAGGACAAGACTGATCTGTGATGTGGTGTAGTATGTGACAGTAGAATAAGCACATGCCTGATCTGTGATGTGGTGCAGTATGTGACAAAATTAGCACAAGACTGATCTGTGATGTGGTGCAGTATGTAACAGTAGAATAAGCACAAGACTGATCTATGATGTGGTGCAGTATGTGACAGTAGAATAAGCACAAGACTGATCTGTGATGTGGTGCAGTACATGAAAGTAGAATAAGCACAATACTGATCTGTGATGTGGCACAGTATGTGACAGTAGAAAAAGCACAAGACTGATATGTGATGTGGTGCAGTATGTGACAGTAGAATAAGCACAATACTGATATGTGATGTGGTGCAGTATGTGACAGTAGAATAAGCACAATACTGATCTGTGATGTGGTGCAGTATATGACAGTAGCATAAGCATATGATTGATCTGTGATGTGCAGTATGTAGCAGTAGAAAAAGGACAAGAATGATCTGTGATATGGTGCAGTATGTGATAGTAGAATAAGTACAGGACTGATCTGTGATGTGGTGCAGTATGTGACAGTAGAATAAGCACAGGACTGATCTGTGATGTGTTGCAGTAGGTGACAGAATTAGCACAAGACTGATCTGTGATGTGGTGCCGTATATGACAGTAGAATAAGGACAAGACTGATCTATAATGTGGTGCAATATGTAACATTAGAATAAGCACAAGACTGATCTGTGATGTGGTGCAGTATGTGACAGAATTAGCACAAGACTGATCTGTGATGTGGTGCATTATGTAACAGTAGAATAAGTTCAAAACTGTTCTGTGATGTGGTGCAGTATGTAACAGTAGAATAAGCACAAGACTGATCTGTGATGTGGTGCAGTATGTGACAGTAGATCAGTGTCCATGCTGTTGCAGTTGGACACATCTTATAAGAGAGTATACAGAGTACATATATCAAGTCTCAAAATGATGCTTTATGGTCTTCGGCTAAATTGGCTTTATTATCTAATTGTCACACTTTTTCAAAAATTATTGTCCCTTTTATAAAGAAACATGATAATATTATGATACAGTCCATCCATCCATATGCATGATTAGTCTTAAATGTATGTGTAATGGTTGTACACTTGTACACCATTAAAGTTAGATGAAGTTATCTTCCAATGTGTGTACATTGGACTGAAGCTTTGAACACACTCTTTGGAATGGGAATAATAGTTGTGTTGAATTTACAAATTCAGACTTGTTTGGTGTTGCACATCAGATAATTGCCAAGTCCAATCAGTGACCCAAATAACACATTTCAGGTTAGGAATTACCCAGGTTTTCCCTATCCCAAAAAACGCTATCCTTTGGTCATAATATAGAAAACTAATGAGCTCTCCACCCAAGAAGTTTATGTATTTACTGAGGATGCAAAGACAAATTAATGCATGAAACTAATATATATCCCATAGTTCACTCCTACACCTTGTTCATCCCACCCCCCTTCTCAGACTTAGTCCTTAGATCATAATTTTGAAACTGTTGAAATATCAATCTTATACTTATATACTTACTGGACATGATATTGGACTGGGGGGTCATTCTTACACTACTCAAAGTGACATAGCCTTTGGGTCACAGCTTGAATGAAAATGAAATCCAACAAAATTATTAAGAAATGCAAACATAATTTTGAAAGTGGTAGAGTTTTTGACATTGTAACATGTAGATATAGGGTTCTCCAGAAGAATAAAACCCATGTCAAATATGCATACTTTTAATTTTGTATGCATTAATAATTCCAGCAGTGGTCAGTCCTCAGTACTTGGGATTTTCATCAACAAACTTTCCTTGATCTGTTTCAACAATCAAAGTCACTATCATTCATACATGGTGTAGGTTATGATCTAAAATTCAAGTGATTGCAAAGATCTGACAGGACATAGCCAAATTATATTGATCCCAAGGTCACTCAAGAACCTGCCCAAAAGGTTCAGACTTCAGGGTGGTGGTCCAGACTCCAGGGAAGTGACGAGATAACAGGTATAACTGACACACAAATCTAGTTTGGTGATAGAACAGTAATCTCAGTCCAACAGTTCAAGGAAAATTTGATAGTTTTAATGAGCATGTATTTCTCTTTAATCAAAATTAGAGGACAAAATTACATTTTTAATAATTGATGGAGTATGAAAATTGATACCATGAAAAGTAAGAGATAATGAGTAATTGAGAACAGGTCTGGGTTTGTGCTGTTTTTTAGTTGTTTCATCAGCATGCTTAGAGCTTTTAGTATTGATTTTGGACAGTGTGCCAGCCACTGTAACAAGCCTACAAGTCTGCTCCTCCTACTCACTCCTACATGGTAGCTGGTCAAAAATAGTTGTATTTAAGCCGATCCCAGCAAGGGGACTCATGTACATCAAGGTCATATACATATGTGACATTTGAATTTCTACACATCAGTCTGCAATCTGGCAAAAGTGTAAGATTTTAATAGTTCTTTATGAGACTTTTTTATGTTCTTCATTTGTAGCGATCTGAAATGCAGATGAGCAAGACATGAGAAAAGGATAGATTGTATGGTAATTATGATGTTTTCTATTGATCCTTGAATAAAGTATATTCATGAATTAAGTATTCAGAGCTTAATAAATCCACTTGCCTGACTCCAGGGACAAAGTCAGATTAAAATGTTTTGCAAAGATAAGCTTGCCTGAGCTTCATTTGACCTTGTCCCATTGTAATATTTAAAGCAATTTTTGACAAATACAAAATATTTACATTTCAACTTGTATGTTTCATTTTGACTTTCAAGTCTTAAAATAGTAATGAAGCTATTTTTGAGGTCCGATTGTATCTAGATGGCTGACTCTGAACAATCAGTGTCAGAGATTGTCATTTTTGGTGCATCTTGCTGGTTTTAAAATGACTAGGTGATAGCATACCAGTGAGATTTTTTTGACAGATGTGTTTGGAAATGAAAGAGACTTTTCTCTACCTATAAGGACATAAAAATACAGGACCTACAAGCAGAGTTTATAATCTGTTGTTTACTTGATAATTACAGGAGATTAATGCATACTTATTGTTAGGAAAAAGATGGATCAAAATAATTGTTCATTATCAAAGGTTGACATTGTTTATGCAAAACGTTGCCAATTTCATGTGTAAATTTGATAGTGTGGATGGGGAAGCAGACTTGTGAATTGACACATCCCTCCTTAGAAAGAAGTAAAGAGAGAATTCATTGACACTATAATATGTCAGTGAGAAACTTATGTTTATTTTCTTCTTTCTAGATTTGATATTAGAATCAGAATGATCAAGAAACTTGAAATTGAACATCAACCAGTTAAAAAAAAATGTAGTCATTTCCAAAACTTTTATCAATCTATACATTTAACTGTCTATTTTATACATGTACATGTCTGTTTTGCTCCTCAGACTATATCTGTAACCTAACATTTCCTTTCCTTCCTCATTTACATATCTGCATGTACTATTTATACATATCTTTTTTGATAACTTAATGACACATTGTTATAAGTTGTAAGCAAAAATATCAAGGTAAAATGCTATATTTGTAAAAATAAATATTTTTTCTTTTTGATGACAGTCTGAATTCAGTGTTGTAATATTTATTGTCTGAGGTAAAGGATGTAAATGAGACAGTATTTGTGTTGTAATCAGAATGGCTTTAGTTTTATCAGTATTCTTCTGCAGCTTGTTACATGTCATCCATGATTTCACATTGGAAATGCACCTCTCTACATTTGAGATGGTTGCTTAAATGTGGCTTTTATAAAAACTACACCTGCTTCAAAGAACAAATTTAGTTGGTTCTTTTGTATCTGATATTTTAATTTTCTTTTTAAACTATGCCTGTCTCTAAAGGACAAATTTAGGTGGTTTTCCTCTTGTAATAATGATATTTTAAAACTTGTTTATAAATTACACCTGTATCTAAGGACAAATTTAGGTAGTTCTCTTGTACTAATGAAATTTAAAACTTGTTTATAAATTACACCTGTCTCTAAGGACAAATTTAGGTGGTTCTCCTTTTGTATTAATGTTATTTTAAAACGTGTTTATAAATTACACCTGTCTCTAACAACAAATTTAGGTGGTTCTCCTCTTGCATTAATGAAATTTAAAAGGTTTTATAAACTCCATCTGCCCCTAAAGGACAAATGTATGTGGTTCTTTTGTATCTCTGATATTTTAAACTTTTATTTTATAAAGAACACCTGTGTCTGAAAGAGAAGTATTGATTTGTCCCATTTTCATCTTTTGTAGACAGTTTTCACTGTAATTATTAGACTGCTTCTCATGACACTTTTATCAACATTATGAATAAAATCCAGAATAGCTTAGAGATGAGTGAGCAGCCAGTCCTTTAGAGTAACTACCAATGGTCTCCAGAATCTTTTTAAAATAATCAGAAGCAAAATCGGGTCATTTTTTTAGTGATTCTATAAATTTTAGTTATGCCAATTGTCATTTCCTTTTAGTTGCTAAATGACCTTGCCATCTGCTGTAACAATATGGATATTTCTATTTCACATGCCTAAAATTATTCATTTTATTCACTATGCTATATCATATCTTCATTGAAGTACTAGTGTCACAGAGGAATGGGAATGGTGAGGTGGGTGTTAGCAGATAACTTTCACATGTACTTTAAAAGACAAATCCCTTTTAGTTTATTTAGTGAAGAGCTTGACCAATAGTGGGTGCCACCTTTTATGGTGCCAGTACAACTAGGAAGGAATGATTGACTCTTGTACTGGAGCCATAGATAATATTTTAATCTGCTTTGAATGCTTCACCAGCTGTGCTTTCCTGGCTAATGATGTCAACACCTGTGCCAAAGACAGCATGTGCAGTGGTGTGACAGCTGATGCATGCAAGGCTAAGCATAGGTTGATAATGTTTACTGAAAGTAATGAATCCCCCTGCACTGTCATTTTAATATGGCCTCTACTCTCTGAGGATATGTCATTTATATATACATACATATATATATATATATATATATATATATATATATATATATATATATATATATATATATATATATATATATATATATATATATATATATACACATATACATACATATATATATATATATATATATATATATATATATATATATACATATATATATATATATATATATATATATATATATATATAACCTTGGTTGGGCTGTCAGGGGGAAATTTTATGTACATGTCTTTCATCCTGAATCCCATTGGGTGATAGCACAAAAGTATTATGTGCTCAGTGCCATGAAGTTTTTACACTATCATTGTTGTAGAACCTACTTGAGTTTTCAGTACAGAAATTTTGCAACCTTTTACATGTTTCTAAAGTTTGTAGAACCACTCTGGTTTGATCCCTGGTCGAGTGATACCAAAAACTTACAAAAATGGTTTTAACAGCTGCCTTGCTTGACACTCTGCATTAAGAGGTTAGTGTTAGGACTGGTTGACCTGGTGTCAGGATAATATGACTGTGTGGTACATCATGCTGCATATCTGGGTATGATGCCTCATTGCTATTGCTATAAACTGCAACACTACTTACATAATAGCCATAGGACTGAAAAATTGTTAAAGCTACATTAAAAATCATAATTACATCACACATCCCAAAGTTTGTAGACTTTGACAAAATTGACTTGTTAGCACAATTAATGTAGATAATAATATATATATATATATATATATATATATATATATATATATATATATATATATATATATATATATATAGATGACCTATTTTGATTTTCAGACCATTGGAGCAGTTTTTGATTTATTTTAAACAAAATTATTTTAATGAACTTTAGACATTGTTTTTGTAAAGCAAAAACTTGATGAGCACAATTTGGGAAAAAAACATGAGGTAGAGAGGTGAAATGCCTTTTTCTATAAATAGATGACCTGATTAGACTTTCACACTGTTATTAAATTTTTTAAAATTTTTGAATTGTATGGACTTATACAATTTTGGTCTGTGTTGGGGGGGGTCACTTATGTGTTTTACAAACACAAATCTGGTCTGTATATGATTATGTAGCATTTGAGAGATTCTTATATGTTTTGAGAGAATTGGGATTATATAATTAACTGTAACAATATGTTTTAGATATTTTATGTCATACCTTTATCTTTTATTTATATCTCATTTACCAAAATTTACATTTTATTTTTTATTTTGTACTTCATGTTTACATTTTATATGTAATTGGAAGAATTTTCTTTAAGTTGTGCACTTTTTAAATTTTACAGTTTAAAGATCTTAACTTATGATTGTATGATTGGCACCATATAGCCATAATTGTATTGATATGCCATTAAACATGGTATCAGGACATTTCCTCCTAGAAATTTTCTCCCTGGACTCCCCCCCCTCCACATTCCCCATCCCCAGACATTTACTTCCTGGACTTTTCTCCCCAATCAAATATGAATCCCCCAGTCATTCCCCCCCATTATCTTTATACAACTTTATTTATATATATTAACATTTAGCTTTGATGTATAATGGCATCACCATTGGTGCACAGGTATGACTGTTGTCACCTGAAATAAATGCATTATCAAATGTAAAATATTGACTTACCTGACCTCCCCCCCCTCTCTCTCTCTCTCTCTCTCTCTCTCTCTCTCTCTCTCTCTCTCTCTCTCTCTCTCTCTCTCTCTCTCTCACACACACACACACACACACAATCATGGATCTTAAGTGTAACTTGAAACCACGTTTGAACTGTGAACATAAATTCACACCCATTTTTAAGCATTGTTATAACAAAAATGGGCATTGTCTATTTGTTAATCAATTGCTAGTGCTTTTACTGAATGTAGAACAGGAGGTTTCTTTGAAGTATGTTGATGAGGCTTGAGTCTAACCTTTATTTATTATGCTTTTTTTAGTATATTTAAGATAAACAACAGATGGATTAGCCATCATTCAATTAATTGTAATTGTTTCAGTACAGTACATTGATAAAATTTTCTCATATTCTAAAGTTGATCAGTATTCACAGTAAGTGATTTTGTTTTGACTCCAGTTTTGTTTACTAGGAATGTAGGAAAAGTAATCTTTTGATTAAATTGATAGGAGCTAACCTGGAGATCAGATCTTTGCAAAGTTCTATCCCTTTGGGAGGAATATTTCAGTCCTACTATGACAAATTGAATTCCTAGTACATATGACCAAAAGGGATTTCAGTGTTGGAAACAGTAAAGTATATAGCAGTACCAAGATCAGGTGTCTAACTAGAAATATGTGGGATGTGTGAATATGGGAATTTCATAGACAGATGCAAGGGAAGCAATGATAAATCTGGGTAACTTGGTCAGCATCATAGAAACTGATGTAAGTTGGGTGTGAGAACATATCAATAGCAAGTAAAGTTTCTGGGTTTCAGGAAGGCTTTGACAAATCTGGGTAAACAGGTCAGCATCATGACATATCTGAATAACTGGGTCATATTCCTGCTGTTTCAGCACCATTTAATTATGGTATGGAAAAGGGAGCTTTCATTCCTCTAGTAATAGTTAGCCAATTATATTTTGTATTGGGGGAAAGGGTATGGGATTACAATATGTGTATATAGATACAAGATACAATGTGCAGAAGAGAAAATAGAGAAGGACAGAAAGCAGAAAAAAAGCAGAAAGAGGACAGAGAAAGAAAAACCGACAGTAGAGATAACATGTACATGTAGTTGGAAATAATGATCAGACAGAGATATACAAGATGGGGAGTCAAGAAAAAGGATACCTCATAAACATTATAGAGTGAAAGATATTTCTAAGTGGACAAATATAGTGAGAAACAATGTAGATAAATATTATTGTAAAATTTGGAGAGGTGGATAGAACTAGTATGCATTTTAATTATAAACAGTAGATTACAACATGGCATAGTGTTTTAATTAATATACCCCAAGTCTCTGCCTCACTCCAAATGTTCGTTATGGATCACTGCCATCTCATTTCTGTCTTCGTGGGTTCATGGGTTCCAGTCTAGAATGTGGATATGTGAGAAAGACTGCCAGTAGCTTCTCATGGGTCAGTGGTTCTTTCTGGTGATTTCCTGGTTTCTTCCTCCACCATTAATATTGGCCTTAAGCCCCACAACAACAACTAATGCATGTGATGAGTTCTATTAATCTTAGATCCATGTCATTACTGTGCATGAAAAATATTAAAGATCTACTGCTTTTGCAAAATATGTAAACATTTTTATGAATTAGAAAACTTAGATGACATTCAGTATTTTTACAAGATACCAAGATGGACCACTTAGCTGCAAAATTTATATTTAAAGAAGTGAAAATAGGACATGATTCTGTTCAAGTTGAGTAGAATCACATTTTGAGAATTTTTACTTTTATTGGTTTATGACTTGTTTATTGGTCTATCCTTCTGTCAATTTGTGGTCCTCCCACCCCCAAAAGGATAAGACTGACTTGATTGTATTGTGATCAAATATACATGTCAATTGATTACCCTCATATTTTACTCCCACATGTCATGAACAATTAAATTAGAAGAATTTTTTGATGAAATGAATCAATTAGTGTCAAGTTTTCCAAGCTATTTACATATTTTACAAAATTAGATAATTCGATTGAGCACTAAGGAGCAGGCTAAAAGTCACTTATGTAAGTTGTAGGTGTCAAACTGGGCTTATAGGCAGTTATTTTCTTATGTTTTTGAGTGTAATTTTTGTAGAAATCAAACAATTAGAAATCACTCGTTACTTCATGCTTC
Source organism: Potamilus streckersoni (assembly GCA_016746295.1). NCBI lineage: Eukaryota > Metazoa > Mollusca > Bivalvia > Unionida > Unionidae > Potamilus > Potamilus streckersoni. Next base: position 2,494,565 of record JAEAOA010000768.1, on the reverse strand, counting down.
CAACAAGAGAGAGAGCTCTTAACATACATGTCATTTTTGTATTAATATTTGCTGTATTTTTTCATAATTCTCTATTAACAGAACCTATTTCAGCATTTCAGTCACTCCGTGATTTTATTTTTTTTATTTTGTCATCTCCTGTTGTGCTTTCCCATTGACCCTAATTTGTGTCCTTGAACATTGTTAATGCTTGTTGCTATTGATAGAACATTACAGTGCACTGAGATGAGATGCTGTTAATGGATGAATTAATATTTTACCAGATCATAATGCCAATGTATTGTCAGCTGGAAACAAGCATTTGCTATAGGGGGGATTGCTGGGATATATATACATATCTAATCTACTTCAGATATTTAGACTTAATAGCTGGAATGTCTTGTTATTTCAGTTAATAGTGTACCTGGTATGTTCTTCAGGAGGAAGCAAGTGGTATGTATTTTTTTTTTGGCTTTAGAATGTGCATATTGAGGGTCAAGAATTCATCTGTGGTTGCTGGTTTATATTTTGTTAGCTCCAGTTTTGAAGTATTTACATGACCTGGACTGACTTCCTCCCATGTAGGCAGATAGGGAGATTGACATTGTAATTATGTTATAAAGATTAGTTATGTATTGTAAATCAGTTATCTGTTAAATTAGGAAGGAATGTAATGAGAAAAATGTCTTGAACTGTTCTAAGAAGTCTAGATCAATATCTTGATCTTGTTGAATATTGGATGTGGATAAACATTTCCTTTGATATATTGGATATTGCTGTGGCATAAATTTCACTCCTAATTGTAGATTCTGAGGTAAGATTAAAGAACAGTGTCTTTCTATGCATAATGTTAAGTTATACATATTATGTTAGTAAAGAGCCTGAGTTTAGTTGTCACTAACAGCTGAGAAAGATGAGGAAATTCTCTGCCCAGAATTGACCATCACCATCTCCTTGAATCATAAACTAATGGTACATTGTGATGATTATCCTATATACTCACAAATAAGTTGGATGCAACTGCAGTCAAGACTGGTGTGTCCTTGGGCAGGGCACTTTAATCTATATGCAAGGAATAACCTACTTGCATTGTAGTGCTGTAAGGCACCAAATGAAATCAAACCAAACCAAATTAAACCAAATCCAAATGCAAATGCATATACCAGGCAATGTTGTCATGATGATTATTCATAGAAAACTGAATGGATCTAGGTGTATGTTATTTACAACTGGATGTGACTTACAAGCAAATATAAAAGATAGCACAGTCTTTTTTCATATATTTACCCGAACAGGGAGCAGTAGGTCATAACTAACAATACTGTGTGCACCTTTAGATCAGGGTGAATACTGTTCACTTGGAAGCAGAATCATTATGCAATGGCAGGGCTGGACTTTCATAATGTTTATAGTTTAGTAGTAAAGTGAATTGTAATTTACTTGAATGCAGTCAAATTAAGAAACACTCTGTTGATGAGAGTCATTTGTTTGGGGACTTCCCATTATTTTGTAGACATGTATCAGGTCGCTAGCAAGGAATGTCTTTAGAAACAATTGTTTTAATTTTCATTTAAGATTATTTCTGTATGTAAGTAATGCAATGCTTATAATTCTTTTTTTTCAGTTCTGCAAGAGATTTTTTTTTAATTTTCAACCCCATTTTTGGAAATTTAATGGTTGGTCCCTTAGAGTAGGCCCCATATAGTCTGATTCATACAAAAATTATAATTGTATGACAGTCTAATTTTTATTTTTCATGCTGAATTGTTCAACTTATTAGGATGAGATTTTATTTTTGGTACAACAACATCCAATCATTTATATCTGCAAGAATGTAAGACAAGGAAAATCTGTACATTTACATATACATGTAGATTGTCACAGACATTAGTGTGTGTTAGCCATGATAAAGACTTGCTTACCTGTGTTCTGATATTATCATCATGTCATGCATTGTCTGCCAGTGTTTTGATATTTTGATGTGTCATGCATTGTCTGCCAGTGTTCTGATATTTTTATCTGTCATGCATTGTCTGCCAGTGTTCTGATATTTTTATCTGTCATGCATTGTCTGCCAGTGTTTTGATATTTTTATCTGTCATGCATTGTCTGCCAGTGTTCTGATATTTTTATCTGTCATGCATTGTCTGCCAGTGTTCTGATATTTTTATCTGTCATGCATTGTCTGCCAGTGTTCTGATATTTTTATCTGTCATGCATTGTCTGCCAGTGTTTTGATCTGTCATGCATTGTCTGCCAGTGTTTTGATATTTTGATGTGTCATGCATTGTCTGCCAGTGTTCTGATATTATGATTATGGCATGCATTGCCTGCCTATGCTATGGTATTATGGTTGTGTTATGCTTTGCCTACCCATGTTCAGATATTATGAATTCTGTGTCTAAATATTATGATTATGCCACGACTGAATCTACAATCAATGGAGTAAAAGTGAATAACACTGAAAATATATTACAAAATTATGTTTATTACATTCTAATTATCATTCTTCAGATGGCTATTTTTAAATGTCTGCCTTGACGAAGTGAATAATACTGTGACCATGTCTGTCCATCTGCCTTTTAGTCTGTTAACGTTTGCTTTCCTGATGACAACTTCAGTCATACACCTATCAGACTTTGCAAAGAGCATGCATATGGAGCAAGGAAGAAGCTTATCAGTTTGATGCTGTTATGCATATATACTTTGTGTTGTGTGATTGACTTTTATCTATAAATGAAGGTAGAAGTTGGGCCTACATGTCTGATGTCATGTAGGATAAATATGCTTGCAAATTTTCAGTTTTGGGTACAGCCTTGCTTCTGACCTTAAAATTGTGTACATACAAATTTTATTTACAGTTTGATGGAAATTTCCATTAAAACGAGAGTTGTGGGATCTATATAAGACAGTTTATAACTAATACTTTTCTTTGAATGAACTTTGACCCACATCCAGGTTCAGCACTAATGTTGATTATATCAGAATTACTCAATCTTATCTTAACATCCAAAGTGGAATCAGTCATATCCTCATGTTCAGTATTAATTTGTGAGGACTTTTCAAATTATTTACTTGATTAACAAAGATCTCATAAATTGATATTTACAGACTATTTTAGTGTTTTGTAATTATTATGAATTCATTCAAAGACATTCTGGATTATATAATTGTGATTCATCAAGACTGGCAGAACATTGTGTTTATTTTAATTTGTAAGCATTTACAGTAGAAAATTTGTTTCCTTGAATTACAAAGTCATTATTGATCAATATTTTTTATGGGATTATTGCAAATTCATTCAAGGATGTTTTGGATTATATCATTGTGATATATTAAGACTGTTGGCACATTAGCACATTTGAGATCACCTACACTGCTCATTCAAAATTGGAATTCATTTGGAACACAGATGGAATTAATTAGGAATACTGTAGATTTTAGATTTGTGATAGCACTTTTAAGACTAATGGGGATTTAATTCATAATACCATAATTTCTATTTTAATTTTGACTTTGTATTCTAATAAAATATATCTTTTGCTGAATTTGACAAAACATGTTTTCACTTTTTTTCTATTGCATAGTTGTAACACATATTCAAAGCTTAAAGGTCAAGGTTTATTCAATGCAAGGAGACAAATGGTTCCTGCATAATACCATTAGTTCTACATCACAGACTGGACCAGAATTTGTGAATAGTTTGTACTTGAATTAAGGATGATGTTTGCTATTATTGAGATTCAAAAGTTAAAGTCAGTGACTAAAGAGAAGTAGAATGTCATACTGTTATACTTGTATATACTTCATTCTGTTGGCAAAATCTGTCATGCTAGTCCTGTACATTTATAATATCTGTTCATTCTGTCACTGGAACATTGTACTATCTGTTCATTCAGTCAGTGGTACACTTGTATTATCTGTTCATTCAGTCAGTGGTACACTTGTATTATCTGTTCATTCAGTCAGTGGTACACTTGTATTATCTGTTCATTCAGTCAGTGGTACACTTGTATTATCTGTTCATTCTGTCACTGGAACGCTTGTATAAAGCACATTGCCAGGTTGCTCCAATCCATCTTCTCAGCATGAGATTTTTATGACATCTAATATATTTTTTTGGCCAGTTTTCATAGGTGTTTATCAGGATTTGCATTTTAAGCTTCAGTTTTTGAAGTTATCAGAAATATTGTATTGCCTGTTTTCATCACTATTCATCAGGCTTAACATTTGCTCATCAGGAGATATAATGATTGTATGTGATCTGAAGGTCAAAAGTCAAGGGCTTGAGGGCCTCAAGGGAGCAGCCTTTGTTTTAGGTTAGACTGTACAATATCTGCCTGTTCTGCATACTTGATTTTTGAGCAGTTAATAACACAACAAATAAAACAGACTTTTGAGTAAAACAGATGATACATTACATACAATGGCAAGCATATTTTTGAGACAATTCTTAGACAAAGCCTCCTGAATATTCTTACAAATGATATCCTTTTTGATTCATGACATTTCCAAACCTCAGATATTATTTTAAAAAAAACTTGAAAAAGGAGAACTCAAATTTATTTTAAAAAATAGCAGAAGCTGCCTGTGTCTTAAATGACACATTAACTAGTGTTTAAGTGATACCTATATAAATGTAGATATGTGTGTGTGTGTGTGTGTGATTTAGATTTTTAACATAGCTTTAACAATTGTTTAGTCATATTGCTAGATGTCTGCAGTGTGACAGTTTATAGTGATGATAAGCTCTGGGGCACCATGCCACAGACATGTAGCATGATGTCCCACCTAGTCACATTATCCTGATACCAGGCCGACCAGTCCTAACACTAACCTCTTAATGCTGAGTGTCATTTTGTATGTCTTTGGTATGACTCAGCTGGAGTTCAAACCCGAGACCTCCTGTATCCAAGTCGGATGCGCTAACCACTAGGCCATTGGTGCGGTTGTTCATGTCTGTAAACAGCATAAATCTGATATTGCATTATGCACTGGCATAAGATCAGGATCAGTGTTGTACATGATAAGATCTCATGCAAACTGCTTTCTCATTACATTATGCAACTGCACACCTGGAGCTATACTGTAATTATATGTATAATATCATTTACAGTGCATAGAGCAAACTTTCCAGTGTATTGATTCAATAGATATAAGCTTGTGCTGATTGCTTGTGGATGTATGGGGAAATAAGGCTAAATCTATGTGAAGGGAGAGACATGAACATCAAGAGAGTATCTTGCATGATTCCTTATTTTTCTACCTTTTAAGAAAATGATGGGGTGCATATGGTATAGAAACTGTGATTATATGTCAGCCTGGATGCCCCTCCATCACCATTTCCTTTCTGGCCTACTACATTAAAGCTGTTTGAGATTAAAAGTTTAACTTGGCATGCTTACACATGATTACAACAAGGTTTTGGGATATCAGATTATGGGTGTTGTCATGAAGTTCAAGGTCACAGCTCAATCTTTTTTTTTCCACTGTAATTTGGGATCTGTTCCAGATTAAGATTTTCAATTTGTAAGCATATATATCATTAGTTGGTGTGTTGTGTGCCAACATATAGACCTTGTCTTCAAGGTCAATGTCATGGATGCTGCTGTGTTTGAATTTATATTTTCCACCTTGATTTTCGAGCCGTTTGAAATAAATAGATGAAATTTGGGATATATCGTGCACCACATTTTAAGTCCCATCAACAATGTAAAGGTCATTCATCAGTAACTATGGTTTTAGCAAAGAACTATTTAAGGTAAAATGGATGAACTTGGTATTATATATCTTCAGTAGATCATGTCTTGCATTGCATGTTTAAGGTCTTGCTGTAAGAGTCATGATCATCAGTGAATATTTTCAGGTTTCATTGTGTCTGCTTTATATTGAAAATGCTGTTGAAGCAGAGTAATGAATCATGGTACAGCATTGTATCCTTGTCTCATGCATCAGTCATTTTTTTTGTCTCCAAGGTCAAGGTCATATGCATTATGAAAATGTTTCTGCACTTTTCATCTAATGCTGTTTAAGATAGGTTGATAACATTCATTACTTCTGACTTCTGATCTATAACTTTTTCAGCTGTTTCTTAAATATTTAGCCAGATTTCATGCTTTGTGAGCATTCATGACCTCACTATTGTTGGTAGTAGCCAAAAATTCCTGGAATTTGCATGATTCAGATGAAATTGATGAAAAAATCCAAATAAATTTGATAAAATGTGCAATTTGTTTGATGAAACTACCTAATATTGTAGTGAAATGATATTGAACTACATTTGGATGCCTCTGGCATTATACCTTTGCATTACATAATTTATGGTCTCCTTAGGAGTATAAATGTTGTATATAGAAATATTATTGTTATAGAGGTGTACTAATGTTATTTGCACTATAGCCTTGTATAAAGGACATGTAATGGTATAAATTTGATAAAGTTATTGTTAGCCAGCTTTATATATGTCCACCACAAGGCATAACATATTATATTGTTTTGATGTCCATCTGTCAATTAGCAAACTTTGTAGATGACGTTTACCTGGCATAGGAAAAGCCTGTTGATTTTGTGGTCAAAGGTGAATATTATTGAAATGGAGATATATAAGTTTGTTATATTTAAATTCAGTTTTAGACCACATACCTTGGCTCAAGTTTGTGGAGGTTGTGCAGCTAAAGTATAAAGAGGCCATTAGACTTGGGGGCAGCAAGGTGAAAGATCAGGTCATTGTGGCTCAAGAAAAAGTAGGTTTTGCAGATTAATTGTTCTAGAATATGTTCCATGACCAAAATTTCTGGATAACTTGCTCTTAGTGTAATAAAGAAATTTTTAGACTTTGGACTCTAAAGGTCAGAGATCATGATCTTGGTAAGTCAGGTAAGAAAATAAAGGTTTCTGAACAGTAAATTTTGTTCAGGACTGCATACATTGACTTATGATCAAGGTCACTGAAACCCATTGGGTCCAGAGTACCATGTTAATGCCCACAGTGATGTTAAAAATGGGATGGGGCCATATGATATATTAAAAATGGGATGAAGCCATATTATTTGTTAAAAATGGGATGGGGCCATATGATATGTTAAAAATAGGATGGGGCCATATGATATGTTAAAAATGTGATGGAGCCATATGACATGCTGTTCACAGTATTGTTATTAACTTTGGTAAACATTTGATAAAAGTTTGTACAAGGTCATTTGACCAAGACATGTGTCTCACCCTAACAGAGCATATCATATTATCTATACATAACTGCAAACATGACAGACTCTGATCTGCCAGTGTTTAAAAGAATGGAAGATCTGGATCTGTGATGTTTGCAGTTTGAAACTTGCTGTACAGGGACAGGAAGGTACACAAAATCTCTTATGTCAATTTCAGATTCAGCTGAAGTTGGTAATGTGACATTAAACTGGTCTTCTGAAAACATAAAAGCAGCTGATGAATTCTGAACACTTCACAGCATCTGGTGATTTCTGAGCGCATCACAGAATCTTGTGACTTCTGAATGCATTACAGTTTCTGATTCAACACATCACAGTGTTCATTGATTTCTGAACACATCACAACTCCTGATTTCTGAAAATATGATAGATTTTCATTTCTGTACACAGCATAGCTTGTGATGACTTTTGAACACATCAGAGCCCTGTGAAATGGACTTTAATTAAAACCTCCTCCTTGTCCATGTATGTAAACCTTGTGGCACACAAACAGTGTGTGCATGCTGTTCATGGACCATGTTGACTTGTCCTCATCAAGATTGTGTTATAGACTTCGGGGTAGTGGAAGGTCATCAAGAAGAACACACAGACAGGCCTTGAGAGATCACAGAAATAATGTCTTATTCAGAGTTGAGGTAGGAATGTTATCATCCTGTCTACTTGAGCAGATAATGTGCATGTCCTAGGTATTGCTTTCTGTACAGGATTTAGGTTCTTGTCAGTAATATTAGCAGTTGTGTTTAAATTTGTGAACTTCAAAACAAATCAAGACATATTTTGTGCAATGTTAAAGAGACATTAACCATTGATTCTGGTATAAGGAAAAATGAAATTTTTACTTTGTGACAGATATTGATGAGTATCACTTATGTCAGTTGGGTACTGAGAAGAATGACTTATGCCAGTCAGGTAATAACAAGTATCACTTCCATCAGCCAGGTGCATACAAATATTACTTATATCAGTCAGGTACTGACAAGTGTCACTTATGTCAGGTTACTGACAAGTATCACTTAAGATAGTCAGGTAGAGACAAGTATCACTTGATTGTCAATCAGGTACTGACAAGTATCACTTCCATACAAAAAGACAACCTAATGCTTCTTTAATTTTATATGACCACCCACCATTTTGGAATAACATGTTATGCTATGACCCTAGCTCTTCATTTCTGTGTCCTTTTGTCTGTTAAATAATTTTTCCTTTTCCAAATGAAAACTAAATTCTATTGCATGTACCTTCACCAAACTTTGTGGATAGCTTGCACGTTGGGGTAAGAAAGAAACCTACTAATTTTGGGTCAAATGTTCTAAGAACAAGGTTAAGCACAGAACATTCATTTCTTAACATCATATCTCTACCAAAGTTTTGTGGCAGACTTGCATGTAAGAAAGAAGCCTGTTTATTCCATGATCCAATGGTGAAAGGTCCATGATTGAATTGGGTGTGCCATTTGGAAGCATTGATTGAATATCAGCTCAGTGCATGGTTATCTAATAATGGTCTGTGATGTTGAATCTATTTGATCTCCAGTGAACTGTGTAGACCCTGACATACCAGTCAACATAGTGTCTGGCAGATCTGGGTCTTACCTTATTGATTTCATGTGAATAGTGCTGACTCTGGTTTACCAGAACATACTTGGCAGAAGATCTGTGTATGTGTTGTTAATTATACATGGTCTCAAGTTAATAGTTTAGGCCCTAATCTACAATAACATAATGTATAGCAGATCTTGGTTTTTCTTGTTAATTCTGTTGGTTTTAACTGAATAGTTTAGGCCCTTATGAACTAGAATATACTGTGATTATACTGTATATATCTTATGTACTGTATTATCTTAAATGAAGTGCAGGCCCTATTTTAAACAGAATATATTATGATGGCAGATCTGGGTCTATGCTGGTCATTCTGCTTGATCTGATGTAAGAAAACAGTGTAGACCTTGTTTTGCAAGAACAGAATTTGCTGGTAAGTATGGGTCACTTTTCTGTGCATTTTATAGAATCTTTGATGCTTTGTTGTATGATTCCCCATAAATGAAAAAAAAAGGTTTTGTGACCTTGCACTCAAAGTGGCACAAAGAAATAGGCATTATTCACACATATGATTCCAGTATGTTTTCTTGTTATGAATGGAATTCCATACTCTGTCTGGAAATATCAGTACACCAGTCAGTGATGTATTTGTTGGATGCAGAGTTCTGATTGACTATCTTATCTATGTAGGCCTTAATCCCCACACATGACAAATAACAGAATAGAATAAACAGCACAAATTTGATGTTTTTCTTAGGAGGGTTTCATATGGCTTATGTTGTAAATGTAATAATATAACAAAAACATTCAAAAACTAATCAGCAGAATGTGGCCAAATTTGGAATATAAAAAAACATCATGGCATTAAACATTTTTTTTGCAAATAATGCAAAAACATTATAGGTAAAGTGTCTGTTAATAAAACAAGCATAAACCTTTTAAATGAATTCTCCTCAAAAGCATCTTATCAAAATTTGTCAAATTTGGCATAAAACATTCTGGTAATAAGTCATATTTGACTAGTTTTATTAAAAGATAAAACCTTCAAATGATTTTTTAAAAACTACTCAGCAAAATTTTAAAATTTAATAGAAAGTATTTTGACATAAAAGGCTTTTAAAGATTACATACATGATAACCTTCATGCCATCTCATATGGATACTTTATCTACAAATAGAAAAACCTTTAACAATTTATTATTAACACTAATTGACAAACTTTGATCAGATTTGACAGAAAGTGTATTAGGCGGAACACCTTTTTTGGAAAATTTAGGAAAATGTTGTTCCACCATCAAATATGGCTGCTGTTAGAAAAAAAAAATGAAAAACATGTTCAAAACTTTTTCTCCAAATGCTGCAGAGCAGAATTTGACCAACTTTGACATACAGATGCTTGTGAAACCTTAAAACAGTTGTTTTCATAGCATATTTGAAATCAACAGAAATGGAAGAAAGTTAAACAGACAGTATGCTATAACAATTTCTTTTTAGAAGCAAACAAGGGAAGTAACCTATGATCAGACTATTTAGAATAACAGATTTTGAGTTGGCAAAAAATATATGTAAATGTCCAAAAATAACTTTTAGAAAATACATTGCATACCTTTTCAGTAATGCAACTTACAAAAAAGCAATATGATTCATGCTAGAGATTATAAAAAATAATTACTAACTTGCACTGAAAAAAATTAGAAAGTAGTAATATAAGAAGTATATCTCTAAGTTGAGAATGAGATGTTTTGTACAAAATGCATACAAATTTTGAATTTTTAAAGTTGGTAACATTGTGTTCCATGAGCAGCAGTTGCTTAGTATAATTTTGTTTATTGTAGTAGTTGTAAAATGAAGATTTTTTTAATGAGGACTATCTTGTGAATGAATTTGAAAGGCAAAAAACATTGAAGCAAAATCTTTACAACCAAATTAGGTATTGTATGTGTGTTTGATAACCTTTCTAACAATAAATGTTTGCAGGAATTGACTGATAATGTCATGTACCCTCTTGGCAAGCAATTCCTAAAGGATATTATTTCTGAGCCTTACAACTCCATCTCCACATTTTGAATAAGTTTTTCCACCCTATAAAAAGATCATGGTGATCCTCCACATCCATCCAGAATGTCCTTGCAAATCTTTTTTGTGTATGTGATGTACAACAATAAATGTACGTAAGTATCAGAGTTATATTAAAATATATTACTGTAAGAGAAACATATTTTCTTGTGAAAATGATGCCTAAGTTCATAAATTTATTTGTGAAAAATAATTCAAATTTCCAAAATATACTTCTTCCACTTGACCCTTTACTAACCTATCACATCATTTTATTCATAATGTGAAAGATTTCCACCTGTCCTTGTGTTCAACCCATCTGTGTATTCTTCTCTATCCTAATTACCTCTCTTCCTCCCTGACTCCCTCCAAGTTTATTCTACTCTATTTCTTCCTCCAAACTACTTTCCTCCTCCTCCATCTTCTATCCCTCTTCTCTGTGCAGACTACACTTCATTGACTCCAACTGCTCTGGTGGCGCTCCACAGTTTTGTATTTAGCATAGGGTTAAAAATTTTAAGAAAAAGAATTTCCCAGGTTTTCCTCGATGGTTGTACTGACTATATAATAAAGACTTTGTATATCTTAGGTGTTGTTAAAAGAACTTTTAATTCCCTTTATTTTGGTGTATGATTGATGGGTGTAATTTGGGATTGAGAGTATACAGCTTGTGCTCACTTGAAGTGTGCTCATATTAAAAAACTGCTAGCTCCGCTTGGTCATTTTCTTTACATCAAAGTATCATAGAGGTATGGCTACATTCTCTCCACTGTGCATGTTAAAAATGCAAACAACTTCACCTTACGTACATCACTCTCTCAAAAGTATGTAATAACAAATATTCAAATATTTATGCTCTAATATATTCATACATCATTTGTAACTATTCTTAATACTTTTATTATTTTCGTAAAGTCCAATTCAAACATGCATAAACTCTAACATATTGCATTACTAAATGTATTGGTTACTACAAAGTAACCTACCAGCAAATTACAATATTAATTATGTCGAGCTAACAATCTTCATAGTTCTCTGCATAAACTCAAATCCATGTCTCAAATAAATTAAACACTACAAGGTAATTCTCAGTTTTAGGTCCTTCATCTTCCTTATCTATATCAATGATCTACCATTAAAGAATGAATCCATAAATACAGATTTGTTTGCAGTTGATACAACCTTGTATACATCAAGTTCTGATACTGAAGTTATCCAAATAGATCAAATCAGAACTTAGTAGGGTCCAAAACTTGACAACAAAATAGGATGGTAATCAAGGAATGTAAAACAAAAGTATGATTTTGGGGACATCACAAAAGCTACATGAGTCAGGGAACCCAGAACTATCCCTTACAATAAACAATCATCTGTTAGAGAATGTCAAACATGAAAAGCTTGTAGGTGTGTCCATAGATAATAATTTATTATGGAATGCCCATATTGATAAGCTTTGTCATTGTCATCCAAAATTGCCCTACTCAGCAGAATCAAGAAATATTTACCTATGGAAATGCACAATCTCTACTACAAACATTATAGTCTTCTAACAATGGATTATTGTTCAAAATGTATGGGGAAACTGCTAAATCTGAGCTTGATAGGATTTACAAACCAGCATGCATAATTTCAGATGCATCTATTGATCATTCCACAAAAGCATTGTCTGCAGAACTCAAATGGTTCACAATATATAACATGATAGATTTTCACAAGGCAGATCTTCTATATAAATGTATACATGGAACTGCACCAGAGTATATTCAGGCTTTTTTCAAAACAATACTAGTTTAGATTAATATTACATGGAAACCTAACACCAAAACCAAGAACAGAGCAATTTACTCTGGTACACTTCTGTGGAACAAGCTTCCACTACATGTAAAATCTGCTGAAAATAGTAGAATATTTAAGAAGAGATATCATGAGCATGTATGTGTTTCTAATAGATAATGGAATTTAGTATTTTTATACTAAAAATGTTAAACAGTAATTACTGCTATCTTCATCTAATGTGCATTGTTATACTATCCTTAAGAGGGCCTCAAGGGAGAATAGTCCTTGACTAATTAGTCACCCTCTATAAATAAAGCAATATTATTGTAGTTTGGCTGGGAATCTACTACAACTTGCATAATGGATTAACACTGCCTGCAGAAATGTTTACACATTAAATGTGGTCATAATACAAATGTTTATACCCTTTCTGATAACCTGAACTGAGCACTTGTGACATTATTTCATGGCCATTTTTATAAATTATTTTAAATCTATATCTTGTATTTTGATGCTTTCAATATAAACATAATTCCACAATATGCTTTCCTGCAGAAAAACTTCTAGATTTAATTGTTAAGAGCAAAGAAATGGTTGATCTTGCAAAAAACAAAACCTTAGAAATTCAGTGCTTGATTACAGCCTAATGAGAAGGTGGGACTCAAACCTGCAACCTTCTGCTCATGTGTCTAAGTGTCTTAACCACTAAACCACTTCAGCTCCCTTGGGTGCTGTTCTCAATGGTTTCCATGTTATGACTCCAGAGACAGGGCCCCAGGGTTGTAATGACAGACCCAGGAATCCATGCTAATTGCACAGATTAACTCCCCTTGTATTGCCAAATAAGTGTATATACTTGAGGGGTAAGGCTCTGAACAGTTTTAAATTTATTAATTATTGCCAAATTATCAAGTCTTTGTGCAGGTTGTAACAGAAACTTGTCTTTTGTATGCACATATTGACATGTCAGCTACCCATGTGAGTTATATCAGGCTTACTTGGACCTCTTGCTGCTGATTTTGTATTGAGCTGGATGTAATGTATGACAGAATATTGTGTACACAACTGTGGTGTACCCCTTACAAGGCAGTCCCTTCAGCAGTAGGGAAGTGGCCTTATAAGTGGGAGGTCTTTGTAAATGTGGATGACACAGACCCGAGTAATAATTACATATGATTTATGAAAGATATAACAAATTTAAAATAATCATCATTTAAAAAACACATGCTTATTCTGGAATGAATGTGATAAAGGTATATTAATGTATTTTAAAGTAATCATGAACGATTATCAGTCATGATGCAAAATCACTTTGTCAGTAAAATCTGGCTGTAACTTTCAATGCCATTCCATTTGTTTTACTGATGTAGAATGTGGAACTGACCATTTAATTTTGGGTGGGTGGGGGAGCAATTTATCTTAGTTCATATTTTTTTTAATCTTTCTGACATCAAAATTCTCATTAGTGATCAAAGGACTCTTGATCTTTTTTGTTTAGTCAGATTTCACTTTTCCTACTAAATAATTTATTCCAATATTGGATTTTGCATATATTGTGCAAAATGCTCAGTTTTTACAAAGATAGTGAGCTTGTCATGGGATTGACTTGTTTTAGTCTGGTTCTCTTTCAAATGCATCTCATAATTGATGAGAGAGAACCCTTACTAGCTAGTATACCATTTTTGCCTTATGTTCAGTTGTCTGGCTTACTTGGGCTGAATAATACTGCACCTCTCAGCAACTGGCTTTTGCCATCTTTTAATTATCAGCAATAATAATAGCAAGTATTTATCAAAGTGACAAAACCTAACATCTAAGTAACACACAGAATAAGGATAAACCAGATTATTTTATTGGCATTTTAGAATAAATGTATAAATATTTTGCATTTAGAAAACAAATATTTGTGAGATTGCTATATACAAAACCCATTATGTGGTGACTCCTCAAAGATATATGTGTGTGTGTGAGTTGGTGATGTAGAAAAATTGATATATTTATGTGAGCGAATTCCAGAAAACGAAAATTGTTGAGAAATGAGCAGAAGGATAACAGGGAAGTGTTAACTATTGAATGAATGTGATGAGCATGATAAAAGGTGCTACCAGCATCAAAAGAGAGAATAGAGAACATGCCTTGATTAGATATGAAATCCCATCATGGAGCATTTACTAGAGCATGCACAAGTCAATTAATTGCCTAAAAGGGTTGAAAAAGGCTTGACCTGTAATTTTGTTTCTCCAGTCAAGACTTGGATGTTAGTAAAACTTGTTTTTACAGGAATTCAGCATTCTCTGTCATGTGCTGTGTATACAATTTATATTTAAAAAAATCACCAAGTTTTACATGTTGCAGGTAAAGTAAAAAAGGGCACACAAGTCAAGTCGGATGTTTGCATTTTATTTTGACATTACATGTCTGAAGGTTTTATTTTGACATTACATGTCTAAAAGTTTTTAGTACTGGTATCATGAATTTCAGTCTCATAAAATGTTTGTATTTAATGTGATAGGCTGTCAGATGGCTTGATAATCAAAACATGTTATATTAATATACAACAGCATGCCCTGTGAACATAATGGCCCACTCCACAATGCCAGCATCCCCAAAACTTTGACAATGGGATATTTCTAAAACTGAAAATTTAAGGAGAAACAAAACTCCTCCAAACATTTGACATAAAAGGATAAATTTCTTTTAATAATTAGGTGGGATTAATGGAGAAATAAAAATAGTTCTTGAAAATATGATGTTTAGAGAAATTCATGAAAATCCTGCATTTAATATCAATATCAATATTGCATAGATTGATATTCTGGGAGAATTATCTTTGTCAGTATAGTAAGAATTTATACTTCCATAGATGAACCTCCTTAGAGAGTTCTGGAAAGAAACCAGAATATAACATGTATCCAGTTTGCCGCCAGGAAGTCCCCTGTGCAACCCCTATAGTCCTCAACTCTTTATCTTGACAGGCATTTGCAGTTGAATGTTTGCAAGTTGCCATTGAAATTATATGCCTAGTTGAGTATTAGTTTTAACCATGAGTTGTATATTTTCACTTTTTACTCTTAGTCTTTTATTGCACTGCATAAAAAATTAAGCCCCCACCTTCCAACCAGATTTATTATCCAAAAACCGGCTACCTTCTGTAGCAACACTATCCATAGAGATCCCTGGTCTCATTAACACCTGTGTTGGATGTGTTCAAGATGGTCTTTCATGCCTTAGTTTGGGCATTAAGATTTTATTTTGCCACTTATAAAAAAAGAAAGCATAGGCAATGTCTTTTCCTCTCTACAAACGGCTTTCAGACATTTCAGGATCCACTCCTGATGGTGGATTGGAAAAGCTATTAAGATAACTTGTCAGTCCAAGACAAAGAGGATCTTTCAATCAAGGTGTTTCATCAGCAGGTAAATAAATATAAATTGCTATTTACCTGAAATGTTAAGTGGTCTTCATCAGCAGGTTGACCTTTAGTGATGTTGATGTTGTTGATGTTGTTGGGCTTAATACCATTTTTCAGCACACAATAGGCTATTCATGGCGGCCAGTATTAATGGTGGAGGAAGAAATCACCGGAAAGAACCACGACCGACGAGAAGCTCTGGCAAGCTTTCTCACACATCCACATTCCACGAATCCTAGACTGGAACCCACGAAGACAGAGGTGACATGGCAGTGATCCGTAACGGACATGGCTTTAGACCACTCGGCCACTCCCACTTGGAGCCCCCTTTAGTGTTTAGTGACCTTTAGTGTTATCTTTAGTGAATATTCCTAACAGATATTTTTTAAAGGAATTGTATGCTGCAGAAAAGTAGAAATATACATGACACATTGCTGACAATGAGGATGTGAATGAAATCAGCTCTCAGATGATTTACAGTTGTTCAGGATTAGTGACTTGAAACTTTTACTTGTCCTGCAACAGATTTATTTCTTCACTGTACATAATATTGGATCCGATTAAAATTACACTTTCCTAATTGGTCAAGCATCTTGAAAAGTGACTTAGTCAATTTTTGTAAATACATTTAGTTCAGTGGAATTTGTGACCCCAGGTAAAAATGCTGGAATATACTATCCAGATCAAGGAGTAAACATAGGACAACCAAGTTATACAATTAAACCTGTCTACAGCAGCCACCCATCTGAAAAGGTGAAAATGGCCATTGTAGACAAGGAACCTTTAAAAGCAGGTTTAGCCCTCAAACTTGGTTCATGACATACTTATGTACTATGAAGTAAATAGCACTAGCTTTATTATTATTAGTATTATTAACATTATTATTATTTCACCTGTGTTATTATTACCAGTAGTAGTATATTACCAAGATGCATATATATAGTTTAACTATTAGCAAAAAGAAAAAGAAAAATATTTAATAAAGTAAGTTCCATTCAAGTATACTGTATCTTCACTTGTTTATTTTTACTTCTTAGTGACAAAATGTGTTATCATCTTTCCTGTAGAGAAATGACGATGTGCATATACCTGACTGCCTATTATTTCATGCCTCATAAAACCTATCCAGTAATTTAAATTCAAATCAAGAAAACTTCAACTATATTAATGCATTAATTTATACATCTCTAACTCTCTCACACACACACACACACACACACACACACACACACACACACACACACACACACACACTTTTATCTGATTATTAGTAGAAATGGCTCCTAAATAAAATTATTAATTGGTGGCTTCAATGTAATTGTGAAACACCTGACTGTTAGA
Organism: Potamilus streckersoni; assembly: GCA_016746295.1. Classification (NCBI taxonomy): domain Eukaryota; kingdom Metazoa; phylum Mollusca; class Bivalvia; order Unionida; family Unionidae; genus Potamilus; species Potamilus streckersoni. Next base: position 2,477,238 of record JAEAOA010000768.1, on the reverse strand, counting down.
GCAGTTGGTATAGACAGGTATGAAATCAGTTTTTCACCCTTCAGACAATTAATGGATTAAGCATTTGCTCAAACATACTTTTGTTTGCAACCTTTAATGATTAGTTAATGAAAAGAAGCTTCCTGGGGATATTGTTAGTGTAAAGGAGTGTCTTGTGATTGCCCTCTGTTGATTGATTTGGCAATTGTTATCTAGAGGATGACCTCCCTCCATGTTATTTCCCAGTGTGAGTGGATAGATAGAACATTGACAGAGAACTGGACAAGACTATTGAGAAGAAATAAACAAATATGAACCCCCTTAAACAATAAAAAAATACATTTAAATTAATAAATACATAAACCAAAATTGCAATTTCAATCCATCAAATGTACATTAATGGAATTTAATAGCAGTGTTAAATGTACGGATTCATTCATCAAAGTAATGATTGATGAAGAGAGTATGATGTCCACACCTGATTTGCATCACATGGCGTTGTTCCTCTATTTACTTTGTTATTCCACGTCTAGCATGTATGCTAGATTCTTCCTCAGATCCTTCTATTCCAAACTCTATTTGCTGACTTCCCTCTTGGACTGTCCTCATTGGGTTCTCGGGGAGGGATGTAGAAAGCTGTTCTCTTAAATGACAAGATTCTGACTAAAGCTCTATATGTTTCACCACCTGTCCATATATATAAAATTCTCTTACTGTCATTATTCAGAAATGTAAATAGCTATCCACACTTCATACATTCTGACATAAGATGAACTTAATGATTAACAGTCCTTACAAATTTTACTGTGTTTGAGTTAAGGTATAATCCTTATCTCTAGTACAAATGACCTTAATTTTACAGTTCGTAACCCATTACCTCCCTTCAATAGACTCAAACTTAACAGTGATGTACACAAAACAATGTTGCCATATATATATCAGCATATATTACTATATGACTTCTTACTCTAATTAGTCAGTTTCACTCAGTAAGATAAATGCTTGATTACTATTGCATTCTAGTTTACAGTAACTAATAACCTACAAGATCATTTACCATTACAAAGTCAGTTAAATATGCTCTTATCATTAACTCATGATAAATAGTATCATTCTACAAAGGAAATTACTTCATATAACCATAAGAAATTCTACACATTTGAATATTTGGATTAATTCATAAATCACTATGATATACTACACATTTGAATATTTGAATTAATTCATATGATATACTACACATTTGAATATTTGGATTAATTCATACATCACTATGATATACTACACATTTGAATACTTGGATTAATTCAAAAATCACTATGATATACTACACATTTGAATATTTGAATTAGTTCATATGATATACTACACATTTGAATATTTGAATTAATTCATATGATATACTACACATTTGAATATTTGAATTAATTCATATGATACACTACACATTTGAATACTTGGATTAATTCATACATCACTATGATATACTACACATTTGAATACTTGGATTAATTCAAAAATCACTATGATATACTACACATTTGAATATTTGAATTAGTTCATATGATATACTACACATTTGAATATTTGAATTAATTCATATGATATACTACACATTTGAATACTTGGATTAATTCATACATCACTATGATATACTACACATCTGAATATTTGGATTATTTCATACATCACTATGATATACTACACATTTGAATATTTGAATTAATTCATATGATATAATACACATTTGAATACTTGGATTAATTCATATGATATACTACACATTTGAATATTTGGATTAATTCATATGATATACTACACATTTGAATACTTGGATTAAGTCATATGATATACTACACATTTGAATATTTGGATTAATTCATATGATATACTACACATTTGAATACTTGGATTAATTCATACATCACTATGATATACTACACATTTGAATATTTGAATTAATTCATATGATATACTACACATTTGAATACTTGGATTAATTCATATGATATACTACACATTTGAATATTTGAATTAATTCATATGATATACTACACATTTGAATATTTGGATTAATTCATATGATATACTACACACTTGAATACTTGGATTAATTCATACATCACTATGATATACTACACATTTGAATATTTGGATTAATTCATACATCACTATGATATACTACACATTTGAATATTTGAATTAATTCATATGATATACTACACACTTGAATACTTGGATTAATTCATACATCACTATGATATACTACACATTTGAATATTTGGATTAATTCATATGATATACTACACATTTGAATACTTGGATTAATTCATACATCACTATGATATACTACACATTTGAATATTTGAATTAATTCATATGATATACTACACATTTGAATATTTGAATTAATTCATATGATATACTACACATTTGAATACTTGAATTAATTCATATGATATACTACATATTTGAATATTTGAATTAATTCATATGATATACTACACATTTGAATATTTGAATTAATTCATATGATGTACTACACATTTGAATATTTGAATTAATTCATATGATATACTACACATTTGAATATTTGAATTAATTCATATGATATACTACACATTTGAATACTTGGATTAATTCATAGATCACTATGATATACTAAACATTTGAATATTTGAATTAATTCATATGATATACTACACATTTGAATACTTGGATTAATTCATACATCACTATGATATACTACACATTTGAATACTTGGATTAATTCATACATCACTATGATATACTACACATTTGAATATTTGAATCAATTCATATGATATACTACACATTTGAATACTTGGATTAATTCATACATCACTATGATATACTACACATTTGAATACTTGGATTAATTCATACATCACTATGATATACTACACATTTGAATATTTGAATTAATTCATATGATATACTACACATTTGAATACTTGGATTAATTCATACATCACTATGATATACTACACATTTGAATACTTGGATTAATTCATACATCACTATGATATACTACACATTTGAATATTTGAATTAATTCATATGATATACTACATATTTGAATACTTGGATTAATTCATACATCACTATGATATACTACACATTTGAATACTTGGATTAATTCATACATCACTATGATATACTACACATTTGAATATGTGAATTAATTCACATGATATACTACACATTTGAATACTTGGATTAATTCATATGATATACTACACATTTGAATATTTGAATTAATTCATATGATATACTACACATTTGAATACTTGGATTAACTCATACATCACTATGATATACTACACATTTGAATATTTGAATTAATTCATATGATATACTACACATTTGAATACTTGGATTAATTCATACATCATTATGATATACTACACATTTGAATATTTGAATTAATTCATATGATATACTACACATTTGAATACTTTGATTAATTCATACATCACTATGATATACTACACATTTGAATATTTGAATTAATTCATATGATATACTACACATTTGAATACTTGGATTAATTCATACATCACTATGAGATACTACACATTTGAACATTTGAATTAATTCATATGATATACTACACATTTGAATATTTGAATTAATTCATATGATATGCTACACATTTGAATACTTGGATTAATTCATATGATGTACTACACATTTGAATACTTGGATTAATTCATATGATATACTACACATTTGAATACTTGGATTAATTCATATGATGTACTACACATTTGAATACTTGGATTAATTCATATGATATACTACACATTTGAATACTTGGATTAATTCATATGATATACTACACATTTGAATACTTGGATTAATTCATATGATGTACTACACATTTGAATACTTGGATTCATTCATATGATATACTACACATTTGAATACTTTGATTAATTCATACATCACTATGATATACTACACATTTGAATATTTGAATTAATTCATATGATATACTACACATTTGAATACTTGGATTAATTCATATGATATACTACACATTTGAATATTTGAATTAATTCATATGATATACTACACATTTGAATACTTGGATTAATTCATATGATATGCTACACATTTGAATACTTGGATTAATTCATATGATATACTACACATTTGAATACTTGGATTAATTCATATGATATACTACACATTTGAATATTTGAATTAATTCATATATACTACACATTTGAATACTTGGATTAATTTCATATGATATACTACACATTTGAATACTTTGATTAATTCATACATCACTATGATATACTACACATTTGAATATTTGAATTAATTCATATGATATACTACACATTTGAATACTTGGATTAATTCATATGATATACTACACATTTGAATACTTCGATTAATTCATATGATGTACTACACATTTGAATACTTGGATTAATTCATATGATATACTACACATTTGAATACTTGGATTAATTCATATGATATACTACACATTTGAATACTTGGATTAATTCATATGATATACTACACATTTGAATACTTGGATTAATTCATATGATATACTACACATTTGAATACTTTGATTAATTCATACATCACTATGATATACTACACATTTGAATATTTGGATTAATTCATATGATATACTACACATTTGAATACTTGGATTAATTCATACATCACTATGATATACTACACATTTGAATATTTGAATTAATTCATATGATATACTACACATTTGAATACTTGGATTAATTCATATGATATACTACACATTTGAATACTTGGATTATATCATAAATCACTATGATATACTACACATTTGAATACTTGGATTGCATCATAAATCCCTATGAAATACTATTCACTTTAATATGTGGATTGCATCATAAATTCCTAGGAGTAGGCACCAGCCTTATGGGCCCAATGCCTTTTAGGGGCCTTGTTACCTTACAGATAAAAAAAAAATATTGAATTGATTTGATCTTGACATATTAGGAGATAATCTGTAAGGGGGGCACCAAGATTGTGACTGCCTATGCTTCCACATGGTTTAATCCAGTACTGTTCCATCTCCATTTTTGATACTTCAAAATTTATGTTGGGGTCTAAGGCTGGAGCCAATTGCCTATGAAAAAGCTGGAATTCACCATCACAGTGTGGTGGGCATAAGGCATTTACTTACCAGCAGGCCTAACAAACTTAAATGATGTAACATTGAGTCATACCTACATGAAAATGAATGAAAAATGATTCATTTTCTGAGAAATTATAAGTATTATAATCATTTAATCTGCTGTCTGACAAGACCTAACTACAGTGTTGATGAAATTTTATCTTCTACTTGCCATTGGCATGTCTAGTCACATGTCTGCACAAATCTTGGAACCAGCATGCTAATGAAATCATAGGTCCAACAGTCATATAAAATCACAATAAACCTCAATGAACCCTTTCCATTGTTATAAAAAAATGTGAAACATGAAATGAAAGTCACAAACTGTTTGTAAAAGAATGAAATGACACATAATGTTCAGGATATTAGTCTGAGAACACAGCAGTGACCAGAATCCTGTTGCAGAACTTGGAGAAATGAGATTTATCAAGAAAGACAGAGTGTCAATGATGGTTTTGTTGCAGTGTGTGACTATTGCATTGATGTGCTGTCTGCTCCATGAATATGGATTTGTCTGCAACCTTGGAGTTTCACTGGATTATGGCAAGGACAATCGAAATATGAAACACTGAAACATTAACATATTTTTATATATAGATACATGCCTTGCTCATCCAACAAAAGAAGACTAATTTGCACACTTGGATTGATCATTGCTGATAAGCTCCAAGAACCATAGTAAAGAAGCACCTGGCTGCTGAGGGCCAAAGATTGGTGACTGTTGAATACATGACATTTATATAGAAAATTCCAGGGGGAAATTAGAGTGACCATTGCAATCAGGTGACTGCTTAGGACAGGTTTGACAGTGCTTTGATTCCACTGAAGAGGAATGATGAAAATATCCAATGCTGTTAAATTTTAGTAGTATGACTGTATGTATTTGTTTTGTGTAGGCTCATATAAATGTAACTAAAGAAAAGAGTGAAGTTAACATGCTTTGTAAATTTTAACAAAATAATTTATTTCCCTATAAAACAATCTAAAAATAAAAAACAGGACTAATAGTTTGTGAAAACAATCCAAAAATTAATCCTAGAATTGAAAAAAAGAAGTCCTATCACTAAACAGTTCTAATTGAATCCAGGTTTGAATCTCCATGAAGTTCCAATATAAAGGCCAAGACGTCAGATGAGGTCATTGTACTGGTGGCAACAGATCCTCATTTGAATGGCAGTTTTTGTTTCTGATAGAATTCCAGAATAAATTTCTACTGAATTTCTCTGTCCATAACTTTGATGAACAAGCACTTATTTTCCAGAGAATACAAATTATTCTTAAATAACAAATAACTCAAAATTGGCAACAACAGAAAATGTCTCTGAGCTCCTAAAGGTATTTTTATGACTAAATAAATTTAATACCAAATGGCTGTTTTAAGCCTGATTTTAGATCACTTGAGTGGATGCAAATACCACAAACTACACCACTTCCTAATTTCAAGGCATTTTATTGTAATACAAATCCTCTTACAAAAGTGGTCATAATGATAGATCCCATTTCATTAGGTAGCAGATGGTCTCACAATAAAGTGTTACACCATCTAGACTCTCATAGAAGTCGGATCAAAACATACAAATCTAGATCTGCTGTCACATAATCTGTTGGCAGATCATGGTCTCTGCAGTTTGTTAGGAGTGATCAGCAGAAGAAACAACACAGAACCTGATCTGCAGGTGCATTATGCCACACAGAATTAGGGTGGTGTTGCTTATTTATGGATCTGTCTTATGAGTGAATATTAGTTAATCTTTATGTTGAGTAAGTGGAAATTGTGTGACTGTAGAGTACTGTACAAAGGATATTGGAAATTGTGGGACTGTTGAGTACTGTACAAAGAGGAGTGAAAAATTGGGGTCTGTTTTTTTTAATGATATATGTGTGACATTACATAGTTTTGAAAGAAAACCTCATTTGAAAGGACTGAAGAGTTTAACAGATGAATAGATACCATGATAGAAATAAAAATATATATCAAATTTGGGAAATTATAAATATGAAGGTATTCAGTATATATAGTGTAAAGTACTCTTGTTAATTATATTCACCTGATATGTTAAAAATAGATTTTAGATATAAAAATGTTTTTAGATTTTTTTTATAATGCCTATAATTCCTGTTAATAACTAAAATTCCTATAATTTCTGTAATGCCTGTGATGACTATAATTTCTGTAATGCCTATAATTCCTATAATGCCTGTAATTCCTGTAATGCCTAGAATTCCTATAATGCCTATAATTCCTGAAATTCCTGTAATGCCTATAATTCCTATAATTCCTGTGATTCCTGTAATGCCTATAATTTCTATAATGCCTGTAATTCCTGTAATGCCTATAATTCCTATAATGCCTGTAATTCCTGTAATGCCTATGATTCCTATAATGCCTATAATTCCTGAAATTCCTTTAATGCCTATAATTCCTGTAATGCCTATAATTCCTATAATGCCTGTAATTCCTGTAATGCCTATATTTCCTATAATGCCTATAATTCCTGTAATGCCTATAATTCCTATAATGCCTATAATTCCTGAAATTCCTGTAATGCCTATAAGTCCTATAATTCCTGTAATTCTTGTAATGCCTATAATTTCTATAATGCCTGTAATGCCTATAATTCCTACAATGCCTGTAATTCCTGTAATGCCTATGATTCCTATAATGCCTGTAATTCCTGTAATGCCTATAATTCCTATAATGCCTGTAATTCCTGTAATGCCTATAATTCCTATAATGCCTATAATTCCTGAAATTCCTGTAATGCCTATAAGTCCTATAATTCCTGTAATTCCTATAATTTCTATAATGCCTGTAATTCCTGTAATGCCTATAATTCCTATAATGCCTGTAATTCCTGTAATGCCTATAATTCCTATAATGCCTGTAATTCCTGTAATGCCTATAATTCCTATAATGCCTGTAATTCCTGTAATGCCTATAATTCCTATAATGCCTGTAATTCATGTAATGCCTATAATTCCTATAATGCCTGTAATTCATGTATGCATATAATTCCTATAATGCCTATAATTCATGTATGCCTATAATTCCTATAATGCCTGTAATTCCTGTAATGCCTATAATTCCTATAATGTAATTCCTGTAATTCCTATCATTCCTATAATGCCTATAATTCATATATGCCTATAATAACTGTAATGCCTATAATTCATGTATGCCTATAATTCCCATAATGCCTATAATACCTATAATTCATGTAATGCCTATGCCAGTAATTCTTGTTCACCTACATTGACTATAATTCATGTAATGCCTATAATGCCTATAATTTCTACAATGCCATGGCAGAGCTGTTTCAGTAATTGATGTACTCAAAGTTTTCATCAAATATGAACTGTAGAAGAAAGAATAAAAAAACCTTTTTATTTACTTCCACTTCCCCCACCACATTTCATAGAAAAGAGAGCCTATTAAAGTAATAGTCTGTTCTTCCATCTGTTGGTTTCACTTTAATTTGTGCAAAAATAACTCCCTGATTTGACATTCACAAAACCTTGGCTGAGTTTGTCAACATTCTGCATCATTGTTTATAGAGTTATAGCCCCTGATTATTTGATTTGCCTACTTTTGTATCCACAAAGTAATTGACTTAGTTATTATCAGAGGTCAAAAATATTTCATATGCAGATCTAAAATGGATATAACTTGAGTAGAATTTGATTACCAATTTCCAGTGTTACCATTGACTGAAATTTGAAATTAGAGCCTGTCTGCCAATCAAAGACCAATATTTTCCTGTCATATCAATGGAATGTTGAAGTAACTGGTGTTAACTTCAATGACCTATTTACTGTAGCACTATTGTGAACTCTTTCCTCTTAACAAATTTACAATCCTCAACATGAAATGAAAAGAAGCTGACACTAGTTTATGGAATATGCTGGCTATTCTTGGTTTCCATGTTAGGGCTTTAAAAGCAGAGCTTTTTTTTAAGTTTTCATTGTCTTATTTTATCCATGCTTTACCAAAATAATTTAGATCAAAAGTGTTTATTTCTTCATTTATACACAGTTTAAGCAGAACTGTTGTTTATTACAAATGGAAATTGTTGAACATGTTTATTCTCTTTATACTGGCTCAAATTTTAGATCCAAGAAGTCTTCTTAACATTTCCTAATAGCATGCTTCATAGCATGTTTAATTCCTAGGAAAATAAAATCCATTAATCAATAGTGGCAATTACAGTGGTAAATGTACATCAAGAGCACTGAATTCAAATGAACAGGTTTTTCTTTTTCTTGCCAGCTGATGACTCAACCTAGCTGTGACAAATTTAGCCACTACTGTTGCCACTAGTACTGGTACAGGCAGATGCTGCAGGCTGTAATGCTTCCAAAGTATTTATTGGCTAAAAGCAAAAGAAAATGTGCATACACTGTAGCCAGTCAATTTCAGAATCAGACAGAAAAACATAACCTGGTAATACACTTATACAGATTCTTATTGACAGTGCCTTTCTAAGCCCAATTCAAATCGGTGTGCATTAGTATTAGATATATTTACAAGATTTAGTTTTGGAGGCATCAACAAGAGATTAATGAATGCTATTTCTTGGATGATAAATTACATTGATACCAGATTTACTGCATCTGCTTGGTTCTAGTAGATTCTGGTATGCTGTAGCATAATGCACCATTAAGTCAGGGTCTGTGTTGATTCTTATACTGATTACTCCTAACAAACAACTTGGATCCAGATCTGCCAGAATATTATGTGTTAGCAAATCTGAGTCTGTTTAGGTTGCAGTTGAACTTGTGTTATAAGTGAATACATACGGTACTCATATGTTGGATCCAACTGCAAATTGCATAGGTACAGGTCAACTGTCACTTAAATAGACTGGTAGATCTGTGTTGATGTAGTTTGATGGGATCAGGGTCTGTGTTATTTGCAGTTGGACTTAACAGCAAGTATAGATGGTACATACATGTATATGACTTGCTTCTTAAAAGCATGAATAACCTTGTGGTTTACACATCAAGCTTATTCCACATGTTCAATTTACTCAAAATAATGCCATCCAAGCTTTCTGCCACCACACTCATTTCAAAACCTATTCCATCATTTGTTCCTGGGTGGTTACTATTACTTGCTTGAGGATATTAACTTTCCATGTACAAAACATTTTGATCACAAAATATAACTTGCCAGACTTTTGGTCAGTCAAAATAAAAGGATGAATGGGTAAAATCTGGGCTAAGGCATATACTACCAAATGAAGTATTAAATGGGTCAATTGTGTATTAAGGCATCCAGTACCAAATGAAGTCATAAATGAGTCAATTGTGTGTTAAGGCATCCACTGCCAAATAACATATTAAATGAGTCAAATGAGGTATTAAATGAGTCAGATGTGTGCTAAATCATCCAGTACCAAATGAAGTATTAAATGAGTCAATTGTGTGTTAAGGCATCCAGTACTAAATAACATATTAAATGAGTCAGATGTGTGTTAAGGCATCCAGTAACAAATGAGGTATTAAATGAGTCAATTGTGTGTTAAGGCATCCAGTACCAAATGATGTATTAAATGAGTCATTGTGTGCTAAGGCATCCAGTACCAAATAACATTAAATGAGTCAATTGTGTGCTAAGGCATTCAGTACCAAATAATGTATTAAATGAGTCAATTGTGTGTTAAGGCATCCACTACCAAATAACATATTAAATGAGTCAAATGAGGTATTAAATGAGTCAGATGTGTTTTAAATCATCCAGTACCAAATGGAGTATTAAATGGGTCAATTGTGTGTTAAGGCATCCAGTACCAAATAACATTAAATGGGTCAATTGTCTGCTAAGTCATTCAGTACCAAATAACAATTAAATGAGTCAGATGTGTGTTAAATCATCCAGTACCAAATAACATTAAATGAGTCAATTGTGTGTTAAGGCATTCAGTACCAAATGATGTATTAAATGAGTCTGATGTGTGTTAAGGCATCCAGTACCAAATGAAGTATTAAATGGGCCAATTGTGTGTTAAGGCATCCAGTACCAAATAACCTATTAAATGAGTCAGATGTGTGTTAAGGCATCCAGTAACAAATGAGGTATTAAATGGGTCAATTGTGTGTTAAGGCATCCAGTACCAAATAACCTATTAAATGAGTCAGATGTGTGTTAAGGCATCCAGTACCAAATGAAGTATTAAATGGGTCAATTGTGTGTTAAGGCATCCAGTACCAAATAACCTATTAAATGAGTCAGATGTGTGTTAAGGCATCCAGTAACAAATGAAGTATTAAATGGGTCAATTGTGTGTTAAGGCATTCAGTACCAAATAACCTATTAAATGAGTCAGATGTGTGTTAAGGCATCCAGTAACAAATGAGGTATTAAATGAGTCAATTGTGTGCTAAGGCATCCAGTACCAAATAACATATTAAATGAATCAGATGTGTGTTAAGGCATCCAGTAACAAATGAAGTAATAAATGAGTCAATTGTGTGTTAAGGCATCCAGTACCAAATGATGTATTAAATGAGTCATTGTGTGCTAAGGCATCCAGTACCAAATAACATTAAATGTCAATTGTGTACTAAGGCATTCAGTACCAAATAACATTAAATGAGTCAATTGTGTACTAAGGCATCCAGTACCAAATAATGTATTAAATAAGTCAATTGTGTACTAAGGCATCCAGTACCAAATAATGTATTAAATGAGTCAATTGTGTGCTAATGCATTCAGTACCAAATAATGTATTAAATAAGTCAATTGTGTACTAAGGCATCCAGTACCAAATGATGTATCAAAGCAATCAATTTCATTTTCATAAATTAGTGTTAATAAAAATATGCCATGATGAAATTAATGTAAACTGTTATGTTTTTAAATTTAAAGATGAAACATTTCTTTGAAAATAATGTTACTTATCAAATGTTTTTTTCTTGAACATCCTCTATATACAAGAAATTTTTGTCAGAACTATTGACAAGTAAACATTATGCATTGATTACTGTTGAGTACAGACAGATGGAAGGAGAGTCTGACAGAATGAGTATCAATGAGTATCACAATATCTGCTCCCAAATAAACAATTGGGATAAAAATGAATTAACTTTGTATCTCAAAATCATACAATTGAAGCATGACAATGTTATACTATATCATCATTCAGTCAAATATTTTCATAAAATATGTGATCTTGTGATCGTGTTTCAAACAAAAATCAATGCTTCCATTCTGCCTTAGTTGAGCAAGTTGGACCATGAGGCATATTCAAAGCATGCTATGACATCATTCCAATACAACTGTGTGCATTGATTATTCTGCCTAAGAGCCCAATGAGTGAATCACTGTCCTTTATGGGGCATGTAGTTGAGAAGATTCTTCTATATCAAATAGTACTTGTTGAACATTACCAATTGGCTGCAGCTTCATGGGACTTGTGTTTACAGCATTAAGAGGTAAAATCTTGTGTAATATCCTTGCAACTCTTTTTTTTTATAAAAGCCATTAAAATGCTTTTTTATAGTTCAACAATTACTGAAAATAGAAATAAGTTTGTGATATTGCTTCTATACTTGTCAGAAGTTGCATTTTTTGTTTGCTTTTATTTGTTGAAAGTATTTAGAATGTGTGTTTTCATGCAGCTAGTATTTCCTGCATTTGTACACTCAGTCATAGGTTTAACAGTTTTTTGACATTTGCATGTGTGACTTGGTTTAAAACATTTCAGTCTTGTTGATCCAACGCAAACTACACCTTGCTGCCAGAAACAATTTTTTGATAATATCATAGATCAGGGTCTGTTTTAGTATGTACAACAAAGGAATTTTAACTTATTTCTGAAAAATTGTCAAAACAACCTACTAAATGTCTAGGACTTATGCATAATACTTTTAAGCCTTGTCTTTAAATCCTTCATATATTCAGAAAGTTATACCATTTGGTTTACAAAAAAATATTAATTTTACAACTCTAGAATAGACCCTACCTAGATATTGTTTCTTGTGAGCAATTTAAGCACAGTTTAATTACATTTATATAATTAAATACTGATTTTTGTTGCATTTATGTAATTAAATACTCATTTTTTATAATTTTGAAAAGTGAAAACTTGCTTTTTTTCTGCATGTAAAGTGAAAAGTTTATTTGACAAACCAATATTGCAGGAAGAAATTGATATACAGTGAAACTTCTCAAAACTTAAATTTCATTATACCAGAATCACATCGGACTGAAAAAATTTTGTAGCCTGTATTATTCTTTCTTTAATGTCATCATTGTTTTCCTTGTAAACCTAAATCTCATAGATCTGAACATTGAAATGAATTTTGATTGCAAATTTCAATTTTATGCTAAAAGAAACCCCATCATGCTGAAATTCACATTAAACTTGGAAATGTATTTTGGCAGCTAATAACTTGGTACATGCTGGAAGAAATATTTGGTGGTTAGCAAGTACTGTAGGAAGCTTATCTGTAAGACAAAGACCCCCAAAATTTCCAAAGGAGACACAAAGCTAAAACAGTACTTGACATGCATTGACACATGTTTGGGATGACAACAGACTAATTTGAAGTATTTGCACCATAACAAAGAGTTATAAAAAAAGCCTTTTAATATAGATTATGTTTATTTGTTTATTGTCTAATTGTGATTGATGCTATTTCTTTTGTGTGTTTTGACTCTGTGGTCTTAAAATAAGTAACAGAAAAGAGTGAGAAGTAACAAATTTTTAAAATTCAATAAATAATTGACTGCTCTGGTGGCATATTGGTTAGAGCCTCCACCTCTGTTTCGGGAGTTCATGGGTTCAATCCCCAGCCGAGCCATACCAAACACTTACAAAAATGTACTAACAGCTGCCTCGCTTGGCACTCAGCATTAAGCATTAAGAGGTTAGTGTTAGGACTGGTCGGCATGGTGTCAGGCTAATGTGACTGGGTGGAACATGATGCTACATGTTTGTGGCATGATGTCCCAGTGCTAGACATCACTATAAACTGCCACACTGCAGACATCATAGCAATATGACTGAAAAATTGTTAAAGCAATGTTAAAAATCTAAATCTCTCTCTCTCATGCACACACACACACACACACACACAGAATTGATTTTTTTACAAAACAAAGTGAAAATTTTAAAAAATTTTATGCACTTAGCACAATTGCTTCAACATTGTTGGCTGTAGAGCCATGCAGCTGTGTGAGCAGATGGGTTTTTGTTAGGAAACATCATATACTTGCTTGTAAGTCAAGTTAAAGTGCAAACAACATAGACCTTAATCTGCCACTGCCTAATGGGCCTGCAGATTAGGGTCTGTGTTGTTTGTTATATTGAGTGCTCCTAACAAACTGCTTAAACCTCGAGGTTTGAGCACATTAATGCAGTGGCAGATCTGGGTCTGTGCAGTGTGCAGTTGGGCAAGACTTACAAGCAAAATAGAAAGTGTCACTGTAAACAATATTCACTCTTCACTGACTTTCAAGTAAAGTTTCATGTGTAGGTCAGTATGTCAGGCATTGTAAGTAATGGCTGCAGAGTTAGAAAACATTAATTTCAATATTTCACTAGAAAAAATTTATTTTTACCAAGCTTATACAGTAAAAGTTGTCATGGGAGATTGCTGCTTTGAGAGCAAACCTGTGTTGAAAGACTGCTACTTTAAAAGTTAACCTGTCTTGAGAGACTGCTGCTTTCAGAGCCAACCTTTCTTTAAAGACTGCTGATATCAGAGCCAACCTGTCTTAAGAGGCTGGGTTTTGCATGGACAGATTATAGGGTGCTGTGAACTGTTATGAGAGACAACATATCTTGAAAGGGCATTATTGTTGGCAGAAGAGGTGGTCTTTAAAGACAGGTTTTACTGCATGCTGTTTCCTCAAATTATCTGTAGTGCCTTTGTAAAATAATATGTTGATAGATGTGGATCACTATTGTAAATAAATTGTTTTGAACTAGTCACTTGAGTCATTGAGGCATGCTATTAATGGACTATGTTGCATATAAATTGGAGATGTATGGCAGTATACAAAATGGATAATATTGATTTAATAACTTGATGGTGGTCTGGTAACATTTTAACTTGATTGCAACTGTAATACCCCAGCTTCTTGTTTTGGTACATCATTAATTGATAGTTGAATGTACACATTCTACAAAAATCCAATGGCACACTGTTTAAAAACATGAGTTAGTCCAAGTTTTTTTCAATAATAGCCTTTGGTTGCAGAGAATCTCTCATTCATGACCTGTATGGCTACATTACAGGTTGTTTGTGAATGCATGCAACTAAAAACTGCTGAATAGCACAGGGTTAGACACTGTGTTAAAAACATCCCCCAATGTTTTGGCCTGTCTGTATTTTGTTGAACTAAATATTTACATTTGTAAAGAATCTGTCTGTGCCATCTGTTTTTACAAGTAGTAAGCTTGAACCAGAAATAATGAAATTGCAGTAAAACCAGTCTTGACATGACACACAAAAATATGTTTTACATGAAATTTGTAGATCATAAATAATTTAAGAAAATTCCTTACATGTGCAGTCTATTTTAAACAGATTACCTGTATTTAGAGGTACCAGTATACTCAGAGTCATGTTTTAAAACATTGTATATTCACATCTTTTACATTTGTTCACTATCAAAGCTGTCCCAAGTTTGCAGTGAACACAATTATGCCTTTTCTAAGCTAAGGGTGAAGTTTTGGGGAAAAACTTTGCATAATCCATGCAGTGTACCCCTGCCATAGCTTGCTGCTTGGGTGGTTGTCTGTATCACCTCTCCCATATGTTGGCTGTGTTTATAATCTTACAGCCAAAATTGTCACACTCACCATCATTCTGTAGATTTTGCATGTTACAAAAATGACATTAGGGGTATATAATGCTTTAGAACTTTGCTGATATTATGGTCTAATACAAAATGATGGAGAAAATGTCTTAACTTTTGTTTGAATTTATTGCTAGAACCATCAAATCAAAATGATTCTTGCTTTAAGGTAGAGTATTATTCAGACTTCATGGTGAGGTCCAATAATGCTTATCGACCTCTGAGGATAAAATTAATTTTTGTCCAGATTTTTAAGGTTTGTACATTTATGGCTCTACATGAGTTCAGAATTATTCTTAACATACTCCTGTATAATTTATGTAGATTTTGCTGAAGGTACTCTTTGATTTTTGCCCTATACAACAGTAAATCTTAAGCACTTGTTTTTTTTTTTAAAATAAAAATTACCACACAAGCTGCTACAGTAGAGTTATAAGCATAAGGACAAGGTGTAACATCTGACATGACAGTCATGTGACTGTAGTGCTGGCCATAGCCAATGCACCAGTTTACCCATAGAAAGCACATGGTTGCTATTATTGCATTGGGTTGGGGGGGGTATCAATTCACGTGGTTTTACTAGTGTTAGGAAAATTACCATTTGAAGGTTTTCAAGAACATATAATGTTTTATAATTGAAATCTACCACCCTTGAAATTTATTAGATTTTTGGAAACCAAATTGAAGAATAAACCTCCATATTTTTTATGCATTCTCTCTATGCATTATAGAAATAAATTATAACACAAGAGTGTGTATATTGATTACATGATTGTTGCAATTTGGAGAGTTTGGCAGCTGGTTGACAAATCCAGGGTTATTTTTGATATCATGTGGTGCTGCATGATTGAGTAAATGCATAGTAGAGGTAGCCATACTGTAAGTCTGCATGCTAGAGCAATTTGACATTGTCACATTGAATATCTAATAAGGTTTGTCTTATTATTTTAGACTATGTCATCAGTAATTATTAAGGAATGAAAATAATATGATAATTTGTATGGCTTCTTTGAAGTTTTGTTCATTCATAGATTTACTTTCTGAGTTGAATTAATACTGTGAGACCTTAAACCTCTCTTCTGATGCAACTATCAGAAACCTTTTAAAAACTTTTTTTTATGTGTCTTTGTGGTTTATTTAAGAATGTCAAATTTAATACCATTAAAAAGTGAAATCAGTTTTCTTTTTACAGGAAAACTTCTTTTAACATCTAATTTCAAGTTCAGTAGCAATATATGTACAATGAAAGTAACATGCATTTTATTACGCTCCATACAATATCAGTACAATAAAAAGTAACATGCATTTTATTATGATCCATACAATATCAGTACAATGAAAAGTAACATGCATTTTATTATGATCCCTACAATATCAGTACAATGAAAAGTAACATGCATTTTATTATGATCCATACAATATCAGTACAATGAAAGTAACATGCATTTTATTATGATCCCTACAATATCAGTACAATAAAAAGTAACATGCATTTTATTATGATCCATACAATATCAGTACAATGAAAGTAACATGCATTTTATTATGATCCCTACAATATCAGTACAATAAAAAGTAACATGCATTTTATTATGATCCCTACAATATCAGTACAATGAAAGTAACATGCATTTTATTATGACCCCTACAATATCAGTCCAATGAAAAGTAACATGCATTTTATTATGGGTGGCACTCACCAGTTATTATGTACTTTTGAGAGAGTGATGTATGTAAGGTGAAGTTGTTTGCATTTTAAACATGCACAGTGGAGAGAATGTTGGCATACCTATATACTACTTTCATGTAATGTGGATGAAATCTCTTGGGATATTGTACTTTTGGAAATTTTAAATGATCTTAGGACACTGCTAACTAAAATGACTGCTCCCTTGTGCTCCAAAAATCCACCTAAATTTGTCTAAAGTACACTATTCTTGGCAGCTATTAAAATATGGAAAATGAATTTTGCCAAACTAAATAATACCAGCTTCTAAAAGTACAATGACTGAATTACCAAATACATAAAAAGTAAAAAAAGTTATCGGTTTTTTTTTTTTTACAATTTACCTCTGAATTTCGAGAAGTGAAAATGAGCAAGTAGAGCTAGCACTTTTTTGAAAGGTGCACATCTGGAGAAAGGCCAAGCTGTATACTCTCTAACCCATATTACACCCATCAATCATACATCAAAATAAAGGGAATTAAAGGTTCTTTGAACAATACCTAAGATATACAAGGTCTCTTTTAAATAACCAGTATAACTAGTGAGGAAACCGGGGGAAACTCTTTTTCTTTAAAATTTTTAACCCTATGCTAAATACGAAACTGTAGAGCGCCACCATGATCCATACAATATCAGTACAATGAAAAGTAACATGCATTTTATTATGATCCATACAATATCAGTACAATGAAAAGTAACATGCATTTTATTATGATACATACAATATCAGTACAATGAAAAGTAACATGCATTTTATTATGATCCCTACAATATCAGTACAATGAAAAGTAACATGCATTTTATTATGATCCATACAATATCAGTACAATGAAAAGTAACATGCATTTTATTATGATCCATACAATATCAGTACAATGAAAAGTAACATGCATTTTATTATGATCCATACAATATCAGTACAATGAAAGTAACATGCATTTTATTATGATCCATACAATATCAGTACAATGAAAAGTAACATGCATTTTATTATGATACATACAATATCAGTACAATGAAAGTAACATGCATTTTATTATGATCCATACAATATCAGTACAATGAAAGTAACATGCATTTTATTATGACCCCATCTCTGTCAAATATTTTAATTGCTCTGATTTATGCCTTATTTTATCATCATCCTTCATTGAGTTTGATTTGGTATTATTTAAGAGAATATTACATTAAACTACAAAATTATTTATCCAAATTATTGATTTTGAGAATTTGTGAATGGTAAAATGTTGCATACAATTTGAGACAGTCAAATTTCTTTTTTTAAAAAATCTCAGTGTTATTTAAGTTGAATTAGCTTCCTAATTGTTGTGAAATCATAGGTTTAAATATTTTTAAATGTAACATTTTTATGCATCTCAGTTTTGGAAGACATGCACTTACAAAAAAATGATAGACTTGATTAAAATACCACACTCCTCTTTTTTTCTCCAACTCATTAATTGACTGCAGTTCTCAGTTTGTCAGCATATTGAACTGCATTGATTTTCATCAGCATCCAACTCATTCAAGATTTCATTTGTACCCAGATAAAGTGTTAATGATGCCCAGGTTGTCAGCCAATGTACAAATTAATTATTGATAAATATGTAGGAATGGCCTGGAAATCTTGATGCTCTGTAGTAATAACCATGCCAAACATATATGAATGGCCTGGAAATCCTGATGCTTTGTAGTTATAACCATGCCAAACATGTTTGAATGGCCTGGAAATCCTGAGGCTTTGTGGTTATAACCATGCCAAACATGTATGAATGGCCTGGAAATCCTGATGCTTTGTAGTTATTTCCATGCCAAACATGTATGAATGGCCTGGAAATCCTGATGCTTTGTAGTTATAACCTTGCCAAACATATATGAATGGCCTGGAAATCCTGATGCTTTGTAGTTATAACCATGCCAAACATGTATGAATGGCCTGGAAATCCTGATGCTTTGTAGTTATAACCATGCCAAACATATATGAATGGCCTGGAAATCCTGATGCTTTGTAGTTATAACCATGCCTAACATGTATGAATGGCTTGGAAATCCTGATGCTTTGTTGTTATAATCTTGCCAAACATGTATGAATGGCCTGGAAATCCTGATGCTTTGTAGTTATAACCATGCCCAACATACATGAATGGCCTGGAAATCCTGATGCTCTGTGGTAATAACCATGCCAAACATGTTTGAATGGCCTGGAAATCCTGAGGCTTTGTAGTTATAACCATGCCAAACATGTATGAATGGCCTGGGAATCCTGATGCTTTGTAGTTATAACCATGCCAAACGTGTTTGAATGGCCTGGAAATCCTGATGCTTTGTAGTTATAACCATGCCAAACATGTTTGAATGGCCTGGAAATCCTGATGCTTTGTAGTTATAACCATGCCAAACATGTATGAATGGCCTGGTAATCCTGATGCTCTGTAGTAATAACCATGCCAAACATGTTTGAATGGCCTGGAAATCCTGATGCTTTGTAGTTATAACCATGCCAAACATGTATGAATGGCCTGGGAATCCTGATGATCTGTGGTAATAACCATGACAAACATGTATGAATGGCATGGAAATCCTGATGCTTTGTAGTTATAACCATGCCAAACATGTATGAATGGCCTGGAAATCCTGATGCTTTGTAGTTATAACCATGCCAAACATGTATGAATGGCCTGGGAATCCTGATGCTTTGTAGTTATAACCATGCCAAACATGTATGAATGGCCTGGAAATCCTGATGCTTTGTTGTTATAATCTTGCCAAACATGTATGAATGGCCTGGAAATCCTGATGCTTTGTAGTTATAACCATGCCAAACATACATGAATGGCCTGGAAATCCTGATGCTCTGTAGTAATAACCATGCCAAACATGCTTGAATGGCCTGGAAATCCTGAGGCTTTGTGGTTATAACCATGCCAAACATGTATGAATGGCCTGGGAATCCTGATGCTTTGTAGTTATAACCATGCCAAACATGTTTGAATGGCCTGGAAATCCTGATGCTTTGTAG
Organism: Potamilus streckersoni; assembly: GCA_016746295.1. Lineage (NCBI taxonomy): Eukaryota > Metazoa > Mollusca > Bivalvia > Unionida > Unionidae > Potamilus > Potamilus streckersoni. The sequence goes on along the minus strand of JAEAOA010000768.1, from coordinate 2,456,498 downwards.
TTATGACCATGCCAAACATGTATGAATGGCCTGGAAATCCTGATGCTCTGTAGTAATAACCATGCCAAACATGTATGAATGGCCTGGAAATCCTGATGCTTTGTAGTTATAACCATGCCAAACATGTATGAATGGTCTGGGAATCCTGATGATCTGTGGTAATAACCATGCCAAACATGTTTGAATGGCATGGAAATCCTGATGCTTTGTAGTTATAACCATGCCAAACATGTATGAATGGCCTAGAAATCCTGATGCTCTGTAGTTATAACCATGCCAAACATATATGAATGGCCTGGAAATCCTGAGGCTTTGTGGTTATAACCATGCCAAACATGTATGAATGGCCTGGAAATCCTGATGCTCTGTAGTAATAACCATGCCAAACATGTTTGAATGGCCTGGAAATCCTGATGCTTTGTAGTTATAACCATGCCAAACATGTATGAATGGCCTGGGAATCCTGATGATCTGTGGTAATAACCATGCCAAACATGTATGAATGGCCTGGAAATCCTGATGCTTTGTAGTTATAACCATGCCAAACATGTATGAATGGCCTGGGAATCCTGATGCTTTGTAGTTATAACCATGCCAAACATGTATGAATGGTCTGGGAATCCTGATGCTTTGTAGTTATAACCATGCCATACATGCATGAATGGCCTGGAAATTCTGATGTTTTGTAGTTATAATCATGCCAAACATGTATGAATGGCCTGGAAATCCTGATGCTTTGTAGTTATAACCAGGCCATACATGTATGAATAGCCTGGAAATCCTGATGCTCTGTAGTAATAACCATGCCAAACATGTATGAATGGGCTGAAAATCCTGATGCTTTGTAGTTAAAACCATGCCAAACATGTTTGATTGGCCTGGAAATCCTGATGCTTTGTAGTTATAACCATGCCAAACATGTATGAATGGCCTGGAAATCCTGATGCTTTGTAGTTATCACCATGCAAAACATGTATGAATAACCTGGAAATCCTGATACTTTGTAGTTATCACCATGCCAAACATGTATGAATGGCCTGGAAATCCTGATGCTCTGTAGTAATAACCATGCCAAACATGTATGAATGGCCTGGAAATCCTGATGCTTTGTAGTTATAACCATGCCAAACATGTATGAATGGCCTGGAAATCCTGAAGCTTTGTAGTTATAACCATGCCAAACATGTATGAATGGCCTGGAAATCCTGATACTTTGTAGTTATAAACATGCCAAACATGTATGAATGGCCTGGAAATCCTAATGCTTTGTAGTTATAACCATGCCAAATATGTATGATTGGCCTGGGAATTCTGATGCTTTGTAGTTATAACCATGCCAAACATGTATGAATGGCCTGGAAATCCTGATGCTTTGTAGTTATAACCATGTCAAACATGTATGAATGGCCTGGAAATCCTGATGCTTTGTAGTTAAAACCATGCCAAACATGCATGAATGGCCTGGGAATTCTGATGCTTTGTAGTTATAACCATGCCAAACATGTATGAATGGCCTGGAAATCCTGATGCTTTGTAGTTAAAACCATGCCAAACATGTATGAATGGTCTGGAAATCCTGATGCTTTGTTGTTAAAACCATGCCAAACATGCATGAATGGCCTGGAAATCCTGATGCTTTGTAGTTATAACCATGCCAAACATGTGTGAATGGCCTGGAAATCCTGATGCTTTGTAGTTATAACCATGCAAAACCTGTATGAATGGGCTGGAAATCCTGATGCTTTGTAGTTATAAACATGCCAAACATGTATGATTGGCCTGGGAATTCTGATGCTTTGTAGTTATAACCATGTCAAACATGTATGAATGGCCTGGGAATCCTGATGCTTTGTAGTTATAACCATGCCAAACATATATGAATGGGCTGGAAATCCTGATGCATTGTAGTTATAACCATGCCAAACATGTATTATGATGTTACTTAATTGTTTTAGTGATTTGGTAAACTACAAAACTCATTGATGAAAATTTTGTAATTTGTGTAAACAAATTTGCAGCACATGTTTTTTAGCAAATTGAGTTATACATGCATGTCCACTAGCATATAAGAAAATTTGGTCATTTTTAGATAAGTTGTCTGCAGAAAAGTTGGTTGCTGCTGTGCAAAAATTATGTTTTTATTAGGAAATTCATTAAAAAGACCCAGGAGGAAACAGTGGATGAATGTGTTCATTTGCTGCAGGGTTGCACTGGACTTGTATCAAAAGTTTACACAAGGTTTTTTTTTTGTTGTTCAAAAGCATGACATGAAATTTGTGAAACATCTCATCTTTGTCTCAAATGAAACAAAAGTATTTTTAATGGAAATGTTCTGCAGTTCTCTAACTACATTTTGTTTAGCAGGATTCATCTTGATTTCTCAATGCCCAGTTCAGAACTTGTGACTTTATGAAAATTGTGTCTACCCATGTTACTGTTGTCAAACAAATATCTGAAATACTGGTCACCAGTCAATGGATGTTTACCTCTCCCAAGTTGTTAGCCACCACCCATTTGCCATCATGCAAGCATAAACAGGAAATTAATTTTGACACTCACTTGTCAGCATCCTTCTTTGTATATAAGGCAGCCACATGACAGTTCAATAATAGGGGAGGTGTTGCCATGCCAGTCTTTGTGGTAGATGCAATTGGATGTACATGCCCATGAATGTATTTATAATTCAACTAGAGCAAGTTTGAAAATTTTTAGAGTGGATTGTGTGGTCATTTTAATGGGCACTCAAGATGCCTCAAACAGTTGATGTATTAATTCATATGGATTGAATACAAGTGCAAGAGTTCTCTCCCATGATCAATGTAAAACTACCATTAATTACTTGGGGTTTTGTGTGTTATCTAGGCTTTGAAATTTAATTTCAAAGTGGCTATTGGTAGTATAGTTGGCAATTAATTGAACTGTTTTTAAAAATTGTCTTATTATGGGTATTATTTTTTTAAAAATGTAATGTACAGGAAGAATGAGAAAATATTAACTTTGTTTTTATCAGTTCAAAAAGATTTTTGTTAACAATGATGACCTTTGCGCCATTATAAATTTAGTTGTTGAGCAAAATTTTCCAACAGGAGCAAGTGAAGGGGTTTTAGGAAGAAGATTTCAGTTCTGCATTCCAGTAGATACAAAATTTATCATAGCTGCTCCTGAACAGCAGTAGTTGCCAACTAAATTTAATTTATTCTAATTCCCGTTGCATTTCTTTGCTTTGGAAATTTTAAAAAATTTTGCCCATGGTTCAATGAATAAAGATTTCCTTTCTGGTTGGATTCATATTCTCTGTCAGATAAACACATTTTAGTATTTTACATTAATATAACGATGACTGTCTACCACACATGATTGTACTAAAGTACTTAAGCTCTTTGACATCATTCATCTCTGAAAATCAGTGCTACAAATTAGGTAATTTTTCCAGTCTCTGAAATTATCAGTAGTGCCTATTGTCTTATTATCCCTATATATGTTTATTTTTGGAAATATTCTCCCTGAAAGAAAGTCATGATGGTATTCATGGTTTGTACAACTTTGAAAAATCCTTCAATTTTAGGGGTTGTTTTGAAACTTAATAAAAATTAAGAAAGAAATAGTTTTATCTGTGAAAAGTCATTGAATTTGTTGAAAACTCATTTAATTTTACACAGTACTCCCTGAAACTTTCTGAGGAATGCAGAATGTTAAATCTGAGAAAATTTTTTTATTTTAATTCAAAGTTTTGTTAATGACAAATAACTAAATAATTATGATAAAATTGGGATGATTAAATGATGCATGACAGTTATAATCTATCAGGTGGAATTGTATTCCTTTCCTGTTGTGACACAATAATTAGTTATGTGCATTTTAGTTTTGTACCTGTTTATGCAGTGATAAAGAAAGTAACACATGAAGAAAGATATTTTTTTTTAACATAAAGGTACTTTTAAAAACTTCAGGACGCCCCTGAATTAGAACTATCCAGGACCCTGTGAATGAATTCAATTCTGAACCAAAACCCTTATCAAATTACATTACAGTTTAGAAATTTAAAAATATGCATATAATCAACATAATAATAATAATGATAATCAGCATTGGAGTGTAATTTGAGTCTACTTCTAACAGTAACTGGTATTGGAGTAAAATGTTGAGTACTTCAAACAGTAACTTGAATTGGAGTAAAATGTGTGTGTACTTCCAACAGTAACTAGCACTAGCATAATTTTGTGTGTACTTCTATCAATAACCAGCATTGGAAATAAATTGTTTGTGTACTTTTAACAATAACTAGAATTGGAGTAAAATGTACTGTGTATGTCTAACAGTAACTAGCACTGGAGTAAATTGTGTATGTACTTTTAACAATAACTAGCATTGGAGTAAAATGTATGTGTGTACTTCTAATGATAACTAGCACTGGAGTAAAATGCACTGACTACTTCTAACAATAACAGGAAGTTGTGTAAAATGTGTATACTTCTAACAGTAACTTGGAGTAAAATGTGCCTGTACTTCTAATGATAACTAGCACTGGAGTAAAAATGTACCATGTGCCTGAGATAGAATTTTCTTTAAATAACAACAGCATTGATGATAAAGAACAACATGTATCTAAATTATTGAAGAAATCTTTTATATAACTGAAATTAGTAGTAGTAGCAGTAGTAGTAGTAGTACATGCAGTAGTAATAGTAGTATTTTGGTCTTAGAACAGAAGAACTTATGGGATGGCTCATTATCTGTTGTCCATCATCCATTTTCTGCAGTCTGATATCGAACCATCTGTTAGCACAAGTTTGTTATCACTACTTCCAAATTACTTTGAGGATCAATAACTCTTGTCATGAATATTGAATCATTGGTAACTCCTATCATGAATATTGAATCATTCCAACTCTTATCATAAAATTGTATCATTGGTGACTCCTATCATGAAATTTGTATCATTGCCAACTCCTGTTGTAATATTATATAATTAGTAACTCCTATCATGAATATTGTATGATTGGTAACTCTTGTCATGAATATCATATCATTGGTAACTCCTGACCTGATTATTGTATCATCAGTAACTCCTGTTGTGAATATTGTATCATTGGTAACTCCTATCATGATTATTGTATCATTTGGTAACTCCTATCATGAATATATTATCAATGACAACTCCTAGCATAATGTTGTATCATTTGGTAACTTTCTAATGAATATTGTATCATTGGTAAAACATGTAGTGAATATTGTATCATTGATAACTCCTGTCATGAATATTATATGATTGCTAACTCCTGTTATAAATATTGTATCATTTGGTTACTCCTATCATGAATATATTATCATTGACAACTCCTATCATATTGTTGTATCATTTGGTAACTTCTATCATGAATATTTTATCATTGTATCATTGGTAACTCATGTCATAAATATTGTATCATTGGTAACTCCTGTCATAAATATTGTATCATTGGTAACTGCTGTTGTGAATATGGTATCATTGGCAACTCCTGTCATGATTATTGTATCATTGATTATTGTATCACTTGGTAACTCCTATCATGAATATATTCTTATTGACAACTCCTGTTACCAAATGTTGTATAATTTGGTAACTTCTATCATGAATATTATATCATTGGTAACTCGTATCATGAATATTGTAATATTGGTAACTCTCATCATGAATATTATATCCTTGGTAACTCATATCATGAATATTGTATAATTGGCAACTCCTATCATGAACATTGCATCATTAGTAACTCCTGTCATGATTATTGTATCATTTGGTAACCCATGTCATGAAAATATTATCATTGACAACTCCTATCATAATGTTGTATCATTTGGTAACTCCCATCAAGAATATTGTATCATTGGTAATTCCTATCATGATTTTTTTATCATTGGTAACTCCTGTCATTATTATTGAATCATCTGTAACTCCTGCCATGAATATTGTGTTGCCAGTCTGATATTTTTTATGATTTCATTTTGCATTACAAGTTAAAGTCATCTTTCATTTTAAAAATGTAAATAATATCAGCACAGGATTAAACATTATCAGTATTGCTTCCAGATGCATTTTGGGAACTCTTTCTCCCTCTTAAAAGTAAAACATGGGCGTATTTGGTGTAAAAAACAGAAAGCATAGAACATTGGTTATTTTAAGCAAAATTAAGCAATCATTCTCATCTCAAAATTGAACTTATTCTTGGAAACTAAATTCTGTATCTTTTCCTGTTCTTGTGCCCTCAGTTTTGTTTTCAGCAATAACAGCATGCAACATTTGCAAACTCAGAGTAGTGCATATCAGTTAGGTTAAATAATGTCCCCAGTGTGAGATACATTTGATCTTTCTGCAGGGAGGTATTTGCTTTAGATATATTTTACGTGAATGTAAGAAACTGCTTGGAAACTAAATATACATACTGTTTTATGGAAACAGTTTATTATATTACTTTTCATATACTTACAGAAGATTACTGGTGTCAAAATTAGTGTACACATTTGTCCAAGAGACAGTTTTATTTGCTTTTGCAATAGATCACAAGCCACCAGTAAAAAAATGATCACCATTTAGAAGCAATTTTAACAAAGACATGCTAACATGGTCAAATTTTATTGTTATCCCCAATGATCTCTGACCCGCTGTATTTTTATCTTCAAACTTTCTCTTAAAATTGCAATTATATAAACACCCACATTTGTCTTTTTGTGTTTCCTTCCTGCCAGACAAGAGGTTGCAAATTTGAAATTCATGATGACATCATTAATTTTTAAAATACTTTTTTTGTATTCTTACCTTCAAAATTTCTGTTAAACTCATCCAGCCATATTTTTCATCATTTCTCTTATTAAATTTTTTATTCCTGTCCTAGGAGGGGCAGTTAACCTATACCACATTTGTCCTTATATATGTCACAGTTGCCAAACAGTAGGTTGCAAGTTCAAAAATCGCAGTGGCATCCCAGATTTTATTCAACTTTATTTGCATGTTTATTTTCAGATTTTCTTTTGAACTAACTCTTCCAATTTTTTGTTTTACAAATCATATTTACTTTTATTGATTCCCATCCTAGGATGAGCAATTAACAAAATTATTAAATACAAAAATACAGTGATCTTTTTTTTAATCCCACATTCACTTTAAAAGTTTTGTTTAAGATGTTCCTATACAATGAATACATGCCATTATCCAAGATGCAGTGTCTAATACAGCCTCTGTGTGTATATGCAACACATTTTCCTAAGAACTGAGGAGAAAGACAGACATGTGTTTACATTTAATATAAGCCTACTGTTATTTTACATAAATTCCATGATGTACACTCAGCTTATTTTTCCAACAGCTAAATAAAATATGATTGCTGGGTTTTAGTCATCTGATGGGTCTAATATTACCAAAAGTAAGGATAAATGTGATGCAAAGAATACTGTATCTACTCATTTATAAGACCAATCCAGCTGCGAATTACTCAGTCCCAGATCTGACGTCACATATTTTGTTGGTAAATCTTGGTCTGTGCAGTTTACTAGGAGTAAAAAAATAGAACAAAAACCATAGACCTTGATCTGTAGGTGCATGATGAGATAGTAGATTAGGATATTTGTTGTTTACTGTTGGAATTTACTTATAAGTGAGTAAAGATGGTAATCACATTTACATTTTTGGTAGGATATAATATTTTGGTAGGATATTAACTTGTATATGTATTATATGGTACAGTACATTCTATCAATCCAGATGATGCATACCACTGAACTGTTTGGGGATATCAAGCAAATATTTTTTATTATCAGTTTGGTTATTGACTTTTGATCTGATTATCCTTTTTATAAGTTGGATGGAATGCAAATAAAAGATTTTAATGCCAAATAACATTTACAAAATGTGTATTTAAACAGGTTTTATGTTAGATCCCTGTCAACTATGCACAATTACTGATATTGTGTCCATAACTGTCCAAATGTCCTGTGAACCAAAACTAAGTGTGTGTGTGTATTTGTGTGTGTGTGAGTGTGTGTGTGTGTGTGTGTGTGTGTGTGTGTGTGTGTGTGTGTGTATGTGTGTGTGTGTGATTTGGATTTTTATCGAAGCTTTAAAAAAAGTTCAGTCATATCACTACAGTGTCTTCAGTGTGGCAGTCTATAGTGAAGTTTAGCACATTGGCATCATGCTGCAGACATGTAACATTATGTCACATTATCCTGACACCATGCTGACCAGTCCTAACACTAACCTCTTAAGGCTGAGCTCCTAGCAAGGCAACTGTTAGTACCATTTCTATAAGTCCTTGATATGACTCAGCTGGGGTTTAAATTAAAGACTTCACACATCTGATCCAGATACTCAGAAGCCACTGGTTGTTGTTGTTGTTGTTGGGCTTAACGCCATTTTTCAGCACATGATAGGCTACTCATAGTAGCCAGTATTAATGGTGGAGGAAGAACCACCGACCTGACCCACGAGAAGCTACTGACATACTTTCTCACATATCCACAATTGCTGAATCCTAGACTGGAACACAGAAACACACTACAAGAAAACAGAGGTGAGATGGCAGTGATCCGAAACGGACATTGATTTAGACCAATGGGCCACTCCAGGCCCCCATAAGCCACTGGATTTTTTCTACATTGCAGTAATTGTCAATTTCTCCTGTACATGCATCACATCAAGATCTTTTGAAACTGAATTAGAATGAAACAGGTATCTTTGAAAGAAATGACTATTTAGTCTTTAATAAATACCATCTATACTCACTTATAAGTCCAACTGCAAACTGCAGAGACCTGGATCTGACATCACATAATACACCAGCAGATGTGGGTCTGGTCAGTCTTTAAAGAGTAATCAGTAGAGCAAACAACATAGACCCTGATCTACCTATGCATTATGCTTCAACATCAGGATCTATATTATTTGCAGTTGGACTAGATTTATAGTAAATTATGGCAGCCTAATATTTGTGTATAATTTTATTTCTAGTTTAATAAAAGTTAAATATCTTCTTATTCATAGTTGTTTTTTTTTTGGTTTAACCTGTATTGTACTAAATATAAGCTGAACACATCTTACCTATCAATAAAACCTTGCATTTCTGAAGTTGCTAAGCTGTTTGTTTGCCATGGCCATAAAATCCATCTCTAATTGCCTTGATTGTTATTAACAGGTGACAATATTTATAATGGCTTTAATAGGTCTCCCATGAATAACTTTATCTAGTTCAGATTACAGATGGAAGAGGTCTTGACTTAAAAGGTTTCAAATCTTAATTATTTCTTGATTATTGTGAATGTTTTATATTACATATAATTCTAGGGTCATATTAAATTTAATTATTGCACAGTTGGAATATAGAACCAAACTAAAATTAATAAGAAAAGCACAATATTAGCAAGTTAAGTACCCAATTAATTACCAAAAATTCTTCTTTACATACACTGCATTCATAAGCAGCAATTTCCTTCTGAATAAAGAAACATCAAAATTTTATTTCCAAATTTTTGTCAGTAGACAAATGTAAAACTGATGTTTTGTAAAAATTAGTGTCATTTTTTTAATTGATGGAAAAAGCAACAGTTTATGCTGATTGAAGGTTGCAATGTATAATTTATCTTACTTTGCATAAAATAAACTCATTTTATTAGAAAGATCTTGGAGATCTATTGTAAAATCAGGAAGCTTGTAGTGTAGTAGAGTAGTTGTTAAACATTCTATAGGTTTGTTTTACATTAAAGCTCCAATAGACTTCTGTTTTATGAGAAGATTAATTGGCAGATAATTATTTCATGTTGTTTGCTTTACATATTGATAAAAACCAGTTTTACAGGAAAATAACTTTATTGAATTTCTCAGTCCGTATTTCAAATCCAATAGCTAGGAACCAGGAGTACAGGTATTTCCTGATTGGACCAACCGAGTGCTAGACATCACTATAAACTGCCACACTGCAGACATCATAGTGATAAGACTGAAAAATTGTTAAAGCTACCTTAAAAAGCATTATCACATCACTTTTCCTGACTGATGATTTCTTATTTAATAGGTAATCCCCAGACTGTCAGTTCTGGCTAGTGCTTGATGATTGATTCATAAAATAAGTGATAAACAAAGTAACAGTCTGCATGAAAATCACTTCTTTTACATCAACTGCCTCTGATAGAGGCAACCTTAAATACAGTAGATGAATTCCATTCATTTAAATATTATCTTACATTGAAATTATCAATATTGTTTCTTAAGTTCAAGGATAGAGTTATAGAAGAAAGTTTTCTAGCATAGCATGCATATTTTTGAAAATTATTTTAATATTTTAATTTTAATAAGTTAACTGAATATATTTTAGAAAGAATTATGACAATTGTGTCATCAGGTCCCATATATCTGATTATACATTTAAGCTGTAAATAGTACGGTGTTTATTTGTACCAGTAATCCCAGGTGGTAGTTATTTTGTCTTGAAGTTTATGTTTATTCTCAGAATTTAATATTGCTGCATGTGTCCTTGTAAGGCCTGACATTTATTCAAGTTGGTAAATTTAAATAATGCTGATGACACATACTTGTTTTAGACATAGGATGAATTGGTATTACTGCCGATGAATGTGTGCATTTGTGAAAAGATGGGGATTTCAATTTTTATTTGTGTACTACTTTATATAATAATTTTAGTGTGGTCATGAAAGTTTTATGAAATTTAAAATTGAACTATGACAAATTAATAACCATTACAACAAATGTCATTTACTGAGAAAGTACATCAACTTTGCCACTAAATGCAGAACAATATGTAAATTTCAGCATTTGTGTATGCTCGCATGTAGTCAATAAACATGGATGTACACTGTAGTTAAGTTGTGTTTCTGATGTATACTTAGTCATGGGGCAGTGGTGGTGAATATTTAAGAAATGTAAACATATTTCTTCTATATTACGCTTCTTTGTCTTTGTATAAAATGTTGGGAAGTCTCTCCTGTTTGTTTAAAGTGTCTTGACTTGCAGGGCAAATGCAGTATGGTGACTCACAGGGCAAATGCAGTTTGGTGACTCACAGGGTGAATGCAGTAAAATTAGTGAGGGTGCCATAAAACCTAATACAACTGTAATATAATCCATAATGAAGTTCCACTAGATTGAGTGAATATCCATGAAACAGAATGGACAGCAATAGTTGTAGTGGACACTTAATCCTTTGCTCCCTGTGTCCATATCCACATTACTGAGTGGGCAATCTGAAATCTGCTATGTGCATACTTAATGTTAAAAATTACTGGTCTAAATATCTATTTTTAAATCGTCTATCTTTCCTAATTTCTGGTCTTTAGTCAAAATGGTTATTGTTCTTTGTATCCTGTCTTTTGAACCTTTTGTGTAATATATTTAAATACTGTCTACACATCAATGTATCTGCCTCTTGCTGCCCATTTCCACAAAACAAACCCCACTTGCACAGAAATTAAAATGGATGAGAGAGAGAGAGAGAGAGAGAGAGAGAGAGAGAGAGAGAGAGAGAGAGAGAGAGAGAGAGAGAGAGAGAGAGAGAGAGAGAGAGAGAGAGAGAATCATTTGATATATCTGTATGACTCATTCATTTGGTTACTTATAAGATGGCTGGATGAAAAATTTTCAAATAATTTTAAGGACATGCTATTGTGGATGAGATAGCACAAAAATGGCTTAATGGATCTGTGATTTAGAATTGTGGCATTGCTGTGTATAACAGAGAGATTATCTTATCCGTGTCATTCTGTAGATAATTTAGATCAGCAAACACCTGTCATTTTGCCATACTGTAAAACTAACACACACTCAGGATTTGTGTATCACATGGTTTTACATTTATGAATAAATTTAAAATGTATCACATTTACAAACTGTGTACATTCAGTATAACTTTATATAATTACACAATACTTCAAAATCTGGGTGACTCATTTAGGTTTTTTTATTTTCATTTTAAGGAATCAGTTTTATTTTTCAAATGTCAGATATGTGCACCAGAGAATTTCATTTGTAAGGTCATTTTGTTTTAATGAGTTTATGGTCATTAGAGGTTTCAGTCAGAAAATGTAGCAAAGAATATGGTTTGCATGGAATAGTCTTGAATGTAAAATCTTTATGAAGCTAAATCCAAAAGAGCTTTAAAATCTTCCTAGCAGATGTGGTCAGTTTAAAAACATTTTCATTGAAATTTCTCAAACTTTCAATTTTTACATGTTTTAATGTCGTCTTGTGCTGACTAGCCTAAATAGTGCATTTGTTTTGCACCTTGGAATCCCATTTTCAATATTGGGCTCTGGACTTTGCAAAAGTAGATGGTCACCAATCCAGTATCTGTGCTTTTTTGCAGGTTTCTTGCACCATCAGAGACCATGCAAAATGAGCTGTCAGTAGTACAATATAATATGGAAGATTTTGTTATGCTATATATTAAAGTTTAATTTTAAGTTTGCAAAATAAATCTTAAAGAGTTTCATAAATCAATGAAATAAATATAAACATCTTTTTCTCATGCATGCTTAAATAGCTGACAACAAGGCATAACTGTTAGGTTTTCCAGTGACATACCAGTAGACAGCAGGTTTTCTAGTGATATACTGGTAGAGTTTAAGTTAAATATCAGTACATATCAGGTTCTCTAGTAATATTCCAGTAGATATAGGGTTTTCAAAGGTTGTACCAGTACACACACACACACACACACACACACACACACACATATATATATATATATATATATATATATATATATATATATATATATATATATATATATATATATATATATATATGGACTTCTAGTTACATATAAGTATATATCAGGTTTTCCATTGACATACCAGTAGATATCAGGTTTTGGTTTTCCAGTGACATACTGGTCAACTTCTGGTTACATATCAGATGATATCAGGTTTTCCAGTGACAGTCCAGTAGATATTAGTTTTTCCAGAGACACACTGGTTGACTTCCAGTTATATATTGGTAGATATAAGGTTCTCCAGTAACATTCCAATATATATATATATATATATATATATATATATATATATATATATATATATATATATATATATATATATATATATATATATATATATATATATATATATTAGGTTTTTCAGTGACATACTGGTAGACCCATTTATTTATTGGTAGATATCAGGTTTTCCAGTAACATTCCAGTAAACAAACTGGTAGATATTAGGTTTTCTAGTGACATACTAGTAGATTTCATGTGCCATATTGTTCAATATCAGGTTTTCCACTGACATACTTATAGATATCAGGGTTTCCAGCAATGTACCAGTAGATATTAGGCTTTCCAGTTACCCTGGTGTCCTTATTAGCTTTATTATTATTGTTGTTACAATATTCAGATTTTGATAGACATAGACATAATGTCAAATAAATATTTCTTTTAAATTTATGATTTAATATATTTTACCTTTATTTTTTATATCTATATCTCTTTTTTATCATTTATCATGTAGTTCTTCATGTTTACATTTATTTGGAAAGATTTATCTTTTTCAAGTTTCATGCAGATTTGTGTATATATATATATATATATATATATATATATATATATATATATATATATATATATATATATATATATATATATATATATATATATATATATATATATATATATATATATAAAATTCTATAAATTGTCACCATGTAGCTGTTATTGTGCTGACTTGTTAAATGCTAACACATACATACATACATAAATACATAAATACATACATACATACATACATACATACATACATACATACATACATACATACATACATACATACATACATACATACATACATACATACATACATACATACATAATCCTATGCAAGGAGTCTTTGACTATCCAGGCATATATGAAAATATGCTTTGTGTAAAATCTCTACATAAATAACTCAGATTCTTGAATGAACTCTGTAAATAGCATTGGATGCTTGATTAGGCTTCATATAAATCACATTGGGACTCTTGAGTAGACTTCATATAATTAATATTGGGAGTCTTGATTGGACTTCATATAAATTGCATTTGGAATCTTGTTTGGACTTCATAACACTATCCTTGCACAAAGATGTTTGATTGGACTTCATATAAATATCATTTTGATGTTTATTTGAGCTTCATATAAATAGTACATGGACTCTTGATTACACTTTAAATCATTAGCATCATTATGCTTGATTGGACTTCATTGAAATATCATGAGGATGCTTGATTGGACTTAATTGAAATACCATTAGGATGCTTGATTGGGCTTCTTATAAATAGTACTGTGATTCTTGATTGAACTTCATATAATAATTAGCACAGGGATGCTAGTTTGGACTGTATAAACAACTTTCTAATCGTTCATTAGACTTCATATAATAAATAGATTATGACTGTTGATTGGACTCTATATATAACTTATCTCCTCTTGACTTGTTTTGCATAGGATTATACTTTTAAATAAAAAGAATTTTCCAATTTTCTCACTGGTAATGCTGGCTATTTAAAACAGACCTTCTATATCTTGGGTATTGTTCAAAGAATTGAATACCCTTTCTTTTTTGTGCATGATTGATGCATGTAATATGGCATATAGAGTACACAGCTTGGCTTGACTTAAAGATGTGCAACTTTCTGAAAACTACTAGCTCTGCTTGGTTGTTCACTTTCTGGACAGGAGAGGTAATTGTAAAAAAAAAAAGAGCCAATAATGCTTTTTACATTTTATATACATGGTAATCCCTTTATTGCACTTTCAGAAGCTGGTATTGTCTATTTCAGCAAAACTCCTTTTTCTAATTTTTATAATCATTAAAGATAGTGTATTTCACACCAATTTAGGCTGATCATTTGAGCACAAGTGTGCAGTCATTTTAGTTAGCTGTGTGCTTAGATCATGTACAGTTACCATACATTATCCAAAGAAATTTCAGCCACTGTACATGAAAGTAACATGTCTATCCATTAAAGACAATTTGTCATCACATACAGTTTCTTGAAAGCTTTTAATGCATTGAGGCTTAGGACATGTTGGTATGAGTTTTATATTCTTTCATCTTCCTGGTTTTTTCTATTGAACTGACATGCATAAGTTATAGGAAGAAGCTTGTTAACACTTCAAATACTTTGAAGGATTTTGCTGCATTAAGGCGAAAGGAGTGGTTGGTATGAGTGTGACAGAATAAGTTTCTATTTTTCTTATTTTGTGATAAACTTTATGGGAAAAAGAATGACAAGTATTTTTAGCAGTTAGGCTTTAGGAAGAAACTTGTCATCGCTTCTACAATCATCTTGAAAGGTCGTTCTAAAACTTTCTTTGTCAAAATAAATAATCAGGATTTGTAAATGTATAAAAAGTTCACTTTTTTCTTTTGTTTTTTTCTTTGCTTATTTTTATGTAGATTTCTGGAAATAAAATTGTTTTAATAATTGGTTTTGTCGGAAAACGAATGAGTCATCATGACTTTGTAATAATGTGTAGAAGTAATTTACTGAATTTTTCTGGCTAAAACAGTTGTTATAAGTCTATCTAGATGGATTTTACTAATATTTGCTGGCTGAAAATGTTGCTATAAAAATGTGCATACAGGCTGTGCAATTTACCTACAATGTGCATACAGGCTGTGTAATTTACCTGCAATGTGCATACAGGCTGTGCAATTTACCTGCAATGTGCATACAGGCTGTGCAATTTACCTGCAATGTGCATACAGGCTGTGCAATTTACCTGCAATGTGCATACAGGCTGTGCAATTTACCTGCATCCTGTGTTAAGTTCTGCAGAAAAGAATTGTCAAAGGATTATTTTATTAAAAAGTTTCAGATGGCAAGTTTTCATCTCTCTTTTTACTGGAAATAAAGATACAATACAAGTGGTTGATGTAGATGTGCAGTAAAAGATAATTAACTGGCCTGAAGCTTACAGACATCTATGTGTTTTAATCAGCATATATTAATGAAGGATGATTAATAAACCTAAAGTTAAGGCATATGTACCTATTTGCATCAGCATTTTTATAATTTTGTACTATGTATGTCTTTTCACATTTATTTTGATAATTTCAATCAGATTATGTCTCTATTATTGTCAGCATGTATTAATGAAGGACAATTAAGAAGCCACATGTGCAAGAATATCAGGGTCTTTGTGGTATGTTAGGAGTAATCATTAAAACAAACAGCATAGACCCTAATCTGCCAGTACTTTATGTTTGTAGTTATACTAATAAGCAAGGGTGGTATATTTTCTAACTTCATTCATATCTTGTCACTATCTGTTAATGTCAGAGTATATTAATGACAATATATTTGATTAAGGTGTGTAGATTTGTAGGTCATTTACAACAATTTAAAATTAGAAATAAAAATGCCCAGAGACATGCTTATACTGTATGTATCTGCTTATAGGTCAAGTCAAACTACATACAAAAAGATCCAGATCTGCCACAGTATAATGCATTCGCCTGCAGATCAAGTTCTATGTTGTTTGTTCTACTGATTACTCCTAACAGACTACATAGATTCAGACTTGCCAACACAATATATGATGGCAAATCTGGGTCTGTGCAGTTTGCAGTTGAACTAAACTTTTAAGCGAGTATATATGGTACCTAAAATGAACCTTATCAGAAGATCTCTGTCTAGGAGTTTATTGCCAGTGAGGCAAACTTAACATTTAATTTTCTTTGCTGTTCATGACCTTCAAATTTGCACTGTAGAAACAAAATATTAGAAAGATGGACCTCAAGACAGTTGGATGTACTCCAAGGTAAGAGTTTTATATTTTGATAAAAGAAGGAAGAGAAAGAATTAAGGAAAAAAATGTTTTTTTTTTATTAGTCTAAATGTCTTTTTCCATTACAGATATCACATGACAAAAAAACATATTAATTGAATATCATATGACAGCATATTTTCAGCTTTTCTCCCATTGTAATAAAAAATATAGGTTGCTGTGAAAAGGACACATAACTTCAATGGCTGCATTCACAAATCCATTTGCTTTAAATTAGCTGTGCCTGTA
This sequence comes from Potamilus streckersoni, assembly GCA_016746295.1. Lineage (NCBI taxonomy): Eukaryota > Metazoa > Mollusca > Bivalvia > Unionida > Unionidae > Potamilus > Potamilus streckersoni. The sequence goes on along the minus strand of JAEAOA010000768.1, from coordinate 2,439,462 downwards.
TAAAATTGCTGGGGATATATATATATATATATATATATATATATATATATATATATATATAGAGAGAGAGAGAGAGAGAGAGAGAGAGAGAATATATATATATATATATATATATATATATATATATATATATATATATATATATATATATATATATATATATAGAGAGAGAGAGAGAGAGAGAGAGAGAGAGAGAGAGAGAGAGAGAGAGAGAGAGAGAGAGAGAGAGAGAGAGAGAGAGAGAGTCCTGAATCATTTCAGTAGACTTACTTAAATTACATAAAGCTTAGTGTCCCTTGCAGCCCTCCAGTAAGCTATCAAAAGTATTTACAGGTATTTAGAGTATGGTGTTTACCTAGCACCAGCATGAAATACAAAACTATATAAACATACATGTCCAAGATAAAACAGACAGCAAGAATGAATAGAAAAAAATCAAAGGGTATTTTTTCACTTAAAACATGTCTGTATTTACAGTTAAATTCTTGTCAACTGTGTGCAATTTTAGAATCATGTAGTGTTCCTGTCCATGTCACCACAGTTCTGAAAACTTTCTTTTGAACAAATCTGTACATGGTTTTTGAATTTGTAGATTATCTGTAATTAGAACCTCAGATTTTAAGTGGTTCTGTTCAGTTGTATACACTTTATGTAGATTTTGGAGATCACCATGTACCAGCTAGTGAACACATTTGTTGTTATTCTTGTTGTTGTTGTTGGGCTTAACACCATTTTTCAGCACACGATAGGCTATACATGGCGGCCAGTATTAATGATGGAGGAAGAAACCGGGGAAATCCCAGGAAAGAACCACCGACCCATGAGAAGCTACTGGCAAGCTTTCTCACATATCCATATTTGGTGAATCCTAGACTCAACCTACAAAGACAGAGGTGAGACAGCAGTGATCTGTTAACAGACAGTGCTTTAGACCATGAGGCCACTTGGGGCCCCTGAACACATTTGTAAACAAGAACATTACTTAAAGTTATTATACCATGAATAGTCCTTGAATGTTAGTATGTAAATAAATATTTGGTAGAAATGTACAATTGTGCATCTATAATGATACATGCAACCTATTTTGTGACTGTAGAACTCCATTTACCTGTAATTTAGAACAGTTACCTCAGTATGTTGCACAGTTATTCATTACAAGAGTAGGTAAAATGAAGGCAATAAAATAAAGCACTTTGCAGTCATGGGTTAGGTATTTCTTCAGCTATGGATTTGTACAAAATAATCAACATGTGTGTTTCATTTCATATTATTATCAGTGTACACACCCAGTGGTTTTTCTGATTTTGCATATTCAATTGGATTATTGTTCACAAAAAGCTTAGTCTGTATATTCTAATCTAGCTAGTCTTTGTTTGGAAGGCTTCCACATTTAGTTTTGCTTTTATAAATTGTATTTTAATTTTGTTTGGCACCAATCAATGGCATTGTTAAAATCATATGACCATTATCCAATTTGATCTTATTTTTATTAGTATCATCTGACTGCCTGGGTTGCATACCTAATAATTTATAAATTTATAAATGTGAGAAATAATAGTGGTCCTTAATTGAAAGCTTGTGGTATATCTGAGTGAAGATTCTTAAATAACACTAATTGCAAACTTGCTGAAATCTGTTACTTAGATAATATCCATACCAATTTATTGATTCAAAGGAAAACTTGTAGATTTTGTTTTTGTGATTTACAAAAATCCAAGAAGAGTATTCCAACTACATGGCCATCTTCCATATCATTCATTTTTCAATCATTTTTGTTCAAGCAGTGACACAGGAGTATAAAGCATGTAAGCCTGACCGACCCTCTTGTAAAATATCTTACACGTAGGGCACACACACTCTCTTACTACCTTTATGATATCACCCCAAACCAATATTGGTATTTATTGTCAAGGTGACAAGATCAAGATTTCTGTTCACTGATAATTTTTGCCTGGCACAGTGTGTCATTGCCATTGTTTTTAAGGGATCCATAAACATGTCACTGATATTCATCTTCATATAAATCTTCACTCAGTGTTTTAACCTTAGAATCAGACTTGTGCAAAGTAGTATCATCAGCATATAGATCAGTATTTGAAAATTGAACATAAAGTAATTTATAAACAATATAACACAGGCCATAAGATAGACCCCTGTGTAACTCCTTTATTGATGGGCACCAGCCCTGATTTAATGTTATCAATAAAAAAATGTCTGGCTTCTGTCAGATAGGTATGATTGGAACCCTGAGATTGACCAGTGAGAAATTTTTGTACCATACCTGCCATATTACCAGACAGGGGTGGGGTATGGGATGAATGGAAGAAGGGGTGAGATTCAGTATTTTTTTGAGGTCCCAAGGTGGGGTCAGTGGACAGGAAAAAATATCCAATGTCATCCAATTGAGAATAAAATATTTGTTCGTGGAAGCCTATACAAATGATTAGAAAATCAAATCTGACTAAAGGAAAACAATTTGTTTTCTTTAAAGCATTTAGTACAATTACAAGTGTGTGAGTGTATGATTTTCATTTTTAAAGTAGCTTTAACAATTTTTCAGTCATGTTGCTATGATGTCTGCAGTGTGGCATTTTATATAGTAATGTCTAGCACTGGTATGACAATTACAAAGAAAAGAAACAGTTGGTAGACTTATTATTGTTAGACCTATTATTGTCAAATATCACCATCATACACATAACATATATGTAAAAACACTTAATCACAACTACACTGATATTAAACGTGTTTTTAAAATCTATTTTTCATGAAAAAATATGGACTGAATTAGGTGCAGTCTTTGCTGCTGTCATTAGTTTAATAGGGGTTTTTGAATCTAATGCGGGTGTAATTTGTGTTATTATCACAAATTAGGGACACAATAGAACTGTGGTTCAAACTTCCATGCTGGTTTCTTAGAGCAAATTCAAGTCCTGAGTTGTTCCTGATGATAATGTTAGCAATGTGAGAACTTTATCTGATGCAGTTTGATTTGCTTGTCTCTATTGAAAAATGAACACACACAGTATGTCTCATTTGAGATTGATCATATCACTATGGAAAGAGTGATTGGGAGGGGGACATAATATTTCTAGTTTAAATGGAGCCTTACCAGTACTATAGTAGTACTAAATGCCTCTCTCTCTTGTATGGGTGTTAATACTTTATGCAGAAAATGTAGACATGAGTGTGTGCATATTATTGTCTTTTAATCATTTTTATGACTAAAATCATCCTGAAAAGCATTGGTATTTTAACTAGATTACAATAGCAAATAATAATAAAGTTAACAATCTGTACATAATCAGTTCAGTATGTCATACTGGTTGTCCAGCTGCTCTTTCAACATTTTGTACACACCAGAATTACTTTTGTCAGTATATTATTTGCAGTATGTGCAAAGAATTAGATGGTGCTTGTTGCAGCTGTGCTTTGCAAATTAAAACTGTTAACCAGGAGTTAAGAAATTTTGTTTTGCTGGACTTGCTTTACCAATAGCTTATTGCTTTCTAATTCAGTGGAAATGCATTGAGCCATTTTGCCTTAAGAAATGAATCACACTTCAACATTATTCCAATGATTAAAATAATCATGCTTTGCATTTTATATATGGAGTAAAATTTAACTTATGAGAAATTTTGTCACAGTTAACAAACTTTTCACTGATCTTTAGTACAGAAACTCATTAAAGGCAGTGCTTTGTAATAACTTTTGTTCTTCAATAGGTATCTCTTTGACTTCTCTATAACTCAAAAGGATTTGGGTTGTTTAATTTTGTCAATTTTACTATGCAAATTAGCTTTATGGGCTTCCAAAGGGCACTCATCAAAGGACTTAATAGATCACTCTTGCAATTATCAGCTAGTTGAGTAATAGGTGAAATGGTGGTCATTTACACTTAAACACCTTGCCCTATAAATTGCCTATCTATGTAAACTGCCCCAAGGATAGTTTTACATGAGCAGGATAGTGTACCATTTATACATGGTTCATATTATGGGCATCTATTTAGGTGATGTTTTTATTAATTCTTTTCAGACTACTGGAGAGTTATTGGTATTTTGTACTTATTAAGTTTCCATGCAATTATGTTCAGTTAAATCAAAAACCTTTTTAAAATCAGGGTATATAGTTCCAACCAGTTTTCCACTGTCCATAGCAAGCAACAATTCAGAAATGAGTTTTAGTAATGCAGACTGACTGGAGTGTTTTTGTCTCAATTAAGATTGAAATGGGTAAATTAAATAGTACTTGACCATAGACATGTTTGGAAATGTCTTTCTAACAGTTTTGATATGGATGGCAGAATAGATATTGGTCTATAATTATCTGGATTTTATTTTGATTCCTTTTTGTAAACAGATATACCCATTTACAGTTTTCAGCTGTGATTGGAAGATTCACATTAACCATGATTTTGATTAGGTAGGTAAGAGATGGAGGGATAAGAACAGTACAGGTTTTTAAGATGAATTGACCAGTCTGATCCACTCTAGTTAATTTCTTAGAACATTTTTTGTTGACTTACTAGCTCTACAGAGGATATAAATGGAATAGTGAATTCTTCATTAAAGGGATTTGCACTTTAAACATCTTGTAACTGGGGGTGGGGGTTATATTAGTGTTTTATATTTTGTAAGTTGAGGGTGGAGGTTATATTAGTGTTTGATATATTGGAAGTTATATTTGTTACATTAGTGAAGTGTTCATTGTATCTTAACAAATCATTAGCATATCATCAGTTACTGTCCCAACAATGATTTGTTGATTTAAAATCTTACAGTAACTCAGTTTTGAGTAAAAGCCTTCAGAAGTTTTGATATTTACTTTGGACTCACCTGCATTTTTCAAGTGATGTTTTATAAAAATTTCATTAGTAGACAATTAGTAGATCTTTTATACTTGAGTTTATAGCTATGCCAATCCTTGACCTTATGACAACAGTCTCTACCTTGTCTAACTTTATTGATTTATATTAAAAGCCATGCAGATTTCTGATGGTGTTTCACTCTTGTTTTTGAAGGAGTTTGTAGATCTAAAATGGAGATGTTAATAGTGTACCAGGTTTCAAGTGTTTCAGTGGAGTCTTCAAGATTTTCTATACAAAAGAGCTTAGAGTAAAAGGTTATCAACATTTATTGCAATGAAGTATGTATAGGAGATAACCTTATGCCTTGCATCATATATATCAATGCTGTTTACTTTGCATGTAATACAGATAGGATAATGGCCACTTACTGATAAAAAAGGACATGTACTTCAATGATATTCTCTGATTTATTGGTATAAAAAGCATTGACTCTTGTAGTTGAGGTAACAATTTGATATAAGTCACAAGATTCAATCATATTTAGCCTTAATGCATTCTTACAAGCTGTGTAGTCCATGTTCAAATACCCCATCTAGATTGTGATCTAGAGTTACCTCAGGTTCAGTTTAAAACGTCTCTATGCAAGAGATAGGTAAATCAGTACTAGCATTGACTTTGATGAGGCAAGATTGATTTGTATTCATTGATATAGACACAAACTGATTGATCTAAATATCTTTCCTTTGTTCATAGGAATCTTACTGTTCCTTTTCTCTATTTCTCTCTTTATATCCATAGTTTTTATATTCTGTGTTTTATTTCAGTTTCATATCCCTCTCTGCTAAGCTCCATGGGTGTTCCACAGGAATGTTTCTGGTTAGAGTTGGGGATGGTAGAAGCCGAAATCAAAGGGATATATTTGTATACTGCACAGCAGATTTTAAAAAAAAATATCTGGTGGGTGCAAAGTAACACACACACCACACTCCACTACCCTACCCCACTCCCTGTGGATGCTTATGTCAAGCTCATTATTATCAAACAATGAGGCTTTGCCATTTGAAGCCCTTTCTTAATCAGACCCTGTCAGGTTTTGTCAAGATGTGTCTAACATTGAGGCTTTGCCATTTGAAGCCCTTTCTTAATCAGACCCTGTCAGGTTTTGTCAAGATGTGTCTAACATTGAGGCTTTGCCATTTGAAGCCATTTCTAAACCAGACCCTGCCAGGTTTTGTCAAGATGTGTCTAACATTGAGGCTTTGCCATTTGAAGCCATTTCTAAACCAGACCCTGTCAGATTTTTGTCAAGATGTGTCTAACATTGAGGCTTTGCCATTTGAAGCCATTTTTAAACCAGACCCTGCCAGGTTTTGTCAAGATGTGTCTAACATTGAGGCTTTGCCATTTGAAGCCCTTTCTTAATCAGACCCTGTCAGGTTTTGTCAAGATGTGTCTAACATTGAGGCTTTGCCATTTGAAGGCATTTCTAAACCAGACCCTGCCAGGTTTTGTCAAGATGTGTCTAACATTGAAGCTTTGCCATTTGAAGCCCTTTCTTAATCAGACCCTGTCAGGTTTTGTCAAGATGTGTCTAACATTGAGGCTTTGCCATTTGAAGGCATTTCTAAACCAGACCCTGCCAGGTTTTGTTAAAATGTGTCTAACATTGAGGCTTTGCCATTTGAAGCTGTTCTTAATCAGACCCTGTCAGGTTTTGTCAAGATGTGTCTAACATTGAGGCTTTGCCATTTGAAGCCCTTTCTTAATCAGACCCTGTCAGGTTTTGTCAAGATGTGTCTAACATGGAGGCTTTGCCATTTGAAGCCATTTCTAAACCAGACCCTGCCAGGTTTTGTCAAGATGTGTCTAACATTGAGGCTTTGCCATTTGAAGCCCTTTCTTAATCAGACCCTATCAGGTTTTGTCAAGATGTGTCTAACATTGAGGCTTTGCCATTTGAAGGCATTTCTAAACCAGACCCTGCCAGGTTTTGTTAAGATGTGTCTAACATTGAGGCTTTGCCATTTGAAGCCCTTTCTTAACAAGACCCTGTCAGGTTTTGTCAAGATGTGTCTAACATTGAGGCTTTGCCATTTGAAGCCATTTCTAAACCAGACCCTGTCAGGTTTTGTCAAGATGTGTATAACATTGAAGCTTTGCCATTTGAAGCCATTTCTAAACCAGACCTTGTCAGATTTTGTCAAGATGTGTCCAGTATTGCAGCTTTGCCAATTGAATCCCTTTCTTGACCAGACCTAGCCAGGTTTGTCAAGATGTGTCCAGTATTGCAGTTTTGCCATTTGAATCCCTTTCTTAAACAGACCTAGCCAGGTTTGTCAAAATGTGTCCAGTACTGAGGCTTTGCCATTTGAAGCCCTTTCTTAACAAGACCTAGTTAGGTTTTTTTCAATATGTGTCCAGTATTGAAGCTTTGCCATACCTGGTGTAGTATATGTAGGTATCAATTTTAAAGATTCATTTTTAACAATTACATTAACTGTAGTAACAGTTTGCAAATAGGTTGAACCTTTAGTCTGAGACAAATGACTTTTAATCTTAATACCAGTCCCAGTAGATATAGCTCGAGATGAAAATGAATTACTATCTGTAACAAACACAAGCAATTTGTGTATCATCATTTGACATTATAGAGGCATGTTCATCTTTAGCTAGTGATACATCATTGATGTATGTGGCCATTGTGGGAATGCACTATTACTATTACTATCCATGTAATTATTTACTACACTGTACACCCAGAAAGTTTGGCACTCCATCTTTTTTGCCTGTCTGCATAACCATGTTCATTTAATGAGTGTAACATTTGTGTGTTTGTGGGTTTAATGCCATTTTCCAGAACATGATTGCAGTAATAAATGGCAGCCAATATATTGATGGAGGAATAACCCTGGGAGGAACCACTGACCTAAGCTTTTTCACATTTCTACAGTGTGTGTGTGTGTGTGTGTGTGTGTGTGTGTGTGTGTGTGTGTGTGTGTGTGTGAGTTAACATAGGGAACAGATGGAACTCACAGTATCCAAAACAAAAATAGCATTTCTGTTGCAAAATACATCAGATGCCAAATTACATCTGTAATAACACAATCTGAGGAAATTTATTCTTGGCTGGGTCATCAAAACATATATATTAAGCTCAGTGTTTTCTTTATGGTCATGCCAACCACATGGGTTGCACTGTTTTTTTTCCATGCCTTTAAACTTGAGTGCTGTGTCCTTACCCCACTGTAGAAGCAGTAACTTTGAGTTGTAATTTTTAGGATGTTAATTTAGCTGCCAATGTCTTTGAGAAGAGCTGCAGTACCATTTGATTTTGATGAATGGTTTGTTTGTTTGTTTGTTGTTGGGCTTAACGCCATTTTTCAGCACATGATAGGCTATTCATGGCGGCCAGTATTAATGGTGGAGGAAGAAACCAGGAAATCACCGGAAAGAACCACTGACCCACGAGAAGCTACTGGCAAGCTTTCTCACATATCTACATTAGCCGAGTCCTAGACTCGAACACACGCAGACAGAGGTGAGATGGCAGTGATCCGTAATGGACAGCGCTTTAGACCACTCGGCCACTCGGGGCCCCTTGATGAATGGAATCTCTGTGATTGCACTTGTTTTGTACACCACCATCAATGTTGAGAAAGACCTTGTAATGATTGACTTTGAACATGGTCTACAGAAGTGAATTGATTATACTATATTCATATCAGCACTTCTACCTGGCAGTAGTCCAAACTAAACCAGCTTTGTCATGGTTACAGTAATCCTGGACTTTAAAGTCCTCTTCCATTTTCTCTAGAGGGTGACCACAGCTGTAATCATTGCCACTGACAATCACTATAACTGTCTTACTGAATACATTTTTATCAACGCTATGTAATTGTTCTTATTATTTGGCTCCTCTTTGAGTGAAGCAATGAGTATCTATTAAACCACAAATTTGAGTTTATTATTATTTGTCATTGTGAGGTACTCATTTTCCCTTTTTAGCTCTGCTGGTCATATACCAAAAGATCTTTAGAGATGGCCTGTTATCCAACATCTGTCCATCAGCTTGTTATTACTACCCCTCCTGAACTACTTGGAGGCTTGCCATGAAACATTAAACACTTGCTTCAAACATTGTTTAGTTTTGGCCTAAAAAGGAATGGTGCTGCTCAGACTTCTGCTATGGTCACCACAGGAGCCATCTTAAAAGTCTTGTTTTCACTGCTTGCTAGTAATGGACTATCATATCAACATGATGTTTCCAGTAACACACTTTTTATGTGATGACAAGTTAATTGAAAATGAAACTGATTCCAGTGTGATGTCCAGTTTGGGCAGCTATGGTAACTATCTTAAAAATCCTGTTATTGCAATATCTCCTGAATGAAAAGGCACATTGACATTGAGATTTTCATCATAAAACCTTTTTATGATGTCTAGTTGGTCCTAAATGAAATATATTCCTTGTGACATCCAGTTTGGCTGCCACAGTGGCCATATTTAAAATATTGTTAATCTTACTGCTACCTCTGACTGGAAAGTCATATCAGCAGGGGTTTTTCACAAGAAGTCTTCTTGCTGTGTCTTCTTGGTCTTAAATAAAAATAAAAAAAATTGCAGAACTGATGTACAATGTGGTTACAACAGTTTCTATCTTGAAAACCTTATCACATATCCTAAATGGAAAGTTTTATTGATAGTAGTTTTGAAGATATCTAATTTGCACTAAAAACAGTGCCAGTCAAATAACTGGCATAACAGTCATCTGGAAAATCATGCAATTCCTAATGAGAGGTCATATACATACAATGTCTTGTTGGTCCTTAATAAAAATGATACTTATTTGACATAAAACATCTCTTAAAAATCTTGCTATTGCTACTTCACCAAAATTCTTTGTCTTATTGACATGACTTTATGTTATCTAGTTGATACTGCATGTAAAGGAAACTGGTGTCCGACAGGTATCCAACATGCCTGCCATTAGGAACATATTGAAAATCTTGACACTCATTTTCTTGAATGGATAGTCATATTGACATGGGGTTTTCACCGAAGTCTTCCAAAAATTTTTGTTTGTGCTAAATCATAATGGTACCAGTCTTACATCCACTGAATCCAAGCCTGGAGAGATGCAAATGGGACTCTACCTCATTTCAAAGAGATTAATGGATTCCACAAAATGCACAAATCCAATGAAGTCAACGTATGAAGGGAACACTCCATATGGAGCCCCATCTTGAAAATGTATTGACCAGAACATTGCGTCTGCTGACAATATGAGCTGAACCATGGGCATACTATGATTTCAAATTCTGATGAAATTTGGAATGATTTCAACACTCAGCAATTCAGTCATGGGGTAAGTTTGATGGTACACTGTACAGTGTCCACTGAGGATTTTGGAGAAATAGATCAACTACTTCAGACATCCATATTTTTGAACTTGTGAACACAATGTTAAATGTCCATACCATTGGTAATACACCATACCAGATTGAGCTTGCTGTCTTCAAGGTCAAGGATACAGCAAAGTATTTTATTTTTTTCATCACAGTTGCCATTCTGCACTAAAACCTTAAAACTGAGATTAAGTGATCATAAGTGCTATACTTGTACATCATCATTCGAAGGTACACCTGTTGCCACATTGAGTATTCTATCTTCAAGATCATGGTCATAGTTCAGTATTTTATTTTTCACTATACTTGCTCTTCATCTCATATTTTAGGGCCATTTGAGATTAAGGCATGAAATTTCATACACTTGTACATCATCACAAGAGTGCATGTCACATAAAAGATTGTGAATCTTATCTTTCATGCCATGGTCACAAGTAAATATTGCATGTTTTCCATCACTCTTTCTTTTTCACTCTGTAAATTGGAACAGTTTGAGATTAAATGATGCAGTATGGTATACATATATGTTTTCGTTAACATGTGTGTTGTGTAAGATAATATGGTCTTATCTTAAAGGTCAATCTTTCTGAATTATATACTGAATTTTTCCAGTAAACTTTTCATGCCAATCAGTAATTTTTGAGTCTCTAAAAATGATGGGTTGAAACTTTTGATATCTATATATTACCAGTAATTGTGTCCTGTGCCATATTGGGATCTTATCTTCAAGGTCAAGGTTGTATTTAAAATTTGCTCTTGAGCTTTCTAAGTTAGTAGTTGATTAAGATAAATGGACAAAGGGTTGGATTACTAATATATTGTAGCAAGAACACATGGTATTGCTTGTCTGAGGTCTTGTTCTGAAGGTCAAAGTCACAGATCAATGCTTTTTTGTTTCTTTCTTTTAGCTTCTTATCATCATTGCTGCTGTTTGCAACTGGTTATATGACTGTGAATGTTTTATCTCCAAGGTCAAGGTCACTGACTGAAATAATATATAATTTTTTTAATACTTTTCCTCTGATGATCGTTAAGATGGGGCTTTGAAAATTAGTTACTTTCAATATCAGCGCAGTAACATTACAGCTATGATTCAAATTCTTAGAGGTTATGATTGTGACATTAAGACCAAAGAAAACTATATATGTTGTGTATTGCACTGGTTATAAAATTAAGGTAGGCATGTCATTTAATAATTTTATTTAAACATTATATTTATCAATGATTATTTTGTTTATAATTTTTTGTGATGAAGGGGAAGTGCTAGTGCCGGCAATAAGAAGCGTGGACTGTTGGCTAACCAAAATTGACATTGCCTTGGTAGGCAGAGGGAAAAAAAAATCATAGAATTAACGTTTCTTAATAAAGGCAAATTTTGGTTGGAAAAAACTCAGTTCCAAAAAATGATAGTTTTTTCCTTCTGTAGTTTGTGGCTGTATTATTTGGTGTCATTGTTCACAAATGAGTTTATATGATGATTTGTTATAAATATATATTTTGTCCATCAGACATCAAACATGGCTATTATGGTGGCCATCTTGAAATCTTATTACTACTTCTAAATGTATTGTTTTATCTTCTTATGGTTCTCATTAAAAGTCCAATGATGTCTGCTTGGTACTAAATGAACATTGACCTGCTCTGACCTTTAACACATAACCAAAAATGTGGTATGTTGGAGTTTTTCAGGATTATGAGAGACTATTACTCTTGGACTTTATTTTTTCCATGATAGTCTTATATTCGGATCATGCTTGATACTGCCTATCAATCTTCTGGGCAGTATGAGTTTTTTCCATATTCAATATTCATAGTTTTACTGTTGAAATTGTGTTCTAAATTATAAATGTCACCCAGGATTGTGTCCCACATCATTTACATAGCAGCCATACTGTAAATACACTATTTGGACATCATTTAAGGAAGCTAATAAAAACTAGAAAGGGCTTGAAATTAGAAATATCTGGAAACTTACCTTGTCATTAATTTCACACAAATTATTTTCCAGTGACCTCAAAAATAAGGTCACCAGTCACCAGAACCTAATCTGGTCTTGGAATCCATTTTGATTAGTTCAGCTACCATATATACTTACAAAAAGTCCAACTGCAAATTGCACAGAACCAGATCTGCTATTGCCTAATGGACCAGCATATCTGAGTTGGTGCAGTTCATTAGGAGTAATTATTATAACATACAACAGAGACCCTGATCTGCAGGTGCATTATACTATGACATCAGGATCTATGTTGTGTGCAGTTGGACTTATAAGCAAGTACATATGGCCAGTAGTTTGTGAGATATATGGCTTTCAAGTTGGTTGTGATTAAATGATCAACTGCACAGAACCTTTTTGATGTGATATTTGGGGTGGGGGTGGGTGAATTGGCAAAAAGATGTACATGCTTCTTGTATGTTTACTTTGAATAAATATCTTGTTAATACCCTAACATAAGCAATACCAAGTGCCACAGTACTAACTGAATATACTTACACAAGTCAGATCCAAATGCGGACTGCATAGATCCAGACCTGCCTTTGTATAATATGACAGCAAAACTGGTCTATGCAGGTTTGTTAGGTTCATAAATACATGCACAACAAATTACCTAAACTGTAATCTGCTGTTGCATTATGTTATGGCAGATCAGGGCTTATGTTATTTGGAACTGGACCCAGCCTATAAGCAAGGGTGCACTAGTTTTCATGCAGACTTGAAAATCATTATTTTAATAAAATGTCAAACCTTCAGATCGTTTGGGTGATGCTGTACCCTCATATTCTTTATTTCTTTTCTCCAAATTGAAATGTAAAACTGTATGCTTTAATATTTCCTAGAAGATCAATATTATCTGTATTATCAAGCCTGCTTACCCTCTGACAGATGTTGCCCCAGTAATGACCTGGAGCTACCATATATATATATATATATTTTATTTGCTTATTAGTCATTCAGAATGTAAATAACAAAGATTCTGATCTGCCATAGCATTATGCATCTGCAGACCAGGGTCTATATTATTTGTTCTTCTGATTACTTCTGCACAGACCCAGATCAGTTGGCACATGATGCTCCAGCAGATCTGGGTCTGTACAGTTTGCAGTTGGACTGGTATATATGGTACTTTTTACTTTCCTTTAATATATGGCAATGTCTCCATTAAGTTTTACTGGTTTTAATGTGGTCAGCAATTTTTTTTTAAAACTTCAATTCTCTATTTCATTCAGAGATATATCTAAATTGTAACATTTTGGAAGGCATTTAATCTAGTGTTTCATTTAATGTGTTTTTGGTCAAATATTTGATCTGTTTGAAGGAACCCTAATAATATGCATTGTACACTGTGAAATAAGATTGCTGTCTTCAAAATCAATACATGTCTGCTGCTGTACCAGGTTGTGGGTTGTACTTTGCATCAAGGTCATAAGAATTAATAATTCACTCAGTCTGCCAGCAGTCCTGTGTGTATGTGCAGTGAGTCAAATCTCTTGAATACAAATTTTAGACAGGACAAAATTCAGCAAGGGTGCATTAATATTAGTCTGAACATATAATCCTCTTCCAGCCATTAGCATTTCAACATGGAGTCTATTATTGGAGGAGACCTACACATAAGGTAAATTCATTTTTAAAGCCATGATTTTTCAACAAAGACTAATGTAATGGTTATTTATTTATTCATTTTATTTTACATTATGTTGACAACATAATCTAGATGTACCTTTTTATTTGCCTCTTTGGAAGAATTATTAACATCAGGTAGAATTGATTTTTATTGTATATTTGTTCTTATTCTGGCTTTCATTGGAAGTCAGTTATTTGAATTAATTGATAGCTTTTGCTAGCTGGAACTGGTTGGATTAAAACCAGGAAATTAATTGTAATTACCATATTAATGGTAATTACCATATTAATTGTGATTACCATTTGCTTTAATGTTAGATTTAAGAAAGTGATCATTAGGGAGAGAGGTAACATATTTCAAGATACCATATTGATTGGTAAACTATTCAGTTTTAATAATACTTTTATGTAAAGAAGATGCCTCTATGGTCAATAAATCAATCTTTCATGAGATTTATACTGTCTTTAGAACATTAAATGTACTATATATACTTAATTACAAGTCCAACTGCAAACTGCAAAGACCCAGATCTGCCGTCACATAAGGCACCAGCAGGACAAACAACATACTTGTAGACCATGATATGCAGGCACATTATGCTGCAGCAGATCTGGATCTTTATAGATTGACTTGACTTATAAGCAAGTATATATGGTACATGATATTCAACCTTTAGATAAGAGAAATATTAAACTAAATAATTATACCTCTCTGGTGGCCTAGTGGCTAGAGTGACTGCCTCTGATGGAGGATGTCACGGGTTAGAACTCCAGCCAAGTCATACCAAAGACTTTAAAAAATGGTACATACAGCTGCCTCGCTTGGCGCTCAGCATTAAGAGGTTAGTGCTAGGACTGTTTGGTCTGGTGTCAGGATAATGTGACTGAGTTGGGGGACATCATGCCACATGTCTGCAGCATGATGCCCCAGTGCTAGACATCACTATAAACTATCACACTGAAGACATCATAGTGATATGACTGAAAAATTATATATGTTGTTTTAGATGCTGTTTAAAACCCCTGTATGAGTTAACTATATACATGTGTGTGTGTATATATATATATATATATATATATATATATATATATATATATATATATATATATATATATATATATATATATGGAAGGGAAATCCACAGATTGCAGCAGAAAAAAAGCTAAACTCTTCTTATGCAACTGAGAAATTGGTTCAGGCAAATGCAAATTGTTGTTCAAGATTGATTACTTCAAACATGATTTCTTTAGCTAATTTTTTATTTTTTTATTTTATGACGTATCTGTTTTATTGACATCATCATATAATTGTGAAACTAATTTTAATTTTTTTTTCTAAGTTGATATTTGCAGTATATTCAGAATGGCTCAGGATGCTGTAAATCTTGCTTCACTGCTAGACTTTGGTATTACTTGTGGCAACCATCTGACAGCTGATTTGATGCCATGAATTCATAGAAATTAATTTTTTTTTGGGGGGGTCCTCCTCCACTTCCTGTAGGAAGAGACTTCCCATCAGCACTCTTGCTGATGCAGCAAATAGGTTTCTGCATCTTAATCTACCTACATCTATCTGTGGAATATTTGCAGTTGTGTATATGTACATATTCCATGCTGTTATTATATGTACATTTTCCATGCAATTATGTATGTATACATTTTCCATGCAATGTGCCCATGTACATTTTCGATGCAATTATGTATGTATACATTTTCCATGCTATATGTACATGTACATTTTCCATGCAATTATCTATGTATACATTTTCCATGCTATGTGTACTTGTACATTTTCCATGTAATTATGTATGTATACATTTTCCATGCTATGTGTACATGTACATTTTCCATGCAATTGTGTATATGTATGTTTTCCAAGGAATTGTCTATATGTACATTTTCCATGCAATTATGTATGGTGTATTTAATGTTCATTTTTGTACATGAAAAATTTATTATTAATTTCAGTGTACAAAAATTCTTATGTAAAAAAAATACTTATTTTGTAATAATGACCATGTACAAAAAGTAAAGGGATCATACCTGAACAAGGTCAACTGAACACATGACACTCGACAAACATACCTACAAAACAAATATACAAATATATCTCATCTGCTCTCAACTGAATAATCTGATTGTTGTTGTGTGTGTGTGTGTGTGTGAGAGAGAGAGAGAGAGAGAGAGAGAGAGAGAGAGAGAGAGAGAGAGAGAGAGAGAGAGAGAGAGAGAGAGAGAGAGAGAGAGAACAACAAAGCAATGTGGATCAAAATATATTTTTATATTATAAACACAACATATTTTCAAGGATACAATTTGTGATCCCATGTTGGATAATACCTATATGTAAATCATACTTATGCAGTCAATGACTATTGCATTTATGATTAAAACCAAATGAGTTTTTATAGCTTTTACTGCATTACTATATCTAATCAATAAGATTAATTGTCCAGTGGTCTGTGGTCTTCACTTCATCCTTTACTGATATATTATTTTTAGGGGATAAATAAACTCAATGGCTTCAGAACCCATTTTCAAATGCACACATTTCTTGGTTACAGACTAAGGCTTTAAAGAGAGCTCATTGACAATGTTGTCTAACTTTTAATGAATTAATGACAACAACAGAACAAATGATCAATCATTATATTTTCAAGCCAAAACAAAAGACAATAAGGGCAATATGATGAATGCAAGTAGATTCTCAGTTAACCAAACAGTCCCCCTTTCCAAGTACATGTATGCTGAGCAAATGTCTTTCTATACACTTATAATTGGTGAATATTTCTTTACTGGTGATTGTTTATTTCTTTATTAGATGCCCCAGTTATGCAAAAATATCAGATAAATGGGTTTGTGTTTCATTGAGGAAACAAATTTATATTCTCATGTGGGATTATACCAAATATACTAGGCAAAGAATAAATTGGTCATTTTGCAAATCTAAGTGATACAACATTTTATGTAAGAAAACTAATAGGTTGACCTAACAACTGTGAAGTTTTGTGTATGAAAATATATGATAGCTTTAATTAAATATTATTTCTATGGTTTGATGGTGTACGAAAAATTAAAGGGTACAAAAAATAACATTAAAAAAAGGTATGTACATTTTTCATGCACTTATGTAATATGTACATTTTCCATGCAGTTATGTATATGCATGTTTTCCATGCAATTATATTTATATGTACTTTTTCCATGCAATTATATTTACGTACAATTTCCATGCTGTTGTGTATATGTGTTTTTGTGCAATTGTGTGGGGCTCTGAGTGGCTGAGTGGTCTAAAGTGCTCACCTGCTGTCTGCATGGGATTAAGTCTCAGGTTCAGCCAATGATAGTACTGAGAAGG
The DNA here is from genome assembly GCA_016746295.1 of Potamilus streckersoni. Classification (NCBI taxonomy): domain Eukaryota; kingdom Metazoa; phylum Mollusca; class Bivalvia; order Unionida; family Unionidae; genus Potamilus; species Potamilus streckersoni. The sequence continues at coordinate 2,422,264 of JAEAOA010000768.1, read as the reverse complement.
CTTTCCAGTAGCTTCTTGTTGGTCGTTCTTTTGGAGTTTTCCTCCATGTTTATACTGGGCGCCATATATAGCCTATCTTGTGCTGAATAATGGCATTATACCCTACAACAACCTTAACAACAACACCATGCTGTTGTCTATATGTACATTTCAATGCAATAGCATATATGTAGTTTCCACAAATTTTTAATACAATTAAATTTTACTTCAGCAGCAAAAAAATGACTTAATTAAAAATATGGTTGCTTGATAGCAGTTAAATTTCTGTTACAATTTGGTTAAAGAAACCTTGAGAGAATGGATATTAAAAGTACTGTATATTCACATTCCATAATGTCTTGATCAATGTCAGTCTTGTTTATAATACTTATACTACTCACAAACTGTATACCACCTATTCCACCCCAATGCAAGCACAGTTTTAGTATGGCCTGTTGTCCATTGTCCAAAGTCTCTATGTCCATAAGCACAATTTTGTTATTGCTGTTCCACTTAAACCACTTCATGAGTTATTATGGAACACACATCCCATGGTCTACTTGATTCCAAATGAAAGTGATGAATCTGATACATTCAATATATCAATTATAGCAGTCAGCTTGAAAATTTTATTATTGATACTTTTTCTTAATGGATGGTCATATGTGATTTCAACTAAAAGATTTCTTATGTCTAGTCAGTCCTAAATGAAAAGGGTGCCAATCTGCCATCTAATATGGCCACCATGGCAGCCATATTGAAAATCTTCTTGGTACTCCTCCTGATATGTTTTTTTACCTGAAGATTTCATATGTTGGTTCTGAGTGAAAATGATTCTGCTCAGTCATCCAGAGTGGCCATTTTGAAAATTTTACTATTTCTCCTCTTCCCAATAGATGTTCATACAAACATGGGAATTTCATGAAAAAGATTTCTTATGATGTCTAGTTGGTCTTAATTGATGATGATGCTTATCTGACATCTACCTTGGCTTTTATGGCAGTACTCTTGAAAATCTTGGTATCTTATCACTAGTCCTACAAAAAGAAAGATGTCTTGTCTAGTTAGTACTACATTAAAATGGTGCCACTGTGACATCCAATATGGCCAGCCATGCTGCTCCTCCAAAATGCAGTCATATCAACATGGGGTCTGCACCAGAAGACATTATGATAACTAGTTGGTCATGAATGAAAATAGTGCCAATCTGATCTCAAATATGGCTGTCACAATGAACATTCCCTCTATCTTGTCACTAATTGTCATGAATGGGTGGGTTCATATCAAAATGTATTTTTTCACTGGTGGTCTTCTAATCATGTCTAGTTTGACGTAAATTAAAATGGTGCCAGTCTTACATCCAGTATGGCTGCCACAGTGGCTAATTTGAAAACATTATTACTCAGAAATATAGTTTCAAAAATATTTTGAGTCTTTAAGATGATCACATATATGATTTACACTGAAGAATCCATTGTACACTTCAGAATGTGGTAAAAGCAGGCCAAAGAGTATAGTTTAAAGTGCCTACTTCCATGCAACAAGCTAGTTTTCTTTGATGTGAGAAGAAATTTCTTAGAAAATCATGGTTTATTGCATTATTTCATATACAAAAAAAGGAATGTAATACTTTGTATATTTTTAACACATACAATATCTGTTCTTTAAGGATAATGAGTGGCCAATGTTCAGTAATGTTTCCAGAAAGTAACATGCATCCTAGGAGAATTAGAAAATAGGTATCAAATGGTGACTAATTTCTAGGTCCACATAAGGATGATGCCATAACACAATATGTTCCACTTTGCTTCATTGTCAGGTGCTTAAAAATAAATGATTGCAGATTTTGATATCAGTCAACAATTATCACAAAACTAATTACACCTTGTGCTCAGAGGCTTTTAGTGCTTAGTCATTGACCTTTATGATTTTTAAATTTAAAGTATTTTTTATATTTTACAACTCATCAGAGTTATATACAGACTACATCTATTACTATAACAATTAACTTAAATTCCTGTAAGACATTAAGATTTATATAAAACATAATTACTAATTAAGTATCTTGTTGCTGAACTAAAGATAATGTAAATAAACCAAATTGCATAAAATGTACATGAAGCAATTTCTATTTTAAAATTAGATTCAGAAATTAAAATATATAAGAGAAAGTATTTGCACTATTCATTACAGAAAGACAATGTAAAACACAGTTACTGTACATACTTGTTCTTTAGTCACATCAATTGGCATAGATCATTTATAAGAGAGTCCATCTGCTAATTGTATAGACCCAGACCTGCCATTGCATAATGTGCCAATAGATCCAGTTCTGTGCAGTTTGTAAGAAGGAATCAGTTGAATGATCTTTGTTGTTTGTAATGCAACTCAATATATAAGTGAATATATATGGTAGATGAGATCAGCCCTAACATAATGTGCTGTCTGTCAGACATGGCAGTTTGCAGTAGTATATACTCACTTATAAGTTACGTCCAACTGCAAACTGCACAGACCAAGATCTGCCATTGTGTAATGTGTCTGTAGATCTGGGTCTGTGTAGTTTAAGATTAATCAGGAGGACAAACAACATAGACCCTTATCAGATCATGATCTTTGTTGTTTTCAGTTTGACTCTATTTATAAGCAAGTATATATGGTATATTAACAGTAATCAGAAGAACAATCAACATAGACCTTTGTCTGAAATCACATAATGTGCCAGTAGATCAGAGACTATATTTACTCTTGGACTTGCATATGTGTGTGTGTGTGTGTGTGTGTGTGTGTGTGTGTGTGTGTGTGTGTGATATCATTTTATCACTTTCAAAGATATATGTATGATATCAACATTGCAGGAAACTTACTTAAATTATAAGAAACCATTCTGTTACTTTTTAAAATTCTATATGAATGTGCTTTTGTGACAACTGCTTTTGTTGCCTTTTGTAAAGCATATTTAACCAATAAGTGCAAAGTATGTATTATTCTACATTTACTGCCTCAGTGACAAAGTATAAATGTGTTTCTAAATGAGTCCTAAAATAGTAGAGTTCACTTCCTTGTGTTGGTAAATATTAGTTAACAATATATTGCCAAAGAAAATATTTTACAGTTCAAATATGGTACACACCATGAGTCACTTTTTTTCAGCTATTACTTTTCATATCTAGCTATGATTTGTCAATGTGCCAATGTGCTATGGGATTGTTTCAGTTGTAACTTTCTACCTCAGTCTCTCACCATTTAGTAGCCATCTCTAATTAAAATGCCAGTCATCCTATTGAAACAGCCAGTCATCCTATTTGAACAGCCAGTCATCCTATTTGAACAGCCAGTCATTCTATTGAAACAGCCAGTCATCCTATTTGAACAGCCAGTCATCCTATTTGAACAGCCAGTCATCCTATTGAAACAGCCAATCATCATATTTATGTTATTGTTGTTGTTGGGCTTAATGCCATTTTTCAGCACATGATAGGCTATTCATGGCGTCCAGTATTAATGGTGGAGGAAGAAACCGGGAAATCACCGGAAAGAACCACCAACCCACGATAAGCTACTGGAAAGCTTTCTCACATATCCACATTCGATGAATTCTAGACTCAAACCCACACAGACAGAGGTGAGATGGCAGTGATCCGTAACGGACAGCGCTTTAGACCACTCGGGGGCCCCCATCCTATTGAAATAGTCATTCTATTTGAACAGCCAGTCATCCTATTTAAACAGTCAGTCATCCTATTTTTTAGGTTGATACCAAGAACAGCCACACCTTGTTTGTTTTTAGCATACAGCACATCATATGTTTTAAGGATTTGACCTGTTTTACCATTATCTAATTTTTATACCTTTTACAGAATTTTATCATCTTTGCCTTTTGTATTTTATCACAAAGTACCTCATTTTTGCATTTATTTTATTTCATAAAATTTTTGTACAATACATGTTTTTTTTATGGAAACTTTGTTTTAATTGGCACTATTTAACCATTTTTTTTGAGGGTCTGTTAGATGTTGATTATGATAGTTACATTAACATAATGCTGCAACTTTCTCAGTGCAGCAATAATGTTTAAGATATGTAGTAATCAAGGGAAGTAATTCATGTAATAGTGATGTGACATTTGGTTTTAACCAGTGTTTCAAGAGTTTCTTCCCTCTCCTTTTTTAAATGCATAAATGTTTTCTGCCTTATAATGACTGAATATAATAAAATTGTTTTACTTGTTTGGTTTTTTTAAATATAATTTATTGGCACCATTGTGTGATATTTAAGAAAAAAAATGCTTTCTAGTTGATGAATATTTTGCTAGAAGTCTTAGTGGAACGAGATAACAAGATTTACATATCTTTTGTGTCAAAGATGTATGTAGGCAAGGCAGATTGTTATTATTTACAAGTTTTAAGTCAGACTAGCCAAGCAAAGAATGGAATTATTCTCTCTGAATTTTATTATTCATCAGATCAAGTGTTGTTCGGATTATTCTGTGCTGTCAAAATTCCATGCTATTATGTATCATGCCCTTTGTATGTGTATATGATCATGGTGATTCCAAGGTCACCAACTTTGGCACCATTCTTTTTCTGAGTTAAAAAAGGAATCTTCAGGAAAAAAAATTATTTGGATATATCTCCCATGACATTATTTTTGCCCCATTTTCTTGATCTTCATATTTTGTGGTGAAGGTTGAAATAAATTTCATTAGGATATAAAAATTGGTTTAGTTTTTTACTTTCTACATTTGAAAACTTACTGCAGAATTCAGAACAATGAAAAAGTTCCCTACATATATACCATTTCAGTAACTAGTCAGTCATTTGATCATATCAGAAATAGTTTTCATTCAAATTGTATTTCATCAGACTCAATAAACTTTCCATAGGTCATAACAAGAAAATTAATGAAACATTGAGCTACCATGAGGAGAAAAGTAACATCTATTTGCAAAAAAAATTTAATTTTTGAAAGAAAAAATAAATTTTTGAAAGAATGCTGCTGTCATTTTTATGCTTTGCTTGAATGTAGAGAGTTATACTGTATAATGTGGCATTTGTTAATCTGGTGTTCAGTCTATCATCACTTCTTTAAATTTTTGTTTAGGTATGAAATTCTTATACATTAGTTCCTAAGTATGAGAGAGTATTCAAGTTTTATGAATACATTTCTGGAGTTTTTATTTAATTTTATTTCTTCTGTCTGTTTTGTTTTTGCAATAGCCATTTAAAGCGGGTTTCTTCTGAGGTTTCTAATGATCAGGATCTGAAATATTTCAAGGGGTGATGATTCCAGCAAGAATGAAGCAGTGAAAATAGTCTAAAATTTCAAATTGTTTTAGAGTTGCTATTTTAAAACTGGGCTAGTTACATGAAATTTCACTTATTTATGCTGATTGAGCTAGGAAGCTGTCATCAGATGGGTTTCAGATGGGTTATTAAATCCTGATTCATCCAGCTTCATAAAATATTTATTTTTTGCTTTCATCAGCCGATTTTACCATTATACAAACACATTGATTTTGAGATCAATTTTACAGCTTATGATTAAAATATGTGCTGTATTCAAAATAATACTGCACTGTACACTTTAAAATTATTAGTTGGGGAAATTTTTTTATGAGATTGAAACTCTAAATGTTAGCAAGTGTTCACCAATGATATCTGGGGCCCCTAGTGGCTGAATAGTCTAAAGTGCTGTCTATTATGGATCACTGCCATTTTACCTCTGTCTACATGAGTTTGAGTCTAAGATTCGGCAGATGTGGATATGTGAGAAAGCTTGCCAGTAGCTTCTCGTGGGTTGGTGGTTCTTTCTGCAGATTTCCCAGTTTATTCCTCCTCCATTAATACTGGCCATCATGTATAGCCTATTGTGTGCTGAAAAATGGCATTAAGCCCCAGAACAACAATAGCAACAACCAATGATATCCCAGTAATATTTCTGTACATATTTTAAGAAGAGTTAGGTCCCTTTGTATTTTGAACTCTCCATTTTTGTAGGATATTCCTTTACTAAATATGGTTATGCCAAATAAAGACATGTATTATCTGTTTTTTATATACTTATTTATCCCACAAAATGAGGCATACTGTAACCATGGTGCTTAATGCTAAGCTAATAAGAGTGACCAAATTGATCAGAAATAGTCATTTCTAGTTTATACAAGCACTTAAGATAAACTTTGAATGAGATAATTAATCAAGCTTCCTGCATTATATACTTGCATAAGGACTCTGAGCAAATAGCATTGTAGAGACCTTGTATACTTCCATATGGACTAAGAGAACATACCAGTATTGAGACCTTATATATTTGCATATGGACTCTGAGTACATAGCAGTGTAGAGACCTAATATACTTGCATATGAATTTTGAGCACATAGTAATGTAGTGACCTATCTTGTATATTTTCATATGTACTCAAAGCACTGAGCAATATAGTGACCTTATATACTTCCATATAGACTTCATACACTGAGCAGTGTAGTGACTTACCTTGTAAATTTTCATATGAACTCAAAGCACTGAACAATGAAGTGACCTTATGTACTTGCATATGGACCCCAAGCAGCAAGCAATGTAGTAATGTGTTATATATATATATATATATATATATATATATATATATATATATATATATATATATATATATATATATATATATATATATATATATATATATACACACACATGTATATATGCAAACACATACATATATGCATGCATACAGACATAACCTCAGGACCCAGTTTGGTTTTGGTTTTGAGAAGTTTTTTTTGGTTTGCTGATATTTTTGAGGTTGTGATAAAGTCGTTTGCTTAGACCTTTGTTGACAAAACAGACAGACAGTCAGACAGAATGTAATTATAAGAGAATCAGTATGTAAGATACTTTTATAACTACTCAAAATCCATTATAATTTTTAGTTCTACTCCACAATGTTTAAATACTCTGTTTAATTCATAATGTTTGCCGCTAAGAGCCTGGCTTGAAGAAGGTGTGGAGCATTAATGTCTGTTTCTTTTACTAACATGGTTTGTGTTAATGACTCCATTTCATGTGCCTTATCAAATAATACTCATTGGTAACAGTCACAATATTTTTTAATCTTTGTATAAAATCTTTAACTTCAGGGTATGTCTGTGAGTAAATCTAATTTGTAGAATGCTGTATTGGCAGTCTCTGTCTACAAAGCATGAAAAGCCAGGCAACATGCCTGGTTAATAAAGTCGTGATATTTAATTCAAAAGCAAGTAAACAATGTTTCTATTGATTGTGTATACAAATGAATAGCAGCAACAAAAATAAAATAATAAGCAGATAAACTTAGTCTTTTTGAAATGGATTACATACAGGCATTTAGTTATTAATAATTTGCAGATTGGTATAGTACAACAATTTCAAATTAGCCTATTGTGAGCCATAATCTGCCAGTTCATGTAAATTATTGTTTTAACATCATGTGCCTTTGGGACATTTATATGATTACAGATTAATCAAATTCAGTTGCCAAATTGATCTGTCCTGATTGGGCATTTCCAGTTAATCCTTTGGTGAGACATCTGTAAATGATAGTGAAATGACTGATTAATTAACTCTGATTTTTAGGATTGATTTTGACCAACTTTTAGTTCTGGAAATTTCCATGGTTTTGTACATCAGGTTATCTAGAAAAGCATTAGTTGTTGTAGAAAATACATATAAGGATACAGCAATCAATTCTTAATCAATTTGTGATTAGTAAGCAGTCAGTTATCTGTGACAGATCATTTAGCAGGCACTGCTGATTGGTCATATTTGATCAAACATAGAATGTGGGGTGAGAGGAGCTGAATTTATTTCTGCTATAGTACATTGATTATATTATCATACATCCTTTGAGAACATTGTTGCTGTTGTTTCAAGAGTGTTTTCAAAATATGCAGAATAAATGTGGGAATTTTTTATTAGCTTCAAGGAGGTTATCAAGGTATTTTCAGTCCACTGAATTGGAGAACCATGGCATGTAAGGTAAAGGGTTACAATTTTGTGACCACCACAGACCTGATCAAAATGGAAATTTATTTAACAGATGATTATCACACTTGCTGATAATAAAGGTAACAGTTTTATCACATTGCCAATATGAAAGGTGAGACTGATGTAGATAGTCATAGACTATCATAGTTGGATTGCTTACTTGGCTCTATTTTTGTACCTGAACTGCCCTAAAATAGAATGCAAAATAATGATGATAATAAAAATGCCCAAGGATATATACATTTACTGAACTGGATATTATGCAGATGATCCAATCACTGATGTCAACAACCTGAATAAGTGATATGGGCATCAAAACAAAACATGCAAGTCAGTTGGATGGTATACAGTTAAATTGTCTATATGGACTTGTAAGGGCTGATGAGAAGATATTTCTTCAATTGAATTTTTATCAGCTGTTAAGATAAAATCTCACTTGGAAAGAAATAAATCAGTCTGGTACTGTGGGATGGGTGGGTGTGGCTAGTATTTTAAAAAGGTGCTGACAAACATTATTAAAATGAAAGGTAAGATGAACATTTGATGCAATGAAATGAATAACCATTTCAAACTTAATGCTTTGAAATATATTAGAATGTATTTTATGATATGTCACTGTGTTTTTTGTATTGGTCTGCTATCAGGAAGTGGCTTCACATCTTTATCTACATTGTCAGTACATTCTAGATATGAAACAAATCTTCCAAAAATAGTGTGGAAAGGGTCCTATACCAGGTCTTGGGGTTCATAATCAATGTACCATGGTTTCAGGCATTAAGAGGGTCACCATGGTTTCAGATATTAAAAGGGCCTAATACCAGGTAATACTTGGGATTTATGATCTATACACCATGGTTTCAGACATTAAAAGGGCCTAATATCAAGTAATATTTGGGGTTTATGATCTATACACCATGGTTTCAGACATTAAAAGGGCCTAATTCCAAGTAATATTTGGGGTTTATGATCTATACACCATGGTTTCAGACATCAAAAGGACCAAATACCAGGTAATACTTGGGGTTTATGATCTATACACCATGGTTTCAGATATTAAAAAGGCCTAATACCAGGTAATACTTGGGGTTAATGATCTATACACCATGGCTTCAGACATTAAAAAGGCCTAATACCAGGTAATACTTGGGGTTAATGATCTATACACCATGGTTTCAGACATCAAAAGGACCTAATACCAGGTAATACTTGGGGTTTATGATCTATACACCATGGTTTCAGACATTAAAAAGGCCTAATACCAGGTACTACTTGGGGTTTATGATCTATACACCATGGTTTCAGACATCAAAAGGACCTAATACCAGATAATACTTGGGGTTTATGATCTATATACCATGGTTTCAGACATCAAAAGGGCCTAATACCAGGTAATACTTAAGGTTTATGATCTATACACCATGGTTTCAGACATCAAAAGGGCCTAATACCAGGTAATACTTGGGGTTTATGATCTATATACCATGGTTCCAGATATCAAAAGGGTCTAACACTAGATCATGATCTATATTTCATAGTTTTAGACATTAAAGGGGTCTGTTGCCAGGTCTTGGGCTTCTAGTTCTTGATGTATAATGAACACAGATGTTGGTATGGTATACTAACATTACTTTTGATACAATAGTGGAAGGTTTTGTATGGTTAATTTAATGTCAAGTTCTCCCTCTCTACTGTATATTGCCACTAAACAGTTGTAAATGTCTCACCAATAAATAACTTTAAGATTTTATCTGTATTTGCTCATTGTATATTTCAACTATAGAAGAGATTCATTTGCGCAGTAAAGGACATTTTTAAAGTGTTTATTATTGTATCATAAATTATTAGTAAATTTATTTATGTTCCAATATATTTGATATGTTGCACTTGTGAAAAACCTACTGTTGGTACCAAAAGTAATCCTCTTTGCATATGAGGTTTCATTTGTCACTTTTATGAATCACAGACTTGTAACGAAGAAAGGGAATTTTGAATTTTTTTCCTTTATATTGAAGCCGTTCATCTCTAGCAATTAGTGTTGGGAATAAGTTGAAATATAAAGAATCAATAATTTGTTCTCTTTAACCTTTCAATCATTGATTTATTTGGTGGAGATATTTTCTATATTTTTTCATGGATGATGTCAATTTGATATTTTTTATATTTTTTTCATGGATGATATCAGGTTGAGATATTTTCTATATTTTTTCATGGACAATATCAGTTTGAGATATTTTCTATATTTTTTCATGGACAATGTCAGTTTTTATGCATCTCCTCCTCATGCATAATGGGGTTCAGAAAGAAAAAAGTCTGCTTAAACAAGGGTATGGGTCATTAAGTTAATTGCATGTTTGAAAATTTGATAAAGGAATGGAGACCTATGTGCATGGTGATGGTAGTTGTTTGTTTTGGTTGATTACATGGTTTCTAATAACATTTGTCATAATTGTCAATGAACAGCTTTTCTCTAATGAACTTGTTCTCCTTTCTTCATAAATTGTCATCATTTTAAAGATAACTAATCCTTTGAGAGATTGTAAGACCGAACTCCAACAGGTTGCAATACACATCACAAGCATAATAGGTGGCGCTCTACAGTATCATATTTTGCATAGGGTTAAAATTTTAAAGAAAAAGAATTTTCTTGGGTTTCCTCACTAGTTATACTGGCTCTTTAAAAAGACCTTGTATATCTTAGGTCTTGTTCAAGAATCTTTCATTCCCTTTATTTTGGTGTATGATTGATGGGTGTAATATAGGTTATACAGTATACAGCTTGGTAATTCATTCCTTGCACTTGTAGAATCTGGTATTGTCTAGTCTGGCAAAATTCATTTTCTCAATTATAATAGGTGCTAAGGATAGTGTACTTTAGACAAGTTCAGGCTGATTTTTAGAGCACAAGGGAGCAGTAATTTTTGTTAGCAGTGTGCTAAGATCATTTATAATTTCCAAAAGTACAATATCCAAAGAAATATCAACTACACTGCATCAAAGTGGTATAGAGGAATGCCAACATTCTCTTCACTGTGCATGTTTTAAATGCAAACAACTTCACCATACATATGTCACTTTCTCAAAATTACATAATAACTGATGAGTGCCCCCATAGCAACAATGTGTATTATGTCACAGCTTTTTGCAGTTGAATTTGGATACATTCAAGTGTTATTGTTGATGGAGATCAGAACAAAATTTCAAGAAACAACAGAGTCCAAACTTGCATTATTTATTTTATTGTTCTGTCAGTGAAATGTTGATACTTTACATTCACTTCAAGTAATCAGAATTTGTGTTCATCCTCTAGTAGAGATTCTGAGTGCCAACTCAGGAAGTTTAAGTTCCCTTTAAACTTTGGATCTTGCTTCTTCATCATGAACCGAATCTATGATACAAAGCATTTCTTGCACCTTGTATGCCTTTAGCTTGGTTTCCTTCATACAGTAATTTTGATCACATTAAGAATGAGTTGGATATTACTATAATGATGTCACATGCATAAAAAAATGTTTAAGACAGCATTTAACTGGTCACTTAATTTGAGTTTACCATACATCCTCACCTATAAGTCAAGTCAAACTGCTAGCAGCAAAGATCCTGATCTGCTGTATGATAAAGTGCCTGCAGAGCAGGGTCTATGTTATTTGTTATACTGATTATGCCCAACAAACTGCACAGACCCAGATCTGGCAGTGCATTGAAACAAAACCATGACCAGTAGTTCTTTCATGGGTAGGATTTATGTGCCTTTTAACATTTTTTTTTATTTTGCACCCTTTGAAATGAAAGATGTAATTTAAAAGATAAAACTTAAAGAAGAATTCACTTGACAAGACTTATTTATTTTATGTTTGTTTCTTTAGAGCAATGAAACCCTGTTTGATTTATTTTCCAACATTTTCATTGTTCAATATTTTGTCCTATATTGTTATTTAAAATGCACTAAGAAATTTTTTGTTAAAAAAAAATTAAGAAAGTATTAAAACTTTTATGATGGTGCTTCCAAACTAAAAGCTCTTTCTGACAAATATAGCAGTGTATCAAGGTTTTATTTACCACTTTTACTTAGTTTTTTTAACATCAACAAAAAAGATCAAAAAAGTGTCTTCCTATTGCACTGTTTTTTAAACTTAGGGTAGTTAGGAAGGTTTGGTATGTTTTAAACACACACACACACACACACACACACACACACACACACACACACACACACACTGTAATAAGCACTAGGCCCCACAAGTTCAGTTAGATGCACAAATCAGTTTGGAGATTTTTTTTACCCAGGGAAAAAAATAGTGTTAGGGTCTGCAGTGAAAAAACAGGGACAGTCAGCTGACCCAAAACATCTTTTTTTGGCCTAAGGAGCATGTTTGGGGATATTTTCTAAAAGAAAAAAAATGGGATTCATACTTTCCCTGTCCTTTTACATTGCAAGTGTGTTCATGAGAGGTCTTGCTAGGTTACCATATATACTTGCTTATAAGATGAGCCCAGCAGCAAATGGCACAGACCCAGTGCATCAGCAGTTCTGGATCTGTGCAGTTTTTTCTGAGTAATCAGTAGAACAAACAGATTAGATCCTGATTTGCAGGCATATTATATGAAGGCAGATCAGAATCTGTGATGTTTGCAGTTTGACTTGACTTATAAGCATGTATACATTGTAAATGAGAAAGTGGTGTACCTGGTAATAGTGAAATATCCTTAAAATCAAAAATGGTCTTCAGCATAATTGTTGTCTGCCATCATGTTGTTGCATGAGTTGTTCCATATCTCTGTTTACTAGAAACTCTTATTTATAAATTTTTTATTTTCCCCAATTAAAAAGCAAAATACAAACTTGAATAATTTATATTTGATTTTGCAATTTTATAATCAGATGACTGGTTATTTGACTTTTAGAACCAGTGAATAATTTTGGATTGTATGTAACACCTAGTAGCAGTATTATTTATGTGCTGAAAAAAAACCAAGATTACATGATCATGCAATTACAAAGTAGTTTCTAAAAATACAAGACAAAAAATACAACAGGGTGTGTCAGCCATCATATATTTTTACATGTGTACCTATTACCACAAATATCCAAGAAAAGTTCCAACCAAGGACATTTTATGGTTACTTTGATTAGACTTGGTAAAAACAGATTTTACTTTTCTAATGTTCTCTGAATATGCCTGTCAGTTTCAATCTTTGTTTCTTGGTGTGTCTTCTGCTATTAATTATCAATGTCTGTTAAACAAAAAGTAATTTAACTCCTAGGGGACTTTTCACCTACCACAGAAATGCAGTAGACTGTAAATATTTTATCGAGGACTTGTTAGAAACTGGAAATCTGTCCCTACATTCTGATAACAGTAATAATGGTATGTACTTATTTGGTTGAACAGCACATCAGCACAATTCTGGCTATATAATGCTGAGATGATGTTAATAATGTCTAAGATTCTTGCTTTAAAATCATTTATTGAAAATGAGGTATCATTGTGACATTGAGCAAACAATCATAAACTTTTGTGGGAAATAGTGTTGGATAATGGAAATTTTAAAAAATTAAATATTTATATTTATATTTTTTTAAAAATGATGTTCACATTTATTCACATTTACAAATGTACATTATTCAAAAGAACTTGATACATCATTATTGGAATCCTTTGGGAAACATTTAAAGATCAATTTATTTAGGGACTTTAGCATTGTAATGCAGCTATTCGCATGTTCCCTTTAAAATTAAATGGCCTTCCAGCCACACCCTGCTTTAGAGATTTAGCCATAAAATTAGACCTGGGTGTGTCCTTCAGTGGTTTTTATGATATACTACTTTTGTCCTGTCATGTGGATGGCCTTTTAGGCTAAAAAAACTAATGTAATTTATGATGAAAAAATTAGATGGAAGAAGTTGAATTGTGATATATGCTTCATGTTTATACACCCTTAGTATATGTGCTGTCTGCCCTCCCCTCCATTTTTGCTGAATGAGTAATTCATGTACTAAAAATTGATCAATTCATAACATTATAAAAAAATTAAGCTTTCAAAACAAATTTGATAAAATATCATTTTTTGTAAAGACATAGAGACACGAAAGTATATACCTGGTCCATAACCATTGTCAAAGGTATTCCATCACAGAATACATGTTTTGAAACCAGAAGAGTTTATGTGATGACCTTTTGTCTCTTGTTCATGTGTCTTATTGCTAGTCCTCCTATGCTACTTCAAAGATTGCCTTGAAACTTTGCACACACATTCATTCCAAGGTCATTTTGAAATATTTGTTATTGCTACTATTCCTGAATAGAAAGTCATATTGACATGGAATTTCACCTGGAGACTTCGTATGATGTCTTGAATGAAATGGTACTGATCCATTATCAAATATGGCCACCACAGCAGCCATCTTGAAAATCTTGCCTACTCCTAGATAGATTCATATTAACATGGACTTTTGGCTGAAAGGTTTCATATCATGTTTGTCTATATAATAATAATAATAATAATAATAATAATAATAATAATAATAATAATAATAATAATAATAATAATAAAGACTATTTTTAGAAGATGACTCAGTTATAAATGAGAAACTATTCTATTCTGAGGTCCTCTATCATGTACATATAAGATTAAAGCTAACAATATCACAGACACACACACACACACACACATACACACAGAGTATATAAATAACTATTCCATACATGCTACACTGCTGCAGAAATGAAAATGATGTGAGGTGAGTGGTGTAACATGTGCTTTAATATTTACACCAATTTTCTATGATTTCATCCATCTAATACACCTAATGTGGAAGGAAGAGATGCTTGGAGCTGATTTAATATAATGTGGAATGTTATTCCAAACAAGTGCACCAAAAATTGAAAACTATTTTCAATAGCTGCTTTTTTGGCTTGGGTACTTTGAAATTTTGCCCTTTTAATGACCTTAGATTTGGGATAGCAGTAAATTCTCTTTCATGGGAAATGGTGCTTAGGTAAATGGGGGGGGGCAGATGTTTAAACACCTTGTACATTATTTTGGCCTTTGTGAAAATTATTTTCCTAACTCTTTACTATATCCCAGAAAACAGATTATCACAAAACTGGAAAGGGCTTTTGTTTGTTAGACTTTATTATTATGGTCAAAAATTTTTATCTAATGTTCAATACTGTTGCTTCATAGACTTTAATGTTAAGGACAAAGAATTATATTAATATAAGAATCTTCTGAAATGAACTTATAAGTTTCTATGTTCATATCCTGTCATGCAGTCTCGGTCAGCAACAGCAAGAGCCACCCAAGGATGATGTAGTTCATCATTTACTTGCTGTGAAGGCATAACATCTGCACGTAGAAGTATGTAAGCACTATATGGTGGCTTATAGCTCATTACTGTGTGTATCCATCCAAAATGAAAGTAGTTTTAAGGCTCAAGATTTTGTCAACCTACATAGTCATATGTGTAAAAAATGCCTAGAGACAGGAAAACAATTTATTATTAAATTAATAGATGCTATTGACAATTATATGGATTAGGTACATAGACACAATCAAATGTGATCAAGGAATTAGAAGAAAGGAACTGGGTAATAAAGCAACAAAAGAACATTCAGTAAAAAAAAGCAGTTTGCATTTTAATTTTGAAATCAATTGTCCATTTTTAAATTAAACATTTTTAAAAATAAATTTATGTATATATATATATATATATATATATATATATATATATATATATATATATATATATATATATATATATATAAGTGATAATATGATAAAAATATATAACAGTATGTTGTTCGCTAACTAAAGATGGATGCAATCTTTGAAAATATCACATATCATTCTGACTCTTTATTTTAATTTAAATTTAATGTTAAAACAAATTACTTCACTATACAAAATGTATTTTTTTCTCTCATATAATGTAACAACATTTACCTGTAGATGCGATTAGACAAAAATACAGATCACCATACTGCCTACTGGAGTGCTGACAATTTACATGGTTGTTTTCCCAAACAGCCGTTGGAAAATTGCAAGGACAATCATCGGTGTCTATAAAGTCTAATTTAACCTTATATTAGTTTTTTAGCTGAATTAACAAGCTGATGAAAATAATTCTACGACATTTACAAAACTGGTATTGATACTTGAAAAATTAATTCGAACAGTGTGTAAACTGCTAAACTGGTACTGCATGTAATATTTTCAATGGATGCTCAGCATTGATAGGAGAGGCTTCACCTATGCAATAACCCGGATGTTGTATCTAAGACAGTTGTACGTCATGCCGGATCCATGAATATTGTTAATTGCAGTTTACTAAGAATATCATTTGATAAGAAAATGTAACAAATTATGACTTTTATTAAAAGTCAATATTTCATAATGTTGATTAAAATTTCCAGGTCTTATTTACCGTTTTCAACGATAAAACGAGCGATATATCAAAAGTTTCTGTTACCAATTTCGATTGCAATTTTCTTCAAGTTCAATAAATAGGTAATAGTTTTTGGTATGTTCTGGTTTTAAAAAATGGGATCGCGAGTTATCAGGGCGCAAGTTAATGCGGAAGTGGTGTATAAGAGTTTCTTTTCTTTGTGCACCATTACATCTGCATAGTTATCCAATGGTCAGAACTCTGTTCATTTCATATACAGTATTGTATTATCACCCTTCCTTCTAGTTATTCCATCCACCACAGCAAATTCACCTTAAACCATTGTATTTTGCCCTTTGTAACTGAAAGCATCATCATGAACAGAATTTTCTGTTCAGTTACAATGATTTTAAATTATTCAAAATAGTTTAGTAACATGCTGTTGTTTTGTTTTACCATTGACTACTCCTCTTGGACCATTGACTACTCCCCTTTGGCCCTAATGGTCAGTGAATAAATCAAAATCCATCCCATGCTGAAATTCTTTGGTTTGACAGTCTTGGTAATATCCTGTTTTGTTTTACCTTTTGACCCCTTTCCCCCCAGCAATAGAGCAAATTATGAACAATACATTCAACAACAACCACAACAACAACAACAACAACAACAACAACAATAATAATAATAATAATAATGATGATGATGATGATGATGATAATAATAATAATAATAATCATATTAATAATAATAATAATAATAATAATAATAATAATAATAATAATAATAATAATAATAATAATGATAATAATAATAATAATAATAATAATAATAATAATAATAATAATAAAGACTTTCTTGAAATAGAAAATTTAACTTATTTAATTATAGAACTAATTTACCTTGAGGCCTTATAGATGTTAGGTACAATATTTACAATACTGTATATACAACATGATTATAAAAAGTCTAGCTTGACACAAAATAATTAAGTAATTCTAAAAATCAAAGTTTCTTGCCTGGAACATATGTACAAGCATTTGTGAACACATAAACATACATAAAATATAAAATACCATTTTGTAATAGGACATGGAAAACATATCAGGCTGGGACCTCTAAGGGATGCCTTGGGGTCTTTCCATGAAAGCCAAGAACTTCTCTGTGATACCATTTTGAGATTCCCATTCTATAATCATCTGTAGTATACACTTACTTGGTATGAAAAATGTCCAGCAACTGACATGGCCAAAGGGTACATATTTATTTCCCAAGAGACTTGACCCCTGAATGGTCAAGATCCCCAACTGTAACCATGTAGTTCATGCATGACCTATGAACCACTTCCAAAACAAATACCTTCTATATTGTACCACTTGTACTCTCCAATTAGAAATTTGTGAAATGTTCAAACCAAACAAATATTTTTGTCAATTTAACTCAATAATCCATACTTATTATAGTTCTTAATTACATTTTGTTTACAATTTTGGCAAAATGTTGGCATCTCACATCAGTAGATAAAATGCATTTTCTTGAGGTTACAAACTGCCATTGCAATCCAAATATCACAAAGGGGTCTCCTTCCACTTTCCTGATCCCATTATTAATGACCCAGGGGTCATACTCCAAAAATGGCATGCATTATAATGAGTCTTTCAGCAATAATTGCATGTTTATAAAGTTTTATGTGGAAAAACATTTGAATGTGTCCTTGTAGATGTAATTAATGTTTTTGTGTATTTTACCTTTGACTCACTCTAAGGGAACCCAGGGGTGGGAGCCAAGGATGACACCCTTCTTGCAAGTGGATACCACAGGGGCAACATAATAACAAGGTTTCATGAAATTCCACCCAGCAGTTTAGGAGATGGGGTAACAGACAGACAGTTGGATGGATGGAAAGATAGAGAGGTATCACAGTATCCCTGATGTTTTAAAAAAGCATGGAGGAATAATAATAATAATAATAATAATAATAATAATAATAATAATAATAATAATAATAATAATAATAATGAAAAACAAACAATGTTTTGTTCTGATTGCCTGACTGAACCTATTTTTGTGTCATGCAGACCCTGCATTTCATTTTTTGAAAAGAAAATTGGGGGAAAAATACTCAGGAGAGAAAAAAAATTAAGAAAGAGATGTAATGGCTTGTAGTTAAATAATTCAGGATGAAAAGCTTTTTTACCTCATGTATGCTTCACTTAAATCCATCTAGACCCTCCACCCCCAAAAGAACTTTGTACCAACCTACGATTTTGTTTTCAGTGTAACCTGAACCACATGTTTTCATTTGACCCATGATGCTATAGATACTAATATCAACTAGAGCAACTGCAATGGTTGAGCTTTACGAATCCCCATACTTTATATTCCATATTCCACCCTCATTACCCATCCCTGAACTCCCCACCCTTCCAGTGACCCAGGGATTGTAATGCAAATTCTATTTTATATATGATGTGTCTTCCTTGTATCATTGCATATAATTCTTGGCTAGAAAATATTTGAAAATATCCTTGTTATTGCACTTTTAGTATATTTGTCCTTTGACCCTGTCCCAATGACCCAGGGGGCAACATGACCACAAGATTTATTAAAGTTATACCTAGCAGTATGGAAAGAGATGTAATGAATGGACAGATGGAAGATATCATAGTATCTGCAGCAGCTTTTTGTTTTATAGACAAACATGGGAATAATTGGATTTGACACATACATTATTTACAAGTCCAGTCCAACTCCAAGCAACATATATCCTGGTCTACCCTTCATCAAGGTCTATTGTATTAATTCAACTTGTGATTCATAACAATCTGCACAAACCCAGATCTGCTGTCTCATTTTGGTTTTGTGCAGTTTGCAGTTGGATTTGACTTAGCATAACCATATTTGTGTTGAGTGCATTTTTGTACTTCATTAAACCAAGTGTACCTTTTAAGATAAATATTGTACAAGGTGGTTTACTCAAATTAAGAAGATTTTCAAGTGTTTTCTAGCCTTTTATCCTTCTTATTTAATATAAACATCTTAATTGTGTGTTGAATATTACCTTATATATTTGCTTATGGGTCGAGTCCAACTGCAAACTGCACAGATCCAGATCTCCTGCTGTATAATGTGTATGCAGATTTTGGTCCGTACAGTTTGTTTAGAGTAAGTAGTAGAAGAAAGAAAACAGACCATGATCTGCTGATGCATTATGGGATTGCAGATCAGCAACTACTGTGCATATACATAAGCTTTGTGTCTTTTCATTTTCATTATGTTATAGTACATCATGATCTTTGTTTTGTGCAGTTTGACTCAGCTTATAAGCAAGTATAGACGGTATATTTTGATTGTTTTTGACTGGACTTGTAAGGGAGTGTCTATGGTAGATTCAAACTGTAATTAAATCCAAATTGTACAGTAGATGTTTCATAATCATCAGTCTACATTTTTAATGTTGCACAAGAAATGTGTATGAATAAACAGTTAGTAACTGTGACTAGATAGAGTTCATTTTATATAAAGATCATTATAAGTATGTGACACTTTATTGTTTATGTCAAGTTAAGCTTTTTGAAACAGTACTTGAACTACTTTGTCACTTGATCAAACATAATGTTGACTGATAAGCAAAGCTATTTCAGGAGATAAAATATTTGGGTGGCTACAGATATATCTAAACCAAAAGCTACATATTCATTTGCACACTTTAAGGTATCAGGCAGGTCATGGTGACTGCTAGAAACAAGATCAAAGCATATTTTGCATTTCATTTTGTCATATAATGGGTACAGTTGATAATTTTCATGTAGTCCAAAGCCAATTTGCTATTGTGTAGTACAGGTCGGAGTATTCAGGTATTCAAATGCATTGGTATTTTGTTTGTATGCATGATCAAATTGTCCAGGTCTGGCTGAATCATCATACTTAAATATGTTCCAATTTAGGGGTAGCACTGATATTTTAATTGAGAGGTAAATTTTATAATGGCAAATTGAGATTATCATTGACTGTGCATTACTCAGGATTTTTCTTAAACAGTATCAAAATACACAAAATTCTCATGTCACATTTCAAAATGTTTAAAGTTTTAATCTTGAATCAGACACTAAAATAGGTAACAGTACCCAAAAATATTAGAATATGGTAATACTCATTAAATGAAAATAATCTCTTTCCACCATGTCTTTAGGTGAAATATTGGATAAATTTATTAATCGTTTGATTGTCTTTTGTCAAAATACTTTTTTTTACCAATACCATATTTTGGTTTAAAATTGCTTTATATTTCACATTCCCTGGATCTAAATCATGAATCAGTGCTTTATTCAAAAGTTGGCACAAAAGTTGATTTTAAAACCTGTCTTCTGTCTAAAAGCACAAGTTTAATTACAAAATACCATGCAAGATTTGCTAATTTTGGCAGAATAGCAATGAATTGTTTGGAGCAATGGAATGGGGGTAGGCACTCGACATTCATGCCAAGGTGAAGTTAACTTTGGTAACCTTGCATGTTAATGCAAAATTTCAAGAGCAACTGTTCCATTGTAATCACACTATACCTTACATACAGGCAGTCAGACAGACATGGATATTAACATATGTATGTACATGTATGTGTGTATGCAGAGATATACATTTCTGGCATATTTCTGTAGAAATAATGTACATTTCCACAATTTTAAATGGACATGGACATGATAAAAGAGAGTCATATTGAGTATGTGCTGTGCACTGTAATGTTATTTATTTGTTTGGTTGTGATACAAAATTCTACATGCTTTACTTTGACAGTCATTCTTCTTTGTTACATGATCTAATACATTAATCTGTCAAACAGGTTTTCCCTTTTATAAATAAGTTCTTAGAATTAATCCTATTACCATCAACACATTATTTGATTGTCCCCCCTACCAGGTAGTTCTGATAAGTACCCTTGAAAACCTGATTATATTTCCAGGTTGTCCATTCAGATGGGGAACAGTGAAGAGAAATCCAAATTTTGCTTCCATTTTCATTTCCATATGATAACTCAACTTGCAATTCCTTTACAGTTTTTAAAATTTGTGGATGGCTCATTGGGTAAGGTAGAACTATACTATTGGGGGGGGGGCAGGCTTAAATGTCAAGGTCATCATGACTGAAAGAAGGAGTTTCTATACTGTAATTCATGTTGTTCCCAATCTAGTTTCCAAACTTTGAATAAGATTTGCATATGAGGGAATGAAAAATCATATCAATTTAGGGTTAAATTTAAAGATTACTGACAGAAAGAGGAATTTTGTTTCCACACACTAACTCCAGTTATCTATCATCTGCAGTTACCAAACTTCATGAATTATTTTCACATGGAGAAAGGAAGAACCCTGTTTGTTGAGGGGTTAAGAGATCAAAGGTCACTGTAACTGTATTTGAAAGAAGAATAATGGTTTATACACAGTAACATTAGATCTACAAACAGACATTGACCAAACTTTATAGATGACATGCAGATCCATTTTGACATCAAATGTAAAGGTTATTGTAACTGAAAGAAAAAAACCGTTTCTGTACAGTAGTTTTTTCCACACTCAGACCTGGCCCAAATTTTGTGGATTGTTTGCATATAGGGTAAGGAAGAGGTTTATATATTTTGTGGTCAGAATATCAAAGGTCAAGGTCACTGAAATATGAAACCTGGTGTTTGCATAATGTATTTAATTCTATGCCACATACCTTGAGCAGTTTTTGTATAGGTTTTGCACTTATGGTGTAAAAGATTTCTTGCACTTAAAGTATGGAAGAATCCAATTAGTTTGAGGTAAAAAAAATCAAAGTCATAGTAGTTGTTAGAAATTAATTTTGCTGAATAACTCATGTTCTTGCATAAGTACATTGACCTTTTAGATGACTTGCTTTTATGGTAATTAAGAAGCCAGATGATTTTGGGGTGAAAAGGTCAGAGGTCATGGACATGGTAGTCTAATTAGAACATAATGGTTTTTGCACATTGAAAATTAGGCTTTAAGTGGCAACATAGCATACTATTAACAGAGCAAGCATATAATGTTATAACTTGCTGCTTACACTTCTTTTGTTACATGATAATAAGATGTCCACCCCATTTTAAAATGTTGACAACTGCATACTATATGATATTTGTCTTTTTAGAAGCCCACCCACTATTTTTGGAGAAGTTGACTGTCCCCTTCCCCTTCAAATTATTATAGGAAAAATAATGTAAATGTGGTGGAATAAACTTGATTGGCATTGCTTTAACATTTGTTTTTGGCAAGTGTGGTTAGCAATGCAGAGTTGAAAGTTTTCTTTCTCTTGAGGATGATTGATTTTAAGATGGAGAATTAACTTTTTTTAAAAAAAATATTTGTACAGAGCACTTAATGTACTATTCTTAGAAATATATCCCCAAAAAGGGGAGTATGAAGCTAACAATTCATGTTGGTCAGAACTCAGAATTTAGCCAAAGATCTCATGAGTCCAGAAGAAAGTGATAGAGGAATGATAAAAACCAGATTATGTTCCATGTCATGATCACTACCCATAGGCAAAGATCTAATACACTCCTCCTTTGCCTCTTGCAAGATTTCCACATTTCTCATGAATATGCATCAACATAAATACCTCATTGACAATGAAACGAGCTCTTACACTTTAACAAGAGTTCTCTTTTATCAATTTACAGGTGACTTGTTGGAAGAGACACTTAAAGATTGACTTGTTCAGTCAGTATCAAAGGCTATGTTTGGTCAATTTTCAGAGAACATTTTACTTGGACTTGTAATGACTGGTCAAGTACATACTAGAAGCAAGGAAAGCTTGTTGCAGGCAACTATGGGTGATAGGGAAATATTGTGGCATATTTTCACTTGTGATTTGTGAAAATATTGCTATGTGTACTATATGCATTTCCCTTTGGTTTTAGTTATCTTGTTATTTTATCTTTGAGAAACTTG
Organism: Potamilus streckersoni; assembly: GCA_016746295.1. Lineage (NCBI taxonomy): Eukaryota > Metazoa > Mollusca > Bivalvia > Unionida > Unionidae > Potamilus > Potamilus streckersoni. Next base: position 2,398,930 of record JAEAOA010000768.1, on the reverse strand, counting down.
TCTTGGGACACAAAAGTCACAGTTCAATTATCTAGAGCTAGATAAATAGAAGTTCACGTAGATAACAAGTACATGTCTTAAACTATAAACTGTAAACTATTGTGAAAATAGCCATAAATAGGTATCCTATGTACTCACTTATAAGTAGAATCGAATTGCAAACAACAAAGATCCTGATCTGCCATATCATAACATGCCTGCAGATAAGAGTTTATGTTGATTGTTCTACTGATTATTTGTAACAAACTATACAGAGACAGATCTGCTGGTATACTAGGTAATGGCAGAAATGGGTCTCTGCAGTTTGCAGTTGGAATGGTCTTAAAAGTGTATATATATATGGTAGAACTGAGACCATTAAATCCTGTAGTTTTCAAAACTCAGACTAAGGTTTTAGCTGTCAGTACCTTCATGAGGCAAAAAATGTGTTTCTTGTTTTTTAGTGCTGACCTCCCACTTTTTCCCTGGGGTAAAAATAAATCCTTAAAATTGATTTTTCATCTAATTGAGCTTGTTCATCCAGTACTTGAAGTTCTTAGTACACACACACACACACACACACACACACACACACACACACACACACACACACACACACACACACACATATATATATATATATGTGTGTGTTGAAATAAATTACCTTCCATATGTTTAAAAACTGCAGTAGAAATCCTGTTTTAAGCTTGAAATTGTTTGTTATTTTTATCACTCTGAAATAGTCCTTACTAATATGCTTGGGTCCCACCATCACTAACACTACCATACCCCAAATTACTCACTTATTCACATTTATATATTTTTTGTGTTTTTGCCCAACAATTAAAAAAGTAAGGTTTTGATTAGTTCTTCAGCAAGTGGATTGGATGAATCACTCACTGTTCACTGGACCTTGAATTTGGAATGTGGAGTGTTACATCATTATACTTTGATTTGGAAAAAGGTATAAATAAATTTCACTGATCCATGAATTGTGAAGGTGGTTCAATCACTGTTCACTAGACCTTGAATTAGTAATTTGGGGGGTTCAATTGCTATTCACTGGACCTTGAATTGGGAAAGGGGTTATATCACTGTTCACTAGACCTTGAATTGGGAAGGGGGAGTCAATCACTGTTAACTGAATCTTAAATTAGGAAGGTGCTTAAATCAATATTCACTGAAGCTTGAATTGGAAAGGTGGTTTAAATGTCCATGGATGTTGAATTGGGAAGGGGGTTAAATAACTGTTCATTGGACTATGGATTGGGAAGGAAGCAAATTCACTGTTCACTGGACCTTGAATTCAGATTGTGGTTAAATCACTATTTACTTGACCTTGAATTGGGAAGGGGGTTAAATCACTGTTTACTGAACCTTGAATTGAGGTTAAAGTTCATTATGTCTTGGAGTTTATGGCTTGTAACAACCATCAGAATTGGTGTCCTGCAAATAAAGTGATTTCATTGCATTACAAGCTATGTCAAGCCATTCCCCAAATTAAAGTCCAGACTGGCAATATTTGTGAATTTCTGTTCAAAGCACAGAACTGAAGCATGTTCATTTTGCAAAGTGTAGCTGTCAGAAGTCTTGAGCCAATTAGTTGTAAGTTTTGATTTTTAATAAAAAACAATAAATATTGATACAATTTACATTTAGCTGCTTTTCAATGAATGCCAACATATTTTATTTCCATAGCTGTTGGTGTCTATCTTGATTATTAAAATGCTAAACAAGCAAATAATTTTTTTCATTTTAGACCAGGAATAATATAATTAAAAAAGTAATTAATAACATATTCACTGTTTTAGCACACCTTGCAGTAAGGCCAGATGTGTTTATTGCATGGCTATATGTCTATCATACAGCATTTATCCATAAAGAAATGTATGCTATCACCCTAGAAACCAAATTTCTGATTTTATTTTGACCAAATTCTGAAATTTAGAAATACATGTATGTCTTGAATGAGTTTGATAATGAGAGAGATTCATGCATTAATTAAGTGATATTGCGTAAGATTGGCAGAGTTTGTAATAAATTTAGATACCATATTTCTGATCCAGTTATGTTCAAGCTTAGACTATGTGTTTATATCCTTAAAATTTTTGATGGGATCAACAATTAGTGAGAAGCATGCATATTAATGAGGTGATCTTGCATCAGATTGGCTGAGCTTGAAACCACTCTAGAAAATGTATTTCAAATTCAATTTTTGTTAAACTTGGTAGATAGATTTAAATAGATTTAAATCTTTAACTTCTCGGATGAATTTGTTTTGTAGGTTTTAACAGGATTTTTTAAACACGTTATTGTGTCTGTAATGCAAAGAACACAATGCCTTTCTTTTAAAGGACACAACTGGGACAGCCAGCCTGAGTTGATCTGAGCATGTATTGGATGATTTGCAAGTCTGATGCTCTTCGAGATGTGTCATGGTCTCAGAAAAATATAGTTTTGAGCAATAATCATGAATATTAGTGAAAGTAATTTTGCATTACTGAGCTTGTCAATGCTTTAGGAACCATATTATCAGATTTTGTATTAAACAGGATAAATAGGCTAATAACATCAGGGTATCTGACAAGTTTTATTATGAGTGAAATGTATGCATACTGACATGCTGATCTTGCATTTTATTGGCTAAGTTTGTTGCCATTCAAGTAACTGTAGTTCTTACTAGATACCGTATATGCTTGCAAATAGTCCAGCTGCAAACAACTTAGATTTTGATTTTACATAGCATAGTGTACCTGCACATCATGGTCTATATTTGTTTGTTCTACTGATTATTCCTTACAAACTGCAACAGACCCTAATCTACCAGTGCATTATGAGATAGCAGATCTGGGTCTCTGCAGTTTATAGTTGGACTAGTCTTATAAATATGTATATATATATATATATATATATATATATATATATATATATATATATATATATATATATATATATATATATATATATATATATATATATATATGGTAGTAATCAGACTAAGTAAAAATAGACTAAAGTCAAGATGTTGGATACATTATGAGCAAGATCTGTGTATATTTATGAGGTGATCTTGCATCTGATTGGTTCAGCTTTTACTACTCAGATACAGTTTTTTGATGCAAAATTGATCAAACTTGGTAAATAGGCTGATACATGTATTATTAAAATCTAAATATAATAATGAGCATAACCCATGCATACTAATGCTGCAATCCTGCATCTGATTGACAGAATTTTGTCAACACCATAGTGTCTTTATTTCTAATCAAATTTTGATTAGAGCTCTTAAATACTCCTCTTCCTCAATAACTCACAAGTGTTGGTGTCCATAAATTAAGAGTATAGCAACATAGGCTGTCTTTTTATTTATAAATAATGAATACTGGTTGCAGTTCTGGTGTGTTTTTCTTCTCTTCATGTAGATGTATTGCCAATGGATATAAGTATAGACAAGTGTCTATCTCTCAACATGCTTCAAATCAGTTATCTTCTTCAGTAAGAATGACTTCCTGCTTTAGATGTGTCCACTGAGTCAAAGAATTGTATGGTAAAGAAAACTGATGTGCCTCTATATGGGAAAGAAAGCATAATTTTATTATTAATGTATTGTGTATTTTTAACACATTATTTTGGATCTGGATCTCTCTCTCTCTCTCTCTCTCTCTCTCTCTCTCTCTCTCTCTCTCTCTCTCTCTCTCTCTCTCTCTCTCTCTCTCTCTCTCAAGTTCATGACTTGAAATTGTGTACACAACACAACTATGTGGAAAGGATATGCTGCTACCTTAAAGAAATAAAAATATTTGGGTTTAGTTACCTGCCTGTCTCTGGTTCTCTTGGACAGTAATTTGAAGAAAAACACTTTGGATAACAAGAGTAACTTGGGCTGTAATTTGTCTAATGAAAGCAATTTAGTGTTTTGACTTTCATTTGTTAGTCCCGTTTTTTGAGTATGGGTACAATCTTAAGATTAATAAATATTCCAATGAAAAAAAAATTAAAAGAAAATTTTGAAGTTTTAAGAATTAAATTTGGTATCCATAAATTTAATGTATTATTAAAAATTAAATCAAGTTTTGAAAATATGTCCATGAAATTGGGGAGTTCTGATATTTAAATTAATGGTTGTAGATAAAATCAACATAAGTGTGTGAGACAGTTTATATATGATTGCATTTTTACAATATTTTTACAATAATCCTGCTCTGTGAAAGGGACATTTGTTATGTAAGCTAGGAGAGCAATATCATGTCCACTTGGGATTCTTGTTGTCCGAACTCTTTAAAATGTTAAATTTGCATATATTTCCCTAACTTGATATTTTCTCCATTCTAGTCTTTAAAAGAATATTGGGCAGTCTATCTGTATTATACATGTTCAAAAACATGCAGACAGATTTAGGCAGAATTATACAAATATGGGCTGTTATTGTTGCAGTTGTTGAATTGAAGTGTTTTATATTCATTCACAGTAGATGTAGTCTTTGAAGTCATTGTAAAGCTTTCACTAAATTTGGATGCAGTAGACTGTCTGGGTCAAACAGTGATAATAAATAATTAGGTCCACTGAGAAATTTATAAGTAATGGTTGCAATTGAGATTACATTGTACAAGGACCTCCAGGTAGTGACATTGATGATGTTTTTATCTCACCACCACATGCCTTGCCTATTTTAATTTGGCCTTTTATCATACCACTTCCATGCAGGAGGTGTAGATGCCATGAAGAGTAATCACTCTAACAGAAGCAGTACTTGACCCACAGCTTGAAGAGGGGTAGCAGACTGGTAGCTTCCAAATTTACAGATAGTGCTTTATCTGCAGGGATGTTTTCCACTATATTACAAAACAATTATGCCTTATGGATTAATGATAACAATGTGGCCCTGTCCATCCCTCTTTTCATCTTATATTACACTCTGTTTAGGGTTTGTGTTCAAATCATTTTTTTCAGACACTGGTAATCACACAAGTTGGTAGTTAGATGTGTTATGTAAAGTGCCACATACTTAACAGGAAATTAGATCACTGTGATATATATTTAATGTTTATTGATCTGGTTAATTTTGTGCTTATCTCATTTACTTGTGAAATACTGACTGTATAGTCCAGCATGAATGCAAGGCAAGAGCATCCATGCTATGTGTGCACAGTTCAAATTCAGGAAAGCATATCCCATAAGTCAACCCATTCATCAATCAGTTGTTTTTTCTTTGCAAAATTTACATGGTCCTGTTTGGGATTCATATAATTGCTGTAATTATTTTTTTTCATAAAATGTTTGAGAAATTAAAAAAAAAATCATTCCTAAATGCACATCGTTTGTATTTATTTTATCATGTTAGAAGAGAGGGTAAGACATTCAGACTTTAAGAGGTAGATCTGTTAATGAGAACAAAATGAATGTTTCTCATAGCCATGAGAATACAATGGCCTGACCTCAAGATCAACAGCATTAAGTGAATAAAAACTGTATTCCCTATGATTTAGTTCTCAATGCAGGCTTAGATCTATCACATCATGCTTGTACCAGTACATTAAACAAGCTAAATATGCACACATGTATTGACAAGATAATTGACTTGTTTTTCCCCATGCTTATAAACACACCATTATGTTAATTTCACAGATAAGTATTATCTACATTTATGATTATTTTTAAAAAAGATTTTTATTATTGATGTGTAGAAGATCAGTCACTATTTAGCGTAATTCACGTCATATTATTTTGATAAATCTAAGAAAAGAAATTCCTCTGTTGCTTAGTCATTGCCCTTTAACACTTTAAGATATTCTGAGTTACTAGCTGTTAATGAATCTTTTATTATAGCCATGTTTTCATCTCCAATTAAGTTTTCTGAAAGGAGAAAGGCACTACAGGAGTTGGCATACTCAGTAAAATTTTACAAGCCAGTGTAAATTTCTAGACATAAATACAAATATCTTTTGATTGATAAAATATATAGCTGTCTGCCTTTCAATGCCCACAGATAATGGGAAGCAATCATTAAACATGTTCTGCCATTTCCTTTAATCAGGAATACAAATAAATCAAGTGCATAAATTTTAAGCAGACTTTCTTCAAACTAAGGATGTTAATGCTAAAATACTGTGCATTTCAATTTTTTTTATGACCATGGCATTTCCTGTGATACTGCTGTTGCTGTTTTGTGTTTTACAACCATGCATGGATGCAAGCAGCTACCATATGTACTTGCTTATAAGACAAGCCCAACTACAAACTGCACAGACCCAGATTTACCATAATGTAGCAGGAATAATCAGTAAGATAAACAACATAGACTTTAATCTAAACATTCATTATGCTACAGCAGATCAGGATCTTTTTTGTTCACAATTTTACTTGCCTTTTTAGCAAGTATCAGATATTAGGTATATTTCATAGTTATCTTTGATATTTTTCATCCTGCAATGGTGAGTCATTTGTACAATATGCGCTGCAAATATAACTGAATTACCTACAGGCAGCATAGACCCCGATATTCCAGCACATCATGAACCAGCAGTTCCAAGTCTTTACAATTTGTTAGGGCTAAATAAATTAAACAACACAGACCCTGATCTGCCCATGCATTAAGCAATGATAGATCAGGGTGTTTTTACAGTTGTATCCAAGCTCTTCCTAATTATGTATGACAACATGATGGTAGATCTGGGTTGATGCATTTTGTTATGGCTAATAAATTAAAGAAACAATATAGACCCTGATCTGCTGGTGCATTATGATGAAGTTCTGTGTTTATTATTCTATCCTAACACATTACATAAACCCATATCTGTCTCTGTATTGTGCGATGGCAGATCTGGGTCTATGCAGTTTGATGCAACTTATGTGTGATTACAGATGGTATTTATGCTTAATTGAATTAAGTCTTCCCATTACAAACCAAAATCCAAGAGCAGAATTACCACTGCAGTTGTCAGTTCTGTCTGCATCAATGATGAATTACTGGCACTTAGACAGTATGCAAATAGGTTAAAAGAAGTAGCAGTAAACATCTTCATGTGCCAAGGTTATCAATGCACATTGTTTGAGGTCAAGCTTTGGCGTATGTAACCAAGTCATCCACAATCTATTGCTTCATTATCAGATTAGATGTAGATGAATGTAAAAGATTCTGTTGGGATCCCTTGTTACATTTTTAGAGGAATAATCAAGCGGGCTCTTTTGATAATGACACAGATCACATTTAAATTTCTCTAATGTCAACATTTCTAACAAATATTAATTTTAAGTCAGTGCATATGAATATCCTAGAAATTGCCTTATTGAGTACTTAATTATTGTAATGAACTTATGCATTGATTACAAGTTGCTGTTGTTATAGTGTTTAATGCCATTTTTCAGCACAAGATAGGCTATACATGGCAGCCAGTATAAATGGTCCAGCAAGAACCCAGAAAGAACCACCAACCCATGAGAATCTACTTGCAAGCTTTCTCATATACCCACATTGGATTACAGATTGAACAAAGAATATATTAAGACTAAAAATATTGTATATACTGTAAAATCAGAAATATTCATGGAAATTTAATACTAAAAACAATTCATGAATAAAAAATATCCATAAAATGAAATTTTTTGTTAAAAATGGTATATTCAGGACAGCTTAATGTTGTTGTCAGAAGCCAAGAATTTGATCAGTGAGTTATTTGAAATCCTAAACTGTGTTATTCAAATTTAAAGCTGATAACTATGTATCTATTTCTTGTTATGTTTTTCTTCCACTAATTCGGCTTCCTGCATCTAGTTAGAGATGAATAATGGAAATAGCCTTTTTGCTATGGGACATATTCTATGATGATGTTCCCATGGCGAAAGATTTTATTGAAGAATAAGGTTTGTATTTTATGAATTGTTCACATTGTTGCCTTTATTCACCAACCACTGTCAGGGATTCTCTGTTGGTATATGAGGCTTCCAGTGTGCTCCCAAGTGTATTTATTTTCCAAATTGTCACACTAGAATTTATAGATGACAGAGCACTTCTTCAAAGGAGTAGGGGGGGGTCTTTTTCTCTGGGATGTATTAAGATGGAACTAATGGTGTTAATGGGTGTGTGGATCCCATTAGCTCCATTCTTTCCAAAGATTACAAAATGTGTATGGTTATTTCACTCAAATTGCCACCTAGTCACAGTCATTTTGAAAGCCATATAATAATAATCACTTTTATTCTAGAGTAAATGTTTTCATCAAACTTTGTGGATGGCTCACATTTAAGGTAATACAGAAACATTTAGGCTCTGCAGTGAAAAGGTCAGAGGTCATAATAATTGTAAGCTAGATAAGAAAAGTAATGTTGTTGTTGTTATAAGGTTTAATGCCATTTTTCAGCACACAATAGGCTATTCATGGCAGTCATCATTAATGGTGGAGGAAGAACCCTGGAAAACCCTAGGAAGAACCACCAACCAAGGATAAGCTATTGGCAGGCTTTCTCATTTACCCACTTAGCTGAGTCTGGACTCAAATCAAGCAGACAGAGTTGAGATAGCAGTGATCCGTAATGGTCAGTACTTTAGACCACTGGGCCACTCAATACCCCTAAGAAAAGTAATGGTTTCTGCTCATTAGATTTAATCTTAAGTAATTACATATGGGACAGTTAAACACAGTGCAGGTGTATAATGTACCATTTAAATTACCTTTGTTAAAAATGATTAATTGGCATCAGGAAGATATACTACCTTGAAGATAACTGAATTAATAGGCATTTAAAGGCATCCTACAGTATAGTTTTATTTGATCACGACCTGAAACAATTGTTTGAAGATAATTAGAAAAGGTATTTGCTGTGGCTAGTATCTTTTTTTCCAGGCTACACACATTTTTGTTCTAAAGGTCTTACATTTTGTTGTTTCTCAGAAGTGAATTTTTTAATTGGGCAAGGGGTGGGGCAGAGAGTACTTTGAGTGTGTTTTGGCCATCATGTAATTACGGAGAGTATAATCTATTATCAAGACATTATTTTGTTTCATTGATTCTAAAGTGGGTAATGGACATGTAGTTTTAGCATAAAAATATAATTGTATAAATAGAAGAAGAAACAATTTATGATTTTAAGCATGTCTGATTTTTAAGTAGTTAATATTATTGTTTACAGTTGGTAAAATAGATCTAGTGTGCTAATTTTTCTTATGTAATCCAATTCCAACTGAAATAAAGTTTTTTATTTTAAATAAAATATGTGTAATTGTCTATCTCCATTTTTGCTGATACAGTGCCACACAGTTAAAATGCACATGCAGAAGGGATTGATTTAATGCCTATAATAGTTTTTTTGTGTTCATTATGGAAAATGTGTATGTGTGTGTGTGTGAGAGAGAGAGAGAGAGAGAGAGAGAGAGAGAGAGAGAGAGAGAGAGAGAGAGAGAGAGAGAGAGAGAGAGAGAGATTTGACATTTTTAATGTTTATTTCAGTGATGTCTTTCTGTCTCCACATCTGCATGGTTTCAATTTGAAAGTAAGATTGGATCACAGTTTTGTGCTCTTTGTTTTCATTTCGTATTCCATACTCAAACCTCCTTGGTGTGAATTTGTTAACTTTTGTCTGATTGTTAGGGTGTGACATTGAAAATGTACCCAAGTTTCCTTCTGTAAATTAACAATTGTTGAATCAGCAGTGAATTTCAACAACAACTGCTTGCCCTAGTGATACTTAATCTATATAAATAAATAGAAAAGATGAGATTGGATATTTGTGTTATGTTGGTAAGATTACCACAGTAAGTATAAATAATGGTACTTGACATAAGGAAAATGATTTAAATAGGATCTATGACTTCAGCATTATATACTGTACTGTTTATTCTTGCTTTTAAGGAAAGTTTAACTACACAGATGCAGATCTGCCATCACATAATGTGCCAGCAGATCTGGGTAAGTGCAGTTTGTTAGCAGTAATTATTAGAACAAACAACACAGACCATGATCTGAAGGTGCATTGTTTGCATCATGACTTTACTTGTGTGTTAATTTGTGTGTGCAAAGGTCAAAAGAACATGACCTGCTTGTCAAATCTGCTGACTGATAAGTAGGAACATGATTATAATCAGACTGCTGTAATGACCATTTCTGTAAAAAGTACAGTTTTTAAAATATGCAAAGCAGTCAAAAATTAAAAAATATGCAAAATATCACTTATTTAATATAAGAGTCATCCTATTGTAGCTGATGGAATTGCTCACAGGAATAGACCTGGGGCAGTGGATAATAAGACTAAAATGAATCAGGTAATGGGTTTATTGTGAAATATATGTTTTCAAATATTTGTCAATTTTTTTAATGGGGCATGCTTATTATGAAGGATGGTGTAAATATGGTCATTTTCTAGGTTATGCTATCCTTTATAATATAATTCCTTGACCTTCTCAACCAATTTAAAATGACACAGATTTTGAGTTTGCACTGGGTTTAAATTAACAGATTTTTATTCCTCGAAAATACAACTAGAACACTTCCCTCAAATAATGGTTTGTAAGAGACTAGTTATATTAACTGTTTATTTAAATCTGACTTGTGTTTTTTTATATAGGAACAAAGTTATGGGTTGAGTATCTTCACGTACAAAACTTGAGATAGTTGAGGAAAACAAAAAGAATACTATATTATTGTATAATTGCTTATGAGTCCAACTGCAAACAACATGTACCCTGATATGGCTATGCATAAGTCACATGCAGATCAGTGTCTGTTTTGTTTGCTTTACTGATTCCTATAGCAATTTGCACAGTCTCCAATCAGCCAGCACATCATGTGATGGCAGAACTGGGTCTGTCAGGATATGTGAATATTGATGATATTCACCACAATAAACTGCAATGATATTTCTAAATGATGCAATTAATTTGCATTTGATTTTAATTTTGTAAAATGGGCAATAACCATAAATCCTGTGATTAGTACTTGTTTCAAATATCTGTCTAGACCTTTTGTTGAGAATTAGGTCAGCCCTATAGTAACCACCTTTTCCTTCTCTCTGTCTGTCTGTCTGCACCTAACTGGATGCCATATAACATGTAAATACTTATTGCATGTAGATGTGTATTTTTAAAGGTTTAGTCTTTAAGGTCCATTTATATTGAAGTTATTACTTTTATTACATCAATTGTAAATACCCACTACACCAGATATTAGTATTCAGCATATCTGGAAAGAATATATTCTCATGTATTTTGGTTTGTACATTTTCTTGTAGTATTATATCTGCCATTAATGAGTCATGGTGTTGTCATATCAACTCCATTTTGGTTTGTTGTTGCAGGGTTTAATGCCATTATTCAGCACAAGATAAGCTATACATGGCCAGTATAAATGGTGGAGGAAGAACCTGGGAAAACCCCAGAAAGAACCACCGACCAATGAGAAGCTACTGGCAAGCTTTCTTACAGAACCTCATTAGCAGAATCTGAGACTTGAACCCTGTTTTGGCTTGTAATAATTAACTTAATATCTTCATGTGATATGTCATAATTCAAGAATAATTGATGCATCCTGAAGCAGTTTGGTATGAACATTCTCATGGACCTTTAATATGCCCCTTTTAGGAATTGTGTGTCTTGTCAGCTCAATTTTGGAAAGAGTTATGACCCTTTATAATATTTTAAATTTTTTTTTTAATCCTATAATCACACATGTCTTTCCTTCTTATCAGTATAGCTCAAGAACTATTCAACATCTGGTACAAATAGGTATGATCATCTTATAGACTTTGTCTTTTATGGCTTTGGTTGCATTAGCTCCATTTTTCAAAGAGTTATGCCCCTTGTGAAGCAACTTTTTCTAACATGAAAATGTAGAATGTTAATTGCAATTGTCATAATTCCAGAGATATTTTGTTATTAAGACAGAATTTGGTAAAAACAGTCTTATCCAACTACATGTCTTTATGGTTTTTGTCATTAGTACATATTGTGTAAAGTTGTATTCATTGTGAGTGAAAGTATGATATATTATGATATATAATCTGTTGACCTTATTATTGGATATATCAGGTAGATAGTGATACATGATACAATGTATATGCAGTATATGATATATATTGTGATGAATGATTTTTGCTTTTACTCATTTAGTATGAAAAGTGTTACATTCTTTTTCAATGATTAATTCCCCCCCCACTCGAGTCAATTCAAGAATATTCAAATCATGTTAATTAAAAGAAAATTAACAAAAAATAAACCATAATATTGCATGAATATCACATATTTTAGCCCCATCTTTATTTTGTCTTTAATTACCTACTATATTTATGAAATCCCAGTACCACCATCACAACTTCTTTTCAAACTGAGGGGGAGATTTTCTTCTATCTTCTATAAGTTTTAGTTTTATAATAGACTCTGCAAATTATCTGACAAGCTTGCAGTAAAAGTCTTCCAAAACATGATAATTGAATGACCAGAACATTAATTTTTATCTAGTGTTAATATGTCCAAATTTTGTACATAATCTACCGGTGATGAGTTTATCCTTGTTTGACAGTCAGGTGTAACAGTACAATCAAGGGTCCAACCAATGGAGATTAGAGAGATAGTCCTACTTATCCAGGTAACTTTACATGCTTAGCACCAGTCATTCACTGAGTTTACTATGAACAGTACAGTATTACTGTAGTACTGGCTAGACAAGATGTTATTTTGTTATCAAAGTGGTGGTGATGTACAGAAAGGATTTAGGATTCAGGGACTTTTATATTATAGTAACACCTACAAGTTTGAGAATTAAGGGACTTTTCATACCTACAAGTTTGAGAATTAAGGGACATTTTACACAGTAATAACACCTACAAGTCTAAGGATTAAGGGACATTTATGTCATAATGACACATACAAGTGTAAGGAATCTGGGATTTTTGTAGCATAATTACACAGACACATTTGTGGATTGATAGTAACAGATAAATTTGACTGTAATGAAACAAAAACAAAATGGTGGATTTATATATAATGACATAAAATTTGGTTAATATTATATGTTATAAGTAACTTGCAGAAGAACAAAATAAATGAATAAAATTTGACAGATTGATTGGATACTTAAATTCAAGAAAGAAGTGCCAGTGTTCTGCAGTTTGTATTACCCTTGAGTTGCAACATTGCAGACAAATAGGTAACCATGGAAACATGGGAGACTAATAGTTTGGATAGTTTGGAGACATACAACCAGTGTGATTGGAAAATCAAGATGTTTTTGGAGTCAAAGTCTGAGGTAAATACAATGCAATTAAATAGAAATCTACTTATAATGCACTATATACTCACTTATAAGTCCAGTCCAACTGCATACTGCACAGACTCAGATCTGTCAATACATTATGAATTGACAGATCTGGGTCTGTGAACTTTTAAAGAAGTAATCAGAAGAACATACCACATATATCCTGATATGCAGGTGCATTATGCTATGGCAGACCAGGATCTTTGTTGTTTGCAGTTTGAATCAACTTATAAGCTAGTATATATATATATATATATATATATATATATATATATATATATATATATATATATATATATATATATATATAGATAGATAGAGAGAGAGAGAGAGAGAGAGAGAGAGAGAGAGAGAGAGAGAGAGAGAGATAGATCGATCTTACAAACAATGGTTAATATTCTGCCAAATTTTGGAATTCATGGCTAATTTATTTTCATGCAGATAAAGTAATATATTTCATATTTGGGTGAAGTTGTTAAACAAAACTATGTTTCAAACATTTTTCACATACATAAATTTAAAGGCTGTAATCTGATTGTTGAATCAAAAGATCATGACCTGTATTAGTACCTCTTTGATGTCCATTAGATTGGAGATAATAAATTTAATCAGATTCAGGAAAACATTTCAACAAATTGTGATATATGTATTTTTTAAGAGTTTTTAATAAAAACATTGGGGGAGGGTGAGAAATATTTATATGTTTGTCACCTAAAGTTTGCAGAATGTTTGGAAGAGATAAGTTGTCCATAGCAAATATTAGAGGCATACTATATAAATTTTAATACAGTAATGACTATCTAGACATTCAGCAATCAGTCACTATACATACCATTGAACATATACTCATTTTTGGGTCTATTCCAGCTACAAAACAACAACCCTGATCTTCACTTGAATATTGGTGGTATATAAAGATCTACATTGTTTGTTTTTCTGATTACTCCTAAAGAACTTTATAGACCCAGATATGCCAGTACAGTAATTGTATGTAACAACAAGTCTGAGTCCGTGCAATTTGCAGTTGGATGCCACTAATAAGTGAGTGGATATGTCATCAGTTTGAAATATTATTATATAGGGGTAACTGAGTGAAATTTAGTGGTACTGAGCAGTGTAATGAGCTAGTATTTACTAATCACTACCATCTCACCTCTGTCAGGTGGGTTCAAGTCTTGGGCAAAGCTAATGTGGATAAGTAAGAAAACTTGTAGTAGCTTCCTGTGGGTCAAGGATTCTTAGCAGTGTTTTCCTTCTGCCATGTATAGCATACTGTGTGCTGAAAAATGGTATTACACACACACAACAGCAACAAGTTCTCTTATTATTATTTGGAACCTGTTAATTCTATACAATTATGCACTTCAAGAATTATTTTTAAAATTCTTGTAATAATGTTCAAATTGAGAGGTGTTGGGAATATTGAGGTCTTGAAATATTTGAAATCACTTCTAGTGTTTTAATACAAGAGGCATTAAAGTTACTTTTACTTTTTGTCTTATGTTTGAAGTATAGATGAGACTAATACAGACCATTACATGTATTAGTGTCAGATAGGAAAATTGCTTTTGAAGGTCTTAATTAGCTGGCAGGTGCCTGCCCAACAATTCTGATCTCAGGGGTAGAATATGTTATCAATACCATTGATATAATCAGAAAAGAGTGATGGCTGTAGAAGATGGGTTATCAGTAGAGTCCTAGAAAGATGTAGTATTTTCTAAATATTTTTCAATCCTGGGGAAGTATATTAAAAAGTTACAACAATGAATTATGTATAAGAATTACTGCTTTGTTCCCTGGATTTTTATTCTTTGCAGCATTAAAATTTTATAAACACCATAGACATTAATGACATAAACATAATGTAGACATTAATGACATAAACATAATGTAGACATTCATGCCTTAAACATAGTGTGGACATTCATGACATAAACATCATGTTACTGATTGCACTTATGTGGGACAATAACATCTCAAATAACTTTTTTATATGGGCAGACTGTCTGACATATACAGGAATGAGAGAAAAGGGGTCACTTTTCCAATGAGGATGTCATTGGATTAGGTTCTTTCGTTTTACATGCTGCTCAGTCTTTTAAAATTGTTGCATATATAGTTTTAAACTTAATCATATATATGGTTATTAAACTTATTTATGTAGTTATTAACTTAATCCCTTATATAGTTATTAAAATTAATTGTATATATAGTTATTACACTTAATGGGTATATTCATTGTACAGAGTATTACTCAACATAGGCACAATTATAGGTCACACTAATCTGCTTCCATTGTCAAGCCTGGTCAGTCAGTGGAAGCTCAATGTAATGATTACTTTAGCATTATCATGTGTATGTGTCTGTGTGTGTGTGTCTGTGTGTGTGTGTGTGTACACTTTAAATTATGGTCAATACTCAACATGGAGAAGAGTAAGGGTTACAGTAATTTGCTTTCATTATAAAGCCTGTCTATAGTGGTAGCTCAACATAATGATCACCTGGGCTTCCTTGTGTATGAATGTACCCCTACAAATCTGTAACCATCCACACCAGATATTAAGGTCAATACTAAAGTCTTTTGGTTAATGTTTTAGTGCAGGGAAGTCATAGCATTTATTTTTGCCCATTGTTTATAAAAAATGCCACTTGTTTTGACCATCTACCTATCACTCACTAGGGAAGCTGCCACTTTATGTTTATTGTAGTCAGTGATTGTGTTACCAGGTACTGGTCATTTTTGATTTGGCTGCAGGTTATGTACATGCATCATTCACTGAGTAGTTATATTTAAATATTTAAAATTTCTTTTGTGCTTTAAATTTACTATTGCAGTACTTCAGAGAATTAATCCTAAGTTTGAGCATAAACATAGTACTACCTGTGAAGACATCAATATAAATCAAACTCCCAATTAACTGTAATTGATGGGGCACACCTGTGTAAGGTGCATTTATAAAACATGACATGGCTTAAAGGTACAGTATCACCATGCAAGTTGAGTTTCTCTCTACTCTAATTGAGGTATCGATACTCTGAATGAGGTCCTCACTATACTAATTGAGTTTCTCATTACTCAGATTGAAGTCATCACCACTCTAATTGAGGTCATTGATACACTAATTGAGTTTCTAGCTACTTTAAAAGAGGTTCCCACTACTCTAATAGAGGTATTCAGTGCACTTATTGAGTTTCTTGTATATTTTCTTCATTTTTAATACTTTTTTTTATCAAATGCAATGCATTACTTCCAAGTTTAGGTAAACCAAGCCTGTATTATTTGAATAAGACTGCATTGGACACAACAGATTAAAAGAATCAATGTAGGATCATAAATGTTTTACTCTATAACTCATATTTAAAGATTTGTTTTAGATAAACATTTTTTACTATGCTGTTACAGAAGGCACTAGGAATATTTTAACATTTTTTTCCTTTCTTGAAAGTAGGCATATATAAAGAGTACTAAAAGTTGTTACATTAATATAAATCACTCTCATTTACCTGTAATAGATGGAACACACCTGTGTAAATTCATAACATTTTGACTAAATTGAGTTCATCACTACACTAATTGAGGTCCTCATTATACTAATTTAATTCCTTGTATATTTATTCATTTTTATACATTTTCAATAAAATCCAGCCCATAGATTTACAAATTCAGGTTTGCCAAGGCTGTCTGGTTTGTGTTAGGTACCAACTTGGATACAACATATAGTACATTACAACAGCAGCATAGCTTATGTTGTATTTACTGGTTCCATTGGATTAAAATAACTAGAATTTTAGTGCAGTCGAACCTTCCATATACAGTTGATGTTGCCATCATATGTACAGTTGATGTTGCCATTGTCTGTACAGTTGATTTGCCATTATATGTATAGTTAATGTTGCCATCATGTGTCATTTATAATTATTTTGTACAGTTGATGATGCCATCATGTGTGCACAATTGATTTTGCCATCATATCTACATCTAATGTTGCCATCATATGTATAGTTGATATTGTCATCTTGTGTACAGTTAATAATGCCCTCATGTGCACAGTTGATATCATTTTACTAAAAAATCCAATGTTATTGTTGTGGATAAAACCAGTCTCCTTTTGTTAAGACAATAAAGCCTGAAAGCTTGATTACAGCAGCAATAAAAAAAAACAATTACAGAATTCTTTTTGAGGCAGAAATCCTCAGGTTATGGGTAGTATTCTCTCTCTCTCTCTCTCTCTCTCTCTCTCTCTCTCTCTCTCTCTCTCTCTCTCTCTCTCTCTCTCTCTCCATCTTTACCTCTGTCTCTTTCTTTGTCTCCGTCTTTTGCTATTTCAAACAAAAGCCATTACAAAATCCTTTTATAAAATGTACTCAAATACTGAAAATAAAATGTTGCATTCTTAAAGTATGAATAGTACTTTAGGCTTAAAGTTAGGAGTAAAAAAAATGCATGATCAAAACAAAATTTTGAGACATAAGCATATTTTTATATTTAGGCAAGAGTTTGTTTTGCCCAGTTGGAACTCTTCTTTAATTCAGACAAACAATATGATAGGAAATATCACATGCTAAATCATCTGCTTGTAGTGTTTAGGTAGACCTTTCACTCAAAACCACACAAGTTTTATTGGTTTTTAATTCTTTACTGGTTGCTATTATTCAAAATATTGTTACTTCTTTGGAATAGGCACAAAAATGTGTCTTGCCATTATCTCAATGTGTTATTCGACTGTCTCAATTTGTCATTGCAATCTCAGTTTGTTTTATTACAGAATACAGCATTAAAAATATTTCTCTATAACAAATCTCATGATCAAAATGATCTGTATTGGCTTGATGGTGCTTGAAACTCTATGACAGACACATTGTAGCAAAGCAACAGTATTTCATGGGGAAAGTCTTTATTGGGGTTTCTTTAAATTTCTATGCTTGCCATAAGGCAGAGAGCTTCATGCTATCATGTCCATCCATCCATCAATTACCATTTGGTTTTTGTTTATTATCTGTAGTTGTCTATCATCTTCAGTTGGATGACTTGGGTTTCAGTCCTGTAGAAGGCTGGTAATTTGGGCCTGAAAGGTCATGATCAGTGATTGAAACAAGAAAAACTGGTTTTTACATACTAATGTGAGTTTTACATCATAGAACTGGCTCAAACTTTGGGATGGTGTACACTTGGAGCAAGGCTGGCCCAGACTTTGTGAATGGCTTACACTTGGGCATAAGGCTGGCCCTGACTTTGTGGATGGCTTTCATTTGGGCAAGGCTGACCCATGCTTTGTGGATGGCCTACATTTGGGACAAAACTGGCTTAGGCTTTGTGGATGGCTTACATTTGGGACAAGGCTGGCTCAGGCTTTTTGGATGGCTTACATTTGGGCAAGGCTGGCCTAGGCTTTGTGGATGGCCTACATTTGGGACAAGGCTGGCCCAGGCTTTGTGGATGGCCTACATTTGGGACAAGGCTGGCCCAAATTTTGTGGATGTCTTACACTTATGGGAAGAAAGAAACCTATTGATTTGTTAATCAAAATATAAGTAGTTAATGTTACTGAAAGAAGAAAATTCAGTTATTGTCCTGTAGGACTATTTAATATAGGGCAGGAATATTATGTGTTGTTCAAGGTAATAATTTTTCATTGATCTAGTGACATTTTGATAGAATAAAACATATCTTGAAAGGCCTCTGCTATTAGAGACCACCTGTCTTCAGAGACCAGATTCTCAAATACACAGATTTATTGATTGTACAGTATTATGACCTGTACATAGAGATGATCTGTCTTGAGAGAGAGCATAACTAGTAGAATGGATGGTCTTTCAAGACCAGCTGTGTGGTATTTCTCCATTCCCTTTGCATTGTCATCATAAAAATTGATTTTTTTCCAACCCTAATGAACAATTTTAACTTTTTATTGATCATAAAATATTTTGGTCTCACATATAAAATGACAGAGAAAAGATTACTATGATAAAGAAGATGATTTATATGGGAGACTTAGTCCTTTGTCATTTTTTCTGATATTATATGGGACCACACAGATTGTGGTGTCATTATTCAGTGTGTGTTATTTCTGGAGTATTGACAGAAATGCATTTCTAAACAATGTAGGGGATTCTTAGGGATCTTAAAGTAAGGAAGCAATGAAGTTGTTTGCATTTCAAGAAATTATTATGGTCATGCAGAATTCCCAATTTAGCAATTAGATCCTAAAAATTGTATTCACATGTCCAATTTTTTTTCAAGCCTATTTTATTACACCAGACCACAAACAATATTATCCCAAGTTTTCTGTCATATAAAACAGTCAAAGCATGACCATCATGTATGGAGCTATCTTAAACCGATAGCTTTAATAAAGAGCATAAACTTTAGAATCTATTATAGAAAATGCGATTGAGGGATTCATGATAATGTCTCAAACATTAGGCTGAAAATAGTACATCACATTCAGAATCCCTTTATTGATTTCTTCATTCAGTTTCTTATATTTACAAACTACTTCTCCAACCTCTTCTTCCTTGAAATGGAGAGGGATGTGTGTTACTACTCTATTTATAGTTGACCTGGAGACCCTGATCATTTGGCACAATATGCACAGGCAGAAATGATTCTGTGCTTTTCATTATTGACAAGCATTAACACCTGCAGATACATTATTGCCAGATGCCCCATTCAGATCACCCTCATAAAAGCTGCATAGTAATTGAATAAAATCTGATAACAATACAAAGGTGCAATGAAAACCAATTCTATTTTGTTGCCAGAGGCTTTTATACAAGTTGAACAGAGTATGTATAAATCAGTTTTACCAATGCTACAATGGTGTCTTTAGGTTGGTTGGTTGGTTGTTTCATTTAATGGCATGTTCAGAACTTTATTTGGCTGTATCATGCTCAGGAAATTGGAGCTAAATGCCTTTCTCAAGGAAAAAACCTCCAGGCATCCAACCTGAAAATATTCCAATGCTGTGATGTGGAAGCTGACCTGGACAGGTATGATATTATATTTGAAGTGCACTATATTAACATGGTACAGAACCATAATAAAACATCTTTATTTTAGATAGATGTTTTTACAAGTTATTTTAGTTGTATTCTTACCTAGGAGCTGTATAAAACTGAAGTAAATGTGTGAATGGAAAGTTATAGGCAAACAGGGTTTAAATTTGTAATTACCAAGAGGTATAAGCTAACAGGGTTTAAATTTGTAATTACCAAGAGGTATAAGCAAACAGGTTTTAAATTTGTAATTACCAAGCTTCTCTAAGTTGTAAAACCAGAATGAATAGACATTTATCCCTCTGTGAGCTAGGAGAAGAGGTTAACACACATAATTAATGCTTTGGATATGATTCTAAAACAAAAGGTTTTACGAACACATACACATACACATACACATACATATACATATACATATATACGCACATGTGCATACACACACTTAAAATCTAGTTATGGTCAGGATATACACAGATTATTTTTAAATAATTACAGGAGACAAGGGATTCAGTTTCAGACCATTATTTTGATTCAATGCTATGAATGCTGTATATTGAAAGGGTATATAGCAATTCTCTTTGCTGTCGTTTCTTGGATCCATCATGACTCATTGATAGAGTGTTGGACTTGTAATCCAAGTGTTGGTGGGTTAAATATTACATACACATTATGGCTGTCTTAATGTATCTTTGGGAAAGGTACTTAGCTTCGTTTCCTCAACATGATGCCAAGCAACTGAAAAACAACAAACAATGACTTTGTTCATCCATTTATCACAGAGGTGTGTGTGTGTGTGTGTGTACTATACATATATTTTATACTTACCATATATACTTGTATATAAGTCAAGTCTAACTGCAAAGATCTAGATCTATTGTAGAATAATGTATCTGCAGATCAGGATATGTGTTTTTTGTTGTACTGATTAATCGTAACAAACTGCACAAACCACGTACCAACATCTGCTGGCACATGTGATGACAGATACTGGTCTGTGCAGTTTGCAGTTGGACTCATCTTCTAAGCGAGTATATACAGTAAGTGAATTTGCTAAAGATTTATATTGATCTAGGTCAGTGTCTAGGACTTGGAGAAGCAACATTGTGGATTCATTTTAGCTAGTAAAAGACCATCCTGCAGAAAGTAGGTCACTGTGCTTGAGTATTAATATCCTATGTAGTGTTAGATAAGTGTCATCATCAGCTTTCAGTGACTCTTCATCATCAAGTAAATCTGTTGTTGAAAAAGAAAGCTTCAAAACCTCAAGTATTGTGCCATCAGTCATTGTCATTGGTCTTTCTAAACACTACTTTCAGTAAACAAATGATTCAAAATAAATGACCTGGCATTTTGTTACCAGAAAAATAGTGTCTTCAGATTAAATTGATCCCACCAATGGAAACACCCATAATCAATTTCTTACTGGTGTTACTGCATTGTGTCTTTGTGTCACCTGCCTTTTGGCTGCTGTAATGGTGATAAATGATTCTTATTACTGTTCAGGAATATCACTTACAACTATGTTCATTTATGGAAATGGATCCTTCCATCTGAATTGTGGTACTACCTACCACAAATTAATTTTGCCTGTAGTTGAAGTTTGGTTGGTGCCATATATCAGACTTAACATGTAAGTGTTACTATTTACTTTTTCATCCTATCCAGGATGTGTGAAACAGTAAACATTTAATCTGTGTGATTAATGCCTTTGCGGAAGACTTTATCAGGCATGGATATCCTGTACTTTTCACCAGAAAATTTATCAGTGAACATTTCTTTGCCTGTCTTGCATTAATTTAAACTGGGTTCATTTACATCTATATCCACAGTAAATCTGTCTTCATCTTTAAAGAATTTACTTGAAAACCAATTTGGTTATTTAAAGTCTGAAATAGTTTTAAAAAAAATTATTGATGACAGCCTAGTGGGCTACATAGAAAATATTCTGGTAGCTCAGCTTAAATTAAGTAATGTAGATAAAACTGAAAGCTTTAGTACCTTCATTTACTTTTTTCTTAAGATACAAATTTTGTCTTCTTTATTCAAACTTTTTTAAGCTTGATAAAAGTAGAACAAATAATGGTGTCATTTAGTGGCCCATTTTCTATCAGATTTAACATATGATATACTGGACAAAAGAATCATGCAGTCCTTGTAGTAACACTGGTGGATACCTGAATTACAACTATGGTAACCCCTACCTAGCCCTTTCATAGTCCTTTTAGTGTAGCCCACATACTTGATTCACATTTGGGTAGTCCTTGTTGTGGTAGCCCACTGTGCTGTGGGAATTTACCATGAGGTTGCCCAGACACAACACTGTTTCTAGTCCCTGTAGTAACACTGGGGGATACTGGAATTCCAAATTTGGTAATCCAGACCACCTAGCCTAGCCCTTTCATTGACAGTAGTGTAGCCCACATACCTGAATTCAGTATTCAGTATCCTAGATTCACATTTGGATAGTCCTTGTTGTGTTAGCCCACTGTGCTGTTTGACTTCAAAGTATGGTTGCCCAGACACAATGCTATATACAGTTCTTGTAGTTGTTGTTGTAGTGTTTAATGCCATTTTCAACACAAGATAGGCTATACAAGGCAGTGAGTATAAATTTTGGAGGAAGCACCCAGGAAAACTGCAGAAAGAACTACCGACAAGCTTTCTCACGTAACCACATTGGCCGAGCCCAAGACTCGAACCCACACAGACAGAGGTGAGATGGCAGTGATCCATAATGGTGAGCACTTTAGTGAACTTGGCCATTTAGGGTCTCAGTCCTTGTAGTAACACTGGGGGATAACTGAATTCTGAATTTGATAACCCATACCTAGCCATTTCATAGTCAACTGAGCTACCTGGATTCAATATTTGGTATTCCAGATCCACATTTGGTAGTCCTTGTTGTGGTATCCCAATGTGCTGCCCGAATTCAGCATGTGGTTGCCAAGTCATGACACTATTTGTAGTAGTCTACTGGGCAACCTGAATTATATACAAGGTATCTTGTATCTTGCTCTTGGGTAGTCCTTGTAAGTAACCCACTGGATTACCTGAATTCAACATATGGTAGCCCAAAACCAACATTTCAGCAGTCCTTATATAGTAGCCCACAAGGCAACCTAAACTCTATATATGGTGTCCCAGATTCAGCACAGTCCAGGTCTTAGCATCCCTCTAGGCTACCTGGTGTCAACATACAGTAGCCAAGATTCAGCAGTCTAGTTGTAGCCTTCAGGACAGGACTAACTGAATTAAACATATTTTTATCCAGATGGGGTCATTCACCTAGTCTGTGACCATGAGTTATAAAACTGCCCAGACACAGTAATTGGAAATATGACAAATTGAGAGTTTATTTCAGTTGACTTATGTTGGGCACTACACAGAGAACCTTGCATATTGTTTTTTTTTTTTTATTGATTATCTCCTCTTGATATGTATTACCATATATACTCCCTTATGAGTTGAGTCAAAATGCAAAACAAAAATCCTGATCTGCCAGATCATAATGTGCCTGAAAATTAGGATCCATCTTGTTTGTTCTGCTGATTATTTCTAACAAACTGCACTGACCCAGATCTGCCTGAACATTATTCAGGTATCCCCCATTTATGTGATGGCAGATTGCAGATGGAATTTTTTTATAAACTAGTATATACTTTCCAAGTTGTCTCCATGTTTTTCATGTACTTTTAATCCAATAGAAAAATATCAGATACAAAGTTTGATCATGGCAGCTACTGCCAACTTTACATACAGGATGGAGTGTAAAATAGCACCACTAATCAGATAAATTGTTTGAAATTTGGTAAATTTGTTATAAATATTTGGTAAATTTGTTATAAAAATTGTGTCAATAACCATATTGATATAAAATATTTAAGATAATTTGTGCATTATCTGCTTGGTTGGGATTCAATACACATTACAATACTTGAGATGGGAATCAATACATACAACAATATGTATCCTATAGGGTTATCCCATGCCCCAGACAGTCATCCAAAGACTCTAAGTGAACATCAGTCCATCTGGTAAAGTAGTAATACCAACAAGTCGTAATACAATAATAATGAATCGATAATGACATCTAGGGCTCCCAGAATGCATACAACAGTATGCCATATGAGTTGGATAAGAAAACAGTGCAACAGATTGCAGACAAGGCAGTTAAATAATTATTCCTCTTCAATATATATTCTAGAATTTTGTACTTTCACTTCATCAATAATGTAGAAATAGCTACCGTATATACTCTTGTCTAATTCCAACTACATCGATATAGATCTGTTGTTGCATAATGCACCATCAGATCTGGGTCTATGCAGTTTATTAGGAGGAATAAAGAAAAGAAATTAGTCTACTGGTGCATTATGTGATGGCAGATCAAGTCTTCATTGTTTTGGTTTGAAGGTAATTTCAAAGTGGTATATACAGTAACTGATTTATTGAACTTGAAATTTCCCTGTATGTTCAATGCAACCTAGTCACATTTGAATTGATATAATAACACATCAGACGATAGTCATTATAAAAGTATTACATTATGTATACAGATGATAGTCATTACAAAAGTATTACATTATGTACTAGGAGATTTACATTTGTGCATCTCTTAACCATGTACTTGGTAGCAAATTAAAATAAAAATGACTAGACTCCCATTTACACAAAAATGTTGATCCCTACCAGATGCAGAATATGTAATTAGTGTATCCAGTAAAGCTTTGTCTTTCTGTTTAATGTTGCTTCTTGGTGGCAATTATTAAAAATGAGCTTTAGCTAACCCAAAATACAAGTTCAATTAATGTTAATAAATAATAATTAAGAATAAGAAATAGAAAATGATAATTATCTGTACAAAATGTAATCATAAACATGACACATCTTCATATTGTAAGCCATAATTGGGAATCTTTCATAAAATGACATTCATCAGAACTCAGTGTCTTGCCTGCATTTGTATGCTTGTAAGTTATAACCTTACAGGAGTTACAGTCTAAATTTAAAAAACCCTGACACAAAACTTTAACATTTTTCACAATGATAACTCAAGCTTTCTACTTAAGAAGGCAACACAAGCAAGATAAGCACTCCTAACATATTAGCATATACCATCCATGCTCACTTTATAAGTCAAATCAAACTGCAAAAGACAAAGATCCAGATCTGTCGAAAATAATGCATCTGCAGATCAAAGTCTATGTTGATTGTTGTATTGATTACTACTGACAAACTGCACAGACCCCTTTCTGCCAATGCATAATAATATACATGGTAATCTCTGAACCCATATTTGATATTATCCTTAAGTTTCAGTTGAATTCAGGGGCCCCAAGTGGTCTAAAGCACTGACAGTAACAGATCACTGCCATCTCACCTCTGTCTGTGTGAGTTCAAGTCTGGACTTGGCTAACAAAGTGAGAAAGCCTGCCAGTAGCTTTTTTTGGGTTGGTGGTTCTTCCCTGGGTTTTCCAGGGTTGTTCCTCCACCATTAATACTGGCCGCCATGTATAGCCTATCTTGTGCTGAAAAAATGGCGTTAAACCCTACAACAACAACAACAACAGTTGAATTCATGGACTGATGTAGAACATGTGTGACTTTAAAAGTTAGAATTTAAATTTTAACATTGACCTTGAAACTTGCTGGTCCATTTATATAGTTTGTTTGGCTTGGTTTAGGTCTTTTTATTAAAACATAACTTTTAAAACATTTTCATTGATATCACTATGTCTATAGTGTGGCAGTTTATAGTGATGTCTAGTACTGGAGCATCATGCTGCATACATGCAGCATGATATCCCACCCAGTCACATTTATTCTGACATTAGGCTGACCAGTCCTAACACTAACCTCTTAATGCTTAGCTCCAAGTAAGGCAGCTGTTAGTACCATTTTTATAAGTCTTTATATAGTTTGTGAGCCCCAAGGTATCATGCTAGGAGCCTGACCAGTGGACTTAACTGTAGTGTGCCTAGTTCTTTGTTAGTTAAAAGCATGGAGCCCTGAAGGCATGGAGATTGGCAACATCCTTGCTTGCCTTGCCCAAAGGCAAGTCCTAAAATTGCTGTATATAACAGTGTAAAAGCATGATCCATCATCAAACTGCATAGACCCAGATTGGCCATTGCATTATGCACCAGCAGGTCTGGGTCTATACAATTTGTTCTAATTAGTAGAACAAACAAGATAACCCTCATCTGTCAATTTGCAGTAAGCAAACATAGATGAGGGTCAATGTTTTTTTTCAGTTGGACTGGACTTGTACATAAGCACATGAGACAGACAAGGACTGATTTCCTACCCTATCACTGCAAAAAGTCAACCAATAGTGAAATATCCCAAAGTTTTCTTGGTATGATATTTTTTGAAGAAAAGAAATTGATTACAATATTTAAACATTGTTGTTTCTGCTAGTAGTGAAGTTAAATATGTTTACACAGACAAGAGAAAAGTAATTCTACCAAAAATATGGAACAAACTATTTATTTAAATGTGCATTGTTATGAAGTAATTAAAACAATGAAAACTAGTGCATTTTATAAAATCTATACCATTCACCCATTCCTTATGTACTGAAGAAAAAGTATTGATGAATTGCTAAGCTACACGTTTAAACATACTACTTGGAAGTCCTGTTAATTTTAGTTGTCTGCTGTGAAGCCTAGTTTGTTTACTCTAAAGTCACTAGTTTTCATGGAATATTAATTATCATGGATTTCATGTTTTGGATACTTACAGACCACAAACTATCCATGACATATAAAGTACACACTGTCAAATATGATTTTCTTACAGTTCTGTTGAAATCATTGATAATGAATCCTAAATCAAGCAAATAAACAGGATATGCTTTGTTATTTTATACACCACCCAGATTGAATCATCAGGTTTGGCAAATCCAAAAGGGTTAGACAATATTAGTTCTTTCATTAGAATACTAGCCTGACAGTTGCTTAAAGCAAGTCAGACATATAAGGATATCTTGTATAATGTAAGTAAATCTAACTGCCATTTGTGCACACTTATAAGCTGAGTCAGATTGCAAACACCAAAGATCCTGATCTGCCATATCATAATGTGCATGCATATTAGGGTCTGTGCTATTTGTTTAATGACTACTCATAAGAAACTGCACAGACCCTGATCTCCAATTGCATTATGCAATGGCAGATCAGAGTCTGTGCAGTTTGTGAACTCAACTTATAAGCAAGTACAGATGGTTATTGTTGCATGCAAACCTGACTGATTTTGTAAAGGATTTGGACTACTGTTAAAATTTGAAATTTTCATGCTGGATTTAGTTACATTAGTTTTGTGGGTAACAAATATCCTCGAAATTAGGTCCACTACAACAGGTAGTATTGTTGGACAACAGTGTGGTAAACAGCATGACCCTACAATAATGTTATCTCCATCAAATCATCTGTTTACTCCCAAACCACATTCATGAATATTCATGAATTATAGTATGTGTGACCTTGTATTTTAGAAGTGTGTAAAGGTAGTTCAATGTCTGAACAGTACTGTATGTTAATAGATGTGTAACTGTACCTAACACAGGAACTTTAGATTACATAAGTGTACCAGTATATCAAAGGTATAGTATGTTACATAAATGTACAACTGTACCTCACAGGTATAGTATATTACATAAATGTACAACTGTACATTACAGGTACTGTAATATGCAACTGTACATCATAGGTACTGTATCTTACATAAATATTACAAATACTGTAAAGTTTTATTCAAGCTCAAATTTCTCATGAATCATAAATAAAAGATGACATCCTGGCTCTCTGCTGTCAGTTGTTATTAGTCATGCAGAAATAGATAATTTATTTAGTAATTGCAACTGAACATCAATTAAAAGTTAGTTTTAAGCCTTGCATTGTAGTTGTGAACAATTAAGACACCTGTTTGAAGTGTATACATTGAGTCACCAAGTCATTTTTATGCATATGAGCCTTAAAGTAATGACCAAGATTGTTATAAACAAAATATAATAAAGAAGGAAAAAAAAAGAAATAAACTGACAGAAGCCCATTTTAAGTTAGCATTGTAACAAGAATAGTACTCCATGCACTTGCTTATAAGTCAAATCAAACTGCAAGCAACAAAAATCCATATCTGCTATAGCATAATGTTCCTGCAGATCATGGTTTGTGTTGTTTGTTTTACTAATTACTCCTAACAAACTGCACAGACACAAATTTACCAGTTTGACTCAAGCTTATAAGCAAGTATATATGGTACTGAGATGGCTCCAGTGGCCTAGTGCAGTGGGTTTCAAACTTTTTGAAGCTATGGTCCCTGTAGCATGTTGTGGTCAGATGCCTATCCAATAAATTTGGCTGATCAACATTATTATTATTTTATGTAATCCATGTAAGACATCAGTAAGTAATAACAGTAGAATAGAATAGAGTCAATACAGAATAGACAGTTCAGTTGTTTTTATAATTGTTGATGATAATGAAAACTTTGCAAATGTACTATTTTTATTCTTTTTTGGGACCTGCCTGTGAACCCTTTGGCAACGTGCGTCAGACCCCAAGGGGTCCGTGGACCACAGTTTGAAAACCCTTGGCCTAGTGGTTAGAATATCTGCCTCGGATGCAGGAGGTTCTGGGTTCAATCCCCGGCCAAGTCATACCAAAGACTTACAAAAATGGTACTAACAGCTGCCTTGCTTGGTGCTCAGCATTCAGAGGTTAGTAATAAGACTGGTCAGACTGGTGTCAGGATAATATGACTGGGTGGGACATCATGTCACATGTCTGCAGCATGATGCCTCAGTGATAGACATCACTATAAACTGCCCTACTGCAGATATAGCAATATGACCAAAAAACTGTTAAAGCTACATTAAAAATCCAATTATCGAACACACATTTCTGTTTTCAACTATGATCAAGATATCAGCCCGAATCCTCAATCATGTGATTTTATGTTAGATTGGGCTCCATATTGACAACAGTGGAATGAATTGTAGTATATGAATCAACATTACAACTGCCACAATGACCAAGCTTGATCTTCACCCACCAAAGAGTTTCACAGGCATGGATCTCTAGCTCAGAAAACAGGTGGGCCCTTGCAATCAGATTTTTATATAATGCAATGCAAAATGGAGAAAACACTGAACCATTTAAAAACTATAATGGTCATTGAAAAATGTCATAGACCAAGTATTTGTTTCAAGCACACCAAATGCTTTGATTTCAGTTGTTTTTACAGAGGGTCCATTGAAATATTTGTTTATTTCAATTGTTTGTCTAGGGGTTCAATTAATAATAATAACTGTATTGTTAAACTTTCCTTGCAAATTTTATGTTAGTCTTTCCTGATGAAATCAATGAAAGGCAAATTATTTTGTGTTGAAACTGTATGTGTGTGTGTGTGTGTGTGTATTTTTTAAATATTTTTTTAAAGGAAAAAACTGTTTGCAAAAGTACCCATAAAAAAGATTAACCTCAACTGATAAAGTATTAAGCACTATATTTAGACAACAATGTCATTACTCTTTCAGATTACTCTGTTCTCAATTTAGTATTATATGCCAGTCTGATATACAAGTGTTTAAGACAGTGTACAAATATTTGACTGGTTCTCAAACTTTTAAAGAAGGTTTGTATTTGCATAATAAGGCACAAGAAAAACAAATGTCTCTTTACACTGGGTTCAGAATAAATATTTGTAATTGTCTATCACCACATATGCCCATTGATATGTTGTTTCAAACTGCAAACAACAAAGATCCTGATCTGCTGTAGCATAATGCACTTGCAGATCAATGTCTGTGCTGTTTGTTTTTCTTATTACTCTTATAAAACTGCACAGATCCAGATCTGCTTCACATTATGTAACAACCTATCTGGGTCCGTGCAGTTTGCAGCTGGACTCAAACTTATAAGGGAATATATATGGTATCACTTTAAGAAATAATGCCCAGAACAACTGACATAGGAGGTAATCAACATTTGATCAAGTATGTTTTATGAAAAACAAATAATCTTTATATTCCACAATGTGGCATTAAACACTGTAAATGTTAATCTCTACTACATAATTCAGTTTCCATGGTCATACATGGGATATTGGCATTGTGTTGTGTGAATTTGCATTATGGCATTATGGGGTTTAGTAGTTAAGTGACTTTTTTTCTTTGCAGTCTTAATAATATTTCTTTAACAATAGTCATTCCATCCCAAGACAACAGCATTCCAAAATACTCATTTAATGCAGTATGTAGGCATGATAAACATGACGTTAAACAGTTAGTAAAATCATGAAAATGTCACATTCCAGGACTATTATCCATACATAACCTTTCTTGAGATGGTGTGACACTGGTCTAGATCTCATATTTCTAAAATTCTTAACCAACAAGCATGGGATAGTAACTTGTTATATACCTACCCCAATACTCTAGTTGTGAATCTTATATTCATAATTCAGTTTCAATAATAATACTTGAAAATATTGTCACTGTGTTGTTTGCGTTTGTGTAACATAATGGTGGTTATGAAGTTCAGTGACTCATGTAAAACTTGTATCAAAATTTATTTTTTCAGTGTTTTACTCTTTTTTCTATCTTGCCATTAGTCACCAGTTCATTTCTGTACAGTATTTCAGGTTGATCAAAACCTACAGTTGCCAAATTTTGTGGTTGGTGTGAACTTAGGATTAAACAAAAATATTTCAGTTTAAAGGTCAAAAGGTCAAAGTCACTGACTTTAATAAGAAAGAACTGGCTTCATTGCTATAACTTGAGCTCACAACCACCTTCAGTTATTTTGTGGATAGCTTGGAAGAAGTTTATTAATGTCAGGATCACTGCCATCCCACCTCTGTTTTCGTGGTTTCGAGTCTAAGATTTGGTGAATGTGGATATGTGAGAAAGCTTGCCAGTAGCTTCTCATGGGTCGGTTCTTTCCGTGGATTTCCCGGTTTCTTTTTCCACCATTAATACTGGTTGCCATGTTAAGCCTATTGTGTGCTGAAAAATGGCGTTAAGCCCCAGAACTTTTAAACGAGATGGAAAATGTTGGGCCATACCAGGTCAAAAAGTTAAATCATTTAGAAGAAAAAGGCATTTTGCAAATAAATTCAAGCATGTATCCATTGCGCTGTCATTATGGATTTATTATGTTCTGCAATAAATATTCACTTTTTCATAATTATATGTTTTTTAATCAGTCATTGTAGAGTTGGATCACAGCACAGTTTTCAACAATTTACTTGTCCACTTAAAAAATGCCATTTATACAAGTCCCAGACATTTGAAGTAAAGAAACTATAGCAAACTGCCTGATTCAAAATTCAAAGTACACATTACCCTAGACAACTGCTTTGCTGAAGACATTAATTTATATCTGGTTATAATTAAAATACATTCGTGTTTGTGTGGTATTAGTCAAAATATTCCCATATCTCTCAACCAAACAGGTTAATGTAATGCAACATGCCTAGACTACTGTAATGTTATGTGGGGGAAACACTTCTTACAAGAATATTTACAAATTATTCAGCTTGCAGACATTTTTAGATGCTGCTGAAAATATTGCAAATGCAATGAACTCTATTAAAATATTAGCATTAAGTGAATGAATACTTTTAGAAAGGTTAAACATGCACAAAGTTTCAGTGTGGCTCCATTATATATAAAAATCTGTTTCATGTGTAAAAGAAAAACAACAAAAACCCACATAAATTTAAGAACAGTTTCAGTCAGCCAGTTAGCCATCTTTATGGTCTAAAGAAAATAAAGAACTTGCCAAGAAAACTCAATATTCAGGGCCACTAATTTGGAGCAGAATCCCAAAGAAAATTAGAACAAGTGCAAATATACCAATAAATATTTTTAATTAAAATCTGAATGAGTAGATAAAAGCAGAATCTGTTTAGTTCAACAGATACACTTAAGCTTGAAGTATAAATTTTCAAACTTTCCATTTTCTTACATTATTTTTACACAATAGATACTCAAAAAATTCTTCTAAAAGGGTTTTTGGGAGTAGTGGATGCTCAGAATTATCTTTTTAGTCCGGATAATTTTTTTTTATGCATCTCATTTAATTTTTTTCAGGCCCACTAAAAATCAATTTGTCAGGTCCTGTAATGTCCGTATACAAACCATGCTTATTACATTGCTTTCCTTCTTATAAACCAATGACACAATTACTTGTGATCCTTGTCAACCTTCCCTGTAATAAGCCCTCCAAACTGAGTAGCAGTAACCATTCCCATTTAAACTTTATTTTAGACAGTTGAGATTGCAGTTTTTCCTACCTATACACTACCTTGGAAATAAATGCAGAATTGTTTTCATGGAAGATTCCATCATTTTTGCTTTAGTTTTTTTTCTTCAGTTATCATATAGCAGGTGTTCTTGGTACCCAAGCTAATTGAAATCATGAAACATCTGTCAGCCAATGAAATTGATCACCTTGTACTTGTTTAGCAACAGGCAAACTTTCTACAGCAAACTTGAAAGTCCTCTGTTCAGCCTAAAATCATTCCATAATGATCTTTTGTCTTTATTTTCTTGGGTATTTCTTAGGCAAGAGAGATAAGGATCAGTGCCTATACATCACATCCCAAGCATGACAATACATATATTACATACCAAGCCTGACAATATACCACATACCTAGCCTGACTACACCACAACCCAGCCTGACAATAATACATTTATGCAATAACACTTAAAGAAGTCATTTAACAATAATTAAGAATTAAATGGTCAGTTCAATACCTCCATGTTATTAAATTTTTTTTTTTAAATTTTGTTTTGGACTTTTAAATTGTTTTTATAGATTGGGCAAGGCTCATACTGTTTTTTTTTACACTCACGCTGTTATTGATAGAGTTGTTTCCTTTTAGAAGCACATTAATGACTTGCTGGGTATTTTTTCTTGGTTATGAGTGAATTTGATGATCCATATACATTCTTACACTTCATCATTATGTGTTGTACTATATTTTTGGGAATGAAATGTATGATTGGAAAATTATATCCCTAAAAGAAAAAGTATGATACTTTAAACTTGTACAAGATCATCAATCATTATCTTATGGAGATATAATTATAGACATTAATGATTATCAAATGTTATTTTGAAGCAGGGTTATATATACTTACCTTTATTACCTTTACATACCTTAAGGTAAGATGCCATATGCTCTTGTACCTGTGAGACTTTATGACCTTATTCTCTTATAGGACAAAATAAAAAGGTAGGAAATGAAGTTCAGCATTAGACTGTAGATTTAGCAAAACAGTCATGATGTATGCAAGAAATAATAGTGAGCTTATCACAGTCTTATAGTGGTAACACATAAATTACATGCAAAGACAATAGAAGGTAGATAAGTTTGTATCATGATATATGTATCATTACTCTTGTATCTAGTATGTATTGTATCACCTGCTAGCTGGTTGGTCAGGTCCTATTAACCTGCTGTCATCTCAAGGTGGTTAGGATGTTATTCCTAAGATCATTTTCATGATGAATTCATTTGTACACTCTGCTAATGTCACCTTGCATTGACTGTGAAAACAGCAGAGGTGAGACATTGAAGGTAAATTTATTCAGCAAGTTAATTTAATGGAAAGTATTTTTTTATTGTTTCTATGCCCTGTTCTAAAATAATCATTATTCTAATGAACTTCTAATAATAATACATAATCCTTTATTTATTTATACTGGCTAACTTGGCAGAATATCAACAGCTTGATCACTTGGGGACCTAACAAATAACTTAAGGGAATGATTGTTTGGGTGAATTATGGATTACACTAATTAAAAACTTTTTGTTGAGACTTGAGAAAAAGTTTAATGGAAAATGGAAAATCTTTAAGTGTTGTCATTTACGCCCATGTGGTAGTATTTTTGGATGCACTGATTCAGATTTTTATATATATCCCAATTTGCTTTTAATTCTATTCAAATTTTTATCTTAAATGTGGAGATGTGATGTGATTATTATCCTGACACCAGGCTGACCAGTTCTAACACTAACCTCTTAATGCTGAGCATTAAGTGAGGCAGCTGTTAGTACCATTTTTGTAAGTCTTTGGTATTATAGACTTGACTGGGGATTGAACCCACGACTTCCTGCATCTGAGGTGGATGCTCTAACCACTAGGCCACCTGATTGGTTGTAATGTAAATCTTTTGGTGTCATATAAGGGGAATATGCAATAAATACAAAACCACATTCACATTTTATTCTGAGTGAGGAGGAAAAGAACTCATTTACTTCAGCATATGAATAGATCTCTGATGGCCTTGATTGATTCCTACACAGCTTAAAGAGCTCATTGTTTTCATCAACTCAGAGTATTGTGTTAAGTTGATAACAAGCACACTAAGTACTTGGCCACCTGCATTTGTTTAAACAATATTTATATGAGACTCTTTGTCAAATGCAATTACAAACATCTGATTTTGAGGAATTTTGTAATTTAAGTTACTATAATTTGTTCTCAGCTTAGCATCTGAGATATTCTGTCACCGGAGTAACATGGAGTGGGTATTTTTTTTTATCACAGTTCAAACAAGCTTTGACATTATGTATTGAAGGGTTGCTTCTTACTTCAATGGGTAAAAAGTTCAAATTATATAGATGGTTGAAATTAATTATAGAAGAATGTCCTTCTACATATTAGAGGTCAAACATCATTGGAAGATGGAATAGATTAAGTGTTTTGTTATATAAATGTGGAATGAGATCTTGAAGATATCCAGGATCTAGTGCACTGACTACTTTCATTGACTATGAAGCATTGCCACCCTACTCCTGACTGATTAGGTCTACTTAGTATTAACTTCTTGATTGATTATATTTCATTAATGACAAGCTGATGAAAAAGACTTTGCAGATGTTGAATTATTGTTTCCTGAATTAGGTTGCATTTAAAAAAAATTATTTGCATTTTTTTCAGAAACCTTTGGATAGTTTCTTTATGTATTTTAGATGATTCATTAGGAAGTTAAGAGGATTCAATCTTTGACATGTTTACTTGACCCTTTTAACTTGGGTCAAGATTAGTTATTGGAAGTTGGATATTGTTTTTATTCTTTTCTCCCAGTGATTGTAATTCCTAACCCCACCACTAACAAATCGTACATGAGATGAATTCTTATGTAGCTAATACAGTCAGTCAGTGACCTTGACCTTTTACCTCAATCAAACAACTTGATTGATTTCTTCACACTTAAAATGAATCCATAGAAGTCAAGACAGTAGATTTGGTGACCCTTACCACTTTTATCTTGTGGGTGAAGGTCACAATCTTAGAACATTTTCATGAAGGTGGTTAGGTTTTTTTTTAATTTGTTAAAACTTCCTAAACATCTTGATTGATTCTCTCCATGCATGGGCTGAATCCTTTTTAAATTCATACTGCAACATACTAACACTCCCCTTCTAACACAGTGATCAAGCATCATATGTTTTACAGCATTGTTTTGACTATGAGTATGACATGCAAATCCTTGACTTGTTGGAAAGCTCATACTTGTATTGGGGAGTGATCATTTAATTATGAAAAAGAGCATGGGGAGTGGTGGGTTGGGTAAAAATGTCCACTCCTAGAAAGGCTGAAAAAATGCTCATACTCAGATTTGTTGGGGGTAAACATGATTCTGTATCCCATGTCTGAATTCACATCAGATGATTAATGGTCAAATGGCTGATATTTTTATGAAGGCTCAAGCTTCCAGGTCACTTTGGTTTTACTACTGACCATTAATGGACCATCATTGGTGGCTATAAATGCCATAGAGAATTAATGATAAGGACATGGTTTGACATAATAGTATGATCAATATAAATAAAAAGCACTTATTTTGCCATGTTTGACTGACTAGTTTATATTATTATCAGTACAATGTAGTGTTCTTATGTCTTTATATTACCCCCCATTGTAATACATATATATTTATAACATTATCTCTTGTAGTGGAAATTATATCTGAAATATAAGGATAGAATAAAAATATAATGCACCCTGTGATGGTGATAATTAGGTCAGGACTAGGAGGGTACTGCTTTAATGCTACATTAAGACATGTCATCGTAGTTCATATATAATAACTGTCATCCATTATTTGTTTGTTTTCTTTAGACTACTTCATTATTCTGGATAATTTTGATTTTGTATGCAAATGTACTATATAAATTGTTTGCATATCACTCTTTGTGTAATTGTCTTTATGCATGTTCTTTATTGTACCCTGAGGAAGATGTTGCTTTAGGTTGAGAAATAGGTAGAAATTATTTTGTTTATATATTAAGCAGAAATTATTTATATTTCAAGCACCATTTCCAACTTTCTTTTGTGTGTGTATATATATATATATATATATATATATATATATATATATATATATATATATATATATATATATATATATATATATATATATATATATATATAGAGAGAGAGAGAGAGAGAGAGAGAGAGAGAGAGAGAGAGAGAGAGAGATTTTAGCAAAAAAAAATTAAAATTAAAGCCATTTATAAAACAGCAAAATGTAAAACGGAAAAAATAAAAGATGCAGTTACTTTGTTGTCAGTTCTCATTCCTTACTACATGCATTAATATGCACATGGCAAGACAACAGTAATTATCCAATCCATTCCTGTGAAACATGTAGGGGAAAAAGAAATATTGAAATTAGGAAATCATTAAACTGTTATGATAATTATCCTCTGGGGAAAATGTATTTCAGTTTGTCAAATTGTCTAATTAATGTCTATCATTTTGTCATATTGTTTTTTTTAATGTCTGTCAGTTTGTCAAATTGTCTAATTAATGTCTATCATTTTGTCATATTGTTTTTTTAATGTCTGTCAGTTTGTCAAATTGTCTAATTAATGTATGTCAGATTGTCAAATTGTCTAATTAATGTCTGTCAGTTTGTCAGATTGTCTAATTAATGTCTATCACTTTTGTTAAATTGTCAAATGAAACAGCTTCAGTATATTGTTGTGGAAAAGAATTGATTTTTGACATTATGTACCAAACTAGTAGTAGTAGAAAGAACTGTCACCAGATCACTGAATAATTGCTTACATGATCTTGGTTGCACCATTTGAAAAGTGGACTGTGTATATGTATGTCAGGCTAGGGGACACAGTTGGTGCCAGAGACAGTAAAAAGGAACATAAAAAATGATTGAAAAATACAATAATCAAATACTTGTGTCTGGTGCAGGGTATATCTTGTCCCTGTTGCAGAGGTATGTACTCATGCACTGAATCTATACCTAGTTACCAAACATGAAGTTTTGGTCTTCACTATGTTTGACTCCATCATAAAATTACTTATCATGACATTTGATAATAATATTAAGATTTTTAGTTATTAAGGTGTAGTTATACATGTAATATTCGAATAATGATGCATGTCATTAAGATGTCACTCACAACAGAATTAATAAACCAGACATTTGTTTGAAACAACTGTTGTTGGTTTTCACAACAGGACTAATCACTCACTAAATGTTGACAAAGTCAATTATCATTCTCTACCATTTATCACAAGTTTAAAACAGACAGTCAGAAAAAGACAGAAATCTTGGAGAATCTTGAATCATTCTATACATTTTACCATAATATGTATCACCTGTTAACTTGTTGCTCAAGTCATATTAACCCTCTGTTATCTTGGGACTGTAAGGATCTTTTTTCTTACAATGAATTCAGCCCATAAAGCCTTTGATATTGTTGCCTGGTATTGTTGACCTACAGCTGGAGCTACTTTGAAGGTGAACTTATTCAAGTAAGTAATTTAATGAAATATACCTTTCTTGTGTTAATGTGCAGTGAGGTCTACTTCCAGTTCACTTCATTTTGATTGATTACATTTCCTGAATTAAAATCCCATGAGCAAGGCTTTGATGTTGAATCATAGTTTTCACTTAGTTTTTGCTAAAAGGTTTTCATTTCCTAAAACCCATGGATAGAGTCTAGTACTTGAGATGAATCATTATGAATCCAGCATGACTGATTTATTGATTTGTTAGCTTTCTCCATTACTGTTTCTTCATTGGCTTAAATTTCCCAATGACGAATTATGTTCATTCTTAGCATGAATCATTATATAACTAATACAATTCATTCATTGACCTGCAGGTTTCCTCTTTGACTTGGAGTCAAAGGCCATTGATCAATTTGCATTAATGTTATTTTTAAGTTTTTTGATTCGATTTTTATTTCTCCTCAATAGATTTTGTTCATACTTGGAATTAATCATTATAACATGAACACAATTTATTTGATAACATGTAAGCTTACACCTTTAACCATTGGTTAAAAGTCATTTAATAGAAAAAAATATGCTTTTAGTTTTGTTCATATGTCCTACACCCATTAATAGATTTCCTTTTTAATGTAGCTGAGACAATTCTTTCATTGACATACATGATTGTATCTTTGACTTTAGTTCAAAGGTCACTGCCATAGAAATTTGCATTTAGGTTGAAAAGTTTGTCCCATTTGCTTTCATTTTGTAAATATCTTGATGGATTTTCTCCATATTTAGGATGAATCATTATGGGGCTAAGACAATTCATTTTGTAACTTTCTCCTTTTGGTCAAGTTTGCATCATTCACCCTTTCTGACATTGTGGTCAAGGTCACACACTTTGTAGCTTTGATCATGGTCTGATATACATACCTTGGTCATATTGGAAAGTTTACACTTGTATCTAGAAATGACTAATTGGGGTGGTCTGAGAATTTACTTTTATTTCCAGTTCCCAGTTGTCATCCAAATTACTCATTCCTGATTTAAAAACAAAAATATAATAATTGTATCCATATATTAGTTGAGAAAAAAAATCTGACTTTAAAAGAAAAACCAAGCCCACCTCAGTACCAAACATTAAATAGCCAGTCTTATGTGCACTGGGATGAAGTGGATAATTTTATAAATTTTAGGAAGGGTCAAATAGCCAGGTCAGGTTGGTTTTATGTCTGACACTTAATGGACAATCAGTGAGAGATATAAATACCATGGTTAATGATAAGAACATGGTCTTACATAATAGTACAGTACATCAATATGTATGGCACTGTTATTTTTTATTTGGAATGATTAGTGTTCACTATAATCTGGTCATCTTTATGCCTTTTGGTCATCATGAAATTGTCTTAATATTTGTGGGTTTTATCATCTTGCAAAGATTTTTATCATCAGTTTCTTAAATTATATGGATATAGAAAATACTCTCTTTTTTGCCAGTTTTTTTTTGTTCTAAATATTTTAATCCACAAACATTTGTACTTCACAAAACATTTTGAATTCAGAATTATATCATTAATTTGGATTATAATAAGCTTTATGACTGCAGGCCAGGATATTGAACAGGGATTAGAACAACAATGCACAGATAAGTTTGTCAAATTTCATTGCAATATATATATATATATATATATATATATATATATATATATAAATTTCATTCATATACAATTACTTGCATGTCATTTTTGTAAGCCTCACTCTCTTTTAGCGCATCAAGTTATTATTGTCAGTAACAGTAGTATTATTATGTATTTCTACTACCTTCCTATGTAGTGTCAATTATTAAAAAAAATTCTTTCTGTAGTGGAAATTATATCTGTCATGCAAAGCAAGAATTTGAAACATAATCTACCATTCTAAATGCTGTTCTATGAAACCTGAGCTCTTCCCAATGATGTAGATGATTAGGTCAGCCAAGCAGTGTAACACTTTAATACTCACATCTTTCATCTTAGTCATGAATAATAGTGCTCATTCTAGTTATACAGTTTTTTAAATCCATTATTTTCTGTTTCTTTAGACCTCATCATTATTCTGGATGGTTTATTTTGTCATTGCCAAAATGTTAATGGTTATTGTTTTGTGCACATCAATCACTCTTTGTTTACCATCTTCTCTATGCATTCATAACCCTTTTCTCATGAAATCTGCCCTTTCAGTTTATAAATAAATTTTCATTTATTTAAGAATAATAGCTAAAAAGCAAGTGTCATGAACCAAATGAAAAAAGATTGTTTTATAAAAAATAAAACAGCTCATAAAATGGCAATATAAAAAGGGTTGTCAGTTCTTATTCCTTACTGTTAATAAGCATATGGCAAATTCAACATAATAATTGTCCATTCTATACCTGTCACTGGCATATCTGGAAAGAAAAATTAATCCTGTTCTAAAGATGTCAGCAGACTGCTTCTTTGATGACATCTGTCCTCTGGCAAAAAAATAAAAGTGAATGTTAAATTGTTTATTTAGTTTACTAATTATTGTCTTCATTATATGGGTCTTGAAAAAGCTTGATTGGATTTGACTTGACATTTATGTACTGGTACCAAACTTCTAGTCAAAAGAAAACTGAAATCACCATGGACTACCTCTCAGCTCACAACCAATTGCAATGCATGACTGTTCTCAGTTGAACCAGATAAAACAGCTTTATGTATGTGTCTCTGAGGCAAGAGGGCATGTAAGAGCAAAATTATACATGTAGTTTTCCCTTCAGATAGTAAGAATTGAACATGAAAATAAAATAGTGTAGTTTTCCTGCAGACAGTAAGAATTGAACATGAAAATAAAATACTTGTAGTTTTCCTGCAGACAGTAAGAATTGCTATTTTAATTTTCTCAAAACCTACTAGACAGATTTTTTAGCAAATTTGATAGAAAGCATTCTGACATGACAAGCTTTTATGGATTCAACCTTAAATATAGTATTAATTACCAAAATTTATAAAATCTTTTAAATGACTTTTTCCCAGAAACCACTTTTCAGAATTTAGATAAAATTTGACAGGAAGCATATAGGCATATATAGGGCTTTCCATATACAAATGATTCTTATCTGTCATGAAGTACCACGCAAGTGCTGAAAATAGAAAAAAAATCTCTTTCAGCTTTGCAAAAACTGTCAAAAAAATTATATAAGTCATCCAGTCATAGATGGTTTTTCATATTATATAAGTGAATCTTTTTTGTCATCATATAGGCCACCATTTCTAAAAATCAAAAAACTCTTCAACAGGTTTACAATAACTATTTAACAACATTTGACAGAATGCTTTCTGGAACAGAGAACTTTAAATCTGATACAGACTATGCTGACCTGACATAAGATGTTTCCACCATTACCAAACATTAGGGAAAAAATGTAATATGGCTTCTTCTAAAACCAGTCTGGAGTATTTGACTAAATTTGAAAGCATCCAAGTCTCAAGGACTTATAGGTTTTATCAATTTATGCTGATTTTCCATTAAATATGACTACTTTAAGAAATGCAAGCTCTCATACTTGATTATTTTTAGAAAGACTTTATGGAAGTTGACACAAGGCAGCCAAGCAAAAGGGCTTTCTACCCATGTACCATCAGATATGACCACCAATACTATTATTAAAAAGAACTTAAATGACTTTCAAAAACCACTAGATATAATTTGAGCAAATTTGACAGAAAGCACCCTGGCATAAAGGCACTCCAGTATCGAACAAATTATGCTATTGTTCAGTTAAATATGGATAAAGATGCAAAATAAAATATTAAAATCTTAAAACAATTGTTTTTGTAACATATGCAGTCAACAGCATAATAAGAAATTTCTAAAGAATGCAACCTGTTGACTCAGTTTTTTCAGCATAATAAGTAATTTCTAAAGAAAGCAGCCTGCTGACTCAGTTTTTTCGAAAGAAAGCAGCCTGCTGACTCAGTTTTTTCTAAAGAGAGCAGCCTGTTGACTCATTTTTTTTCTAAAGAAAGTAACCTATTGACTAAGGTGTTAGCTAGGTGAGTTGATCTGAGCCCCACTTTGACATCTTTTGAAAAGATGGCAGTGTATGTAGAAATTATCAATTGTTTGTCATTTCTCAGTTTTTATTTCTCTATTGAAGAGATGGATACTTTTTTTAATACACCTACCACAAGGCAGATCATGTTAGTTTATGTTGATATGCTACCAATTTCACTTAAAAAAATCATGTTATGCACCATTTACAGATACCATACCTTGTGCAGGGTTTGCACTTGGGGTAAGAAATCCTATCTATTTTGGGGCAAAAAGGTAAAATGTCAAGCCCACTGTGACTGAAAGAATAAAATAATTTCTTTTTAATATTAGGTCTACATCACATAACTGGACAAAACTTCATGGATTGTTTGCACTTGGGGTGCAGATTTGGAGGTCAAACTGTAAAGGGTCAATGTCACTGTGACTGAAAGAAAAAAATAGTTTCCACATCACATCATTACTTCTTTTTTATACACCTGGACAAAATTTAAGGGTCAAGGTCACTGTGACTGAACAACATTAGTTCTCTTTTATAGATCTGGACCAAATTTCATGGACAGCTTACACTTAGAGTAAGTAAGAAGATAGTGGATTTTGTGGTCAACAAACTAGCAATCTCCTTGACTATGACCAAAGACGGTATTGGTTTCT
Organism: Potamilus streckersoni; assembly: GCA_016746295.1. Lineage (NCBI taxonomy): Eukaryota > Metazoa > Mollusca > Bivalvia > Unionida > Unionidae > Potamilus > Potamilus streckersoni. The sequence goes on along the minus strand of JAEAOA010000768.1, from coordinate 2,356,237 downwards.
GCACTGTGAGGGTGGGCATATAATGTACTATTTACAGTACTCTTGTAATTGAGCTTCACTGTTCAGAATGATGATGTATCATATTGGTTCCTTTCTTCTTTTGGATGATCCAATATACATGTACCAATAGCATATGTTTAAAAGTCCTGTCAAACTGCAACAACAAAGATCCTGATCTGCCATAGCTAAATTGTACCTGCAGACCAGGGTATACATTTTTTGTTATACTCATTTCTCCTAACAAGCTACAAAGACCTAGATCTGGGGGTGGATTATGCTACAGCAGATCTGGATCTGTGCAGTTTGCAGTTGGACTAGACTTGTAAGCAAGTACACAACATTATCCTGAACAGTTAAACCCATCAGCTGGAAAGTTGTCTTGACCCAGGATAAAGGGCTGACTGTATGCATTTATGTCCCTTGATTAAATACATAAACATTAGAATTTTATTTGATGTTAGCAAATACTGATAGCAAATTAAAGTCAATGAGGGGGAGAAGCAACTAGTTAAGAAGCAGTTTTATGTTTGATTATTTGCCCTCCACTTATCAACTAAATACTAAACATTAAGAAAATTACTGAGGGGACAAAAGGACTTTTCAGGAAAATCATATGTTTAGTACAAGATTTCAAATCAGTATGTTTTATGTGTCAGCCTAATTTGTAACTGGTTAAAATGTAATTGGACAGTTTCCTCTCTCTCTATTACCATATATACTTGTTAAAGGGTCCAACTGCAGACTACATAGATCCAGCTTGTTGGAAGCAATCAGTAAAACAAACAACATAGACCCTGATCTGCTGGTGCATTAAGTGACAGACAATAGGGGTACAAATTTCTTGCTATAAGACTTGACTTATAAGCTGGTGTATAAGATAATGAAAAAGGAAGCATTCATTTATAAATGGATGTATATATGGTAGTAAATTTAAAGTTAACTAATGCATGTTTGTTTTAAATCAGATATTTATCAAATCATTCTGATGTGATTCTGTCACTTGGTGCAATTTTTATTTTTTTTGTTTGATATGATGGAACCTTGCATCTCTAACTGAAAATTGAGAATTCCCCCAATAAATTGCAATGGCTCATGAAAACTATGCAATAGTAATATGTTTAGAATAGTACTTTTAAAACTTCATAGTTTCCAAATTAAAAACAGGCATTATGAACTTTTTATTGTCTTGTTAAGAAAAAAGTTTTTTTTTTTAAAGAATCTAGACAGTTAAAGTAAGATGATGTACTTTTTTGGTTTACTTTGCTTATAATGTGTGTGCATATTAACCTATGTATGACCTTTATAACAGTTTCATTATGTTTTCATCATGTGTTGATATTAATTTAACTTAAAATGGAGGCAACATCTAAGTTCATTATCATCCAACAACAAAACAAGTTTTTATTACAGTCTATTCTCTCTTTCATGAAACTTGTATTGGGAAAAGCACTCAGGGCCATAGAGAGCAGTCACAAGCCCTGGGGTAAGAAACACCCAGGCCTCTCTTGGTTCATGTTCAAACAACATTTTTCTTTTATAAAATTAAAAAGTGTTGTTCAACCCAGATCCCCTTATGAAACCAGGTTCTTGGGATATATTCCCAGTTGCCCTCCCCCCCATGTCATCCCTGAAAGCACTATCCCATATCCTAATTGGGTTGTATATTTCAGTATTGGGGATGTTTTACTGCAAGATACATGTACTTGATGTGATCCCTCTTTTTGCTAGATGAAAATGTCTTCATTATCCTTTAAGCAATTATCAAAATATGATATTATTTTGCATTACATGTACGGACATTATATGCTGAAATAATTTTGTTGAGGTATTATTGAAGTGTTTTTGTCTTTACATTTTTTCATCATTCACATGTTAAGATCACTTAGGTATAATGAATGACTTGAATTCTCTGTCAGAATTATTGTACATTATCCTGGTAAGGCTTGATTCATTATTGCACTGAATGAGGCTGCCCTTATAAGGAGATAAGAAACAATTTGTTTTGAATACACAAATATAAACACCTATAACATAAATGTTTTTAAATCAGTTTATATCCAGCATATCAACCTCTGATTCAGGTCCATATCCAGTAAAACAAACAACTTTCAATTCAGGTCCATATCCAGCATATTAAACAACCTCTGATTCATGTCCATATCAAACAACCTATGATTCATGTCCAAATCAAGCAACCTCAGATTCATGTCCATATCAAGCAACCTCAGATTCATGTCCATATCAAGCAACCTCAGATTCATGTCCATAGCCAGCATATCAAACAACCGCTGATTTATGTCCATATCCAGCATATCAAACAACCTCTGGTTCATGTCCATATCCAGCATATCGAACAACCTCCGATTCATGTCCATAGCCAGCGTATCAAACAACCTCTAATTCATGTCCATATCTAGCATATCAAACATACTCTGATTCATGTCCATATCCAGCATATCAAACAACCTCTGAGTCATGTCCATAGCCAGCATATCAAACAACCTCTGATTCATGTCCATATCCAGCATATCAAGCAACCTCAGATTCATGTCCATATTTAGCATATCAACAACCTCAGATTCAGTTCTATATCCAGCATATCAAACAACCTCTGATTCATGTCCATAGCCAGCATATCTAACAACCTCTGATTCATGTCCATATCCAGCATATCAAACAACCTCTGATTCATGTTCATAGCCAGAATATCAAACAACCTCTGATTCATGTCCATATCCAGCATATCAAACAACCTCTGATTCATGTCCATATCCAGCATATCAAACAACATCATATTCATCAACCTCTAATTCAGGTCTATATCCAGCATATCAACAACCTCTGATACATGTCCATATTGAGTATATCAAACAACCTCTAATTCATGTCCATATCCTGCATATTCAGCAACCTCTGATTCATGTCCATATCCAGCATATTAAATAACCTCTGATTCATGTCCATATTTAGCATATCAAACAATTTCTGATTCATATCCATATCCAGCATATCAAGCAACATCATATTCATCAACCTTTGATTCAGGTCTATATCCAGCATATCAACAACCTCTGATTCATGTCCATATTCAGCATATCAAACAACCTCTGATTCAGTTCTTTATCCAGCATATCAAACAACCTTAGATTCATGTACATATCCAGCATATCAAGCAACATCATATTCATCAACCTCTGATTCAGGTCTATATCCAGCATATCAACAACCTCTGATTCATGTCCATATTCAGCATATCAAACAACCTCTGATTCAGTTCTATATCCAGCATATCAAACAACCTTAGATTCTTGTCCATATCCAGCATATCAAGCAACATCATATTCATCAACCTCTGATTCAGTTCTATATCCAGCATATCAACAACCTCTGATTCATGTCCATATTCAGCATATCAAACAACCTCTGATTCAGTTCTTTATCCAGCATATCAAACAACCTTAGATTCATGTACATATCCAGCATATCAAGCAACATCATATTCATCAACCTCTGATTCAGTTCTATATCCAGCATATCATCAATCTCTGATTCATGTCCATATTGAGTATATCAAACAACCTCTAATTCATGTACATTTTCTGCATATCAACAACCTCTGTTTCATGTCTATATCCAGAATATCAAACAACCTCTAATTCATGTCCATATCCTGCATATTCAGCAACCTCTGATTCATGTCCATATCCAGCATATTAAACAACCTCTAAGTCATGTCCATATCCTGCATATTAAACATCCTATGATTCAGGTCTCTATCCAGCATTTCAGCATGAACAAATGGTTGTATGAATCACAAGAATGTTTCAAAGATTCTTCTTCCATCTTGGTTTTGTATTTTGGAACAAGTGAGAGCCTGAGAATTTGCATTTTGTAACTTTGATTAATATCTTGGTGTCAACACCCTTCCTTAAGCCAATCCATGTCTTGACCCTAAGGTTCTTATGTTGTCATTAGAGGTTCCTTTATAGAGGTTCAGAATAAACTTTGTACTGGCAGCATTTTGATAGTTGCAATATTTTCAAGTAACAAACTTATGGTCAATTTCAGTGTCATTTAGCATATTTCATAATTTGAATCATATATTCAAATGAGAGGTGCCTTGTCCTTTTTTTCAGCTAGTGATTTACTGGCATATTAGAATTGTAGCAATTTCAAGCTCTGTTGATCCTGTGTGATAAACATAGTTTGACTACCTGTTTCATAACAAAGGAAACACTCTTGCTTTGTGTTTCTTTTTTCCCCCTTTTTTCTCAATTTTTTGCACTACAGGTGACCTTTTTGGGAGCTTTGTTTTCAAACTTCTTTCATTAACAGTACAAGTCATCTCAAGTTGCTCTGTGGACAGTATATTGTTTTTCACCTGTATGTGATAAATCTGTAGCAATAATGACATGTCAGCTGTGATTGACATTTCATTCCCAATTTTGTTTTAAATGGTTCAGAGTATTTTATTTTCCTTCAGGAAAGGGCACTTCAGTAGGCAAGTGTAACAATAAAAAAGTAGATTGTCACAAGTACATGTAACCTGATATTTTTATCTCTCACCTACCATTAAGAGGCATAAGAGAATAAATAAGTTTGTTTCCCAAAAGTATAAATGTTAATCAACTTGTATATATTTCTATCAACAGTATATAAAAGTCTCCAGTTTGTCAGTACCATAGGTACTAGATTATAAATCTAGATTGGATTGTCAGTTTCATGATGTGTCTGCAGATTAGGGTCTAGGTTGTTTGTTCTACTGATTAGTTTTTACAAATTGCACAGATCAAGATCTATTGGTGCATTATGCTATGGCAGATTTGGGTCTATGCAGTTTGTAGTTGGACTTGTCATATAAGTGAGCATGTAGAGTATATTCACTTGATGGCAGAAAAGAACATGTACTTTTTAAACCTTGCTTGATATATTCAATTATCATGGTCTTGTGGGCTGGTCCATCCATAATGGTTGCTTGCCAGGGTCAAAATATTGTTAACAGTTGAAAAGACTTTCATGAAAAGCTGTAAGTATATATTACAACTAAATGGCATGTCACATACAATAGTCATGCCACATGCCTCAAGGTAAATATCATGCCCAGAGATATTGTAATTCTTTGACTAGTCTAGAGTGCAGCTTTTGAACCAATGAAAATATTTTAATTAAACTTTAAACTTTAACCTAATATATATATATATATATATATATATATATATATATATATATATATATATATATATATATATATATATATATCTTGACTTGACAGTTCATTACATATTTGGCTGTACCTTTTGCCTTAGGGTCAAAGTCACAACAAGGGTTAATATAAGTCAATGACATGGTTCCATTGCCATTCTGCCACTTTTTAACCATTTCAGATATTTTCATGAATTTTTTTCTCATGGACCCCTAACTTAAAAGTCAAGGTCATTAGCAGAGCAAAAGGTCAATAGATGGATGTATCACCTGCTGTTTTGGGTATTTGTGTTTAATTTTTTTTTAAAGTCATATTAAATACTTAGTGAACAGAACAAAATTGTTGATTGAGAAGTTCTTGTAAGTTATCCAGAGCAAATGTTTTCACTGGCATTTTCATATCAGATAAAAATGATCACAGAAAAATGTGTTTGGACAGAGTTCTTTGTTCCATGTAACCCAGTTGTTCTCTCACACATTGTTTGATAGACAATTTTCTTCCCCTCTCTGACTGAGGAAGAAAATTTTGTATTGTTTAATGTAAATCCATGAAAGGTCTGATTTTGCACTGTACTTTACTTGCCAAAAGTTAAAATCATGTGCAGTAAAATTGTTGAGGCTTCACTGTCTTAGAACTAATTTCTTTCTGGTTATTTAAGCACAACATAAACAATTGGTTCCAGGAGGTATTCATGCACTTCTTTTGGCAATAATTTCCACACTTGTGTGATTCTGACACTCTAAAGCGCACAAAATAATATTTTTTAAGCAAATTTGATTCTGTTTACACTTATTTTAACTACCAAAGCCCGTTAACCTTGACATACAGTTAAATACTATTTGGCGGATGAATTGTATATAATGTGTTGATGTATCTTTAAATGTTTTTTCTGTTCAATTGTGGGGGAGTTTTTTCATTTTTTTTCTGTATGTTTTTGCATCTCCCAGCAGTAAATTCTTGTATTTAGCATAGCTTATGAATAATTAAACATATTCTAATACAGTGTGATATGTATGTTGTCTCATTGAATTTGCCCTAATGGGTTTTGTCTTTTCAAATCTACTTACTAGTAGAGTTATGCACCCAAAAAATTAACTTCATATCCTTATATGGGATATTGTTCACAACTAACAAAGCGCAAGAACCATTAAAGATATTCTGATATGGTGTCCATATTTATATGGGATATTGTTCGCAACTAACAAAGCACAAGAACCATTAAAGATGTTCTGATACGGTTTCCATAAACTTTGTATCATAGACTGGCATGTCCCTTTTAAGAATTTTGTTTCATCAATTCCGTACTGGACTGAGTTATGGCCCTTGACAATTAACTAAACATCTTCGCATAAGATGTCACATGTAAATGGCACAGCTCAAGAATTCTTCAGCATATAATGATGCAGTTTGATACAAACATTGTCCCTTTGACCTACATGTACCTTTTTGGGGTTTGTTCTTGTTTGTCCCATTGGAACAATTATGCCCCTTGTCAAGAAAATTATTGTCTTTACACAGAAAATTGGAATGTTTCTTGTAATGAGAGTTGCACAAGAATCATTATACATATTCTAATAGAATTTGGTAAGAAGATTTTATCTTAGACCAAGATTTGCATTTCATGTTTTATCTTGTCTACACCATTTGAGTTATGGTCTTGTTAGGCATTTTTATTTTTATGTGAGATACTGCTATAATAAGCATTGCTCAGAAATCACCTGACATATTCTGATGCATATTTGGTGTGAACATAGCTTTATAGACCTACATTAATTGTCTCACAAACTCCATTTTGGACAAAGTTATGGCTCTTGTTTATTGTCATATCTTTATATGGGTTGTTCCTTGTATTGACAAAACCTTGAAAGAGTTGGATTTCAAGTATTCCATATCATATAAAAACCATGATCTACCATAGCATAATGTACCTGCAGATCAGTTCTCTGTTGTTTGTTCTTCTGATTACTCCTAACAAACCGCACAGAACCATATCTACTGGTACATTGTACGGTGCCAGATTCAGATCTGTACAATTTGCAGTTGGAATGGACTTAAAAAAAGAGTATATACAGAATGTTATATATTAACAAAGTTGGAGTGTATGTATTTAAATATTTGACTTGACTACTGCTTTTCCAGATAATGATTATACAATTTGTTCTGAACATATTTAGATTTGTTTTTGTATCTAATTGCTTTGAAAAGCTCATTCTATAAAATATCACCAGAGCACACAAATGAGTTTTTAAAGGTATTGAGTTGCAAATGGTTTTCTGCAATTACCATTTGTAATCAGTTTCAGTTTAGGTCCTTGGGACTGTCACATGACTTATAATGAAACATAGCTTGTAGATATTGTGGATGAAGTTTATTCATTACTTTGAACATTATTATGGACTTGTGGTATCCTAATATGTATTCAGATTTCAGCCATTTAAATATTGAGAATAGAATTTTGGATTGTGTAACAAGTAAAGTTCAGATAATTCTTGCTTTTCATTTTTTGAAGTTAATGAATTGTTTTGGTTTTGCTACCACTTGTATTTCCCAAGACTGTGAGTCATCAGTCAAAAATAAGAAGAATGAATGCATTATAAATTAATTTTTGATAGTTGTGTGGCAGATAGCTTTTTATCATCTGTAAATTCTCAACTGTACTAATGTGGTGGATAGGTTTTTATTTTTTGTAAATTCTCAACCTTACTAAAGAGAAAAGATGTTTTAGTTCCTTGCACCAGTCTAGATTTATATCAACATGAATTCTTTAAAGATTTTCTGTCAACATTTTCAATTAGGTTATCTTTATTATACAGATCAATGATTTGGATTTCTGTTCACATAATGTTTGCCTCATTCCAAGCACCATTGCCTTGATTTATAGGGAATTGATAAACATGCTATTCAGTAGGAACCAGTAACAAGTATTTCCATTGATATAAATCTTTCTCCAATTGTTTGTTCAAAGTTATAAAGTTGGAATCAGACTTATGCAAAGTAGCATTATGAGCTTATAGATCAGGTTTTGAATATTTAATCAGAAAGAGACAAGTAATTTATAAACAGTATAAATACTACAGGCCATAAAATAGATCCCTCTGGAACTCCTTTGTTGATGGACATCAGCTCTGATTTAATGTTAATGGTAGCAATTCATTGGCTGCTGTTAGATAGGTACAATTTGAACCATGAGAGTAAAAATTGAAGTCATCACTATTATCAAATGTTTTAAAATTCCAATTTATTTGTATATGGTTTTATTACTTTAAGACTTTAAAATGCCTTGTAAGTTTCACAAAAGGTCTCACAATAAAAGAATGTGTAGGAAAGAAAATGTGACTCTAAGAAGGGCTATCAGTCATTAAAAATGGGAGGCAGTCACAGAGAAATACCAAATATTAGCAATCTTTTTTGCATGTCCAATGGGGTTCTGAACAAGAGTGGGGCTAAAAGATTTATGGATGTCATTGCCCAAACTCCATTAAGATCTTACTGTCTGGAGGTGTTTGACTTCATAGGCTATGCTTGGTGCCCAGTATAACTGCTGGAGGAAGAACTTGTGAAAACCCTGGTTACAACCACTTCCCAAGGGAAGATACCAGCAAGCTTTCTCATCAGCCAAGCCCAAGATTTGAAGCAACACAGACTGAGGTGAGATGGCAATGATAAATACAGGCGAGTGCTTTAGTCAAGGGGCCATTATCATGATGTAGGAAATGAACTAAAGGTTGTACATCCACACTTGAATTTGCATTACAAATTGACTCAGTTCTGAGGTGTCTTTAAACAATTCTGACACATAGTCTGAGAGTATGATTACATGTATTTTTTTAAGGTTATTGTCTCTAAATTGGGGAACACACATAAAACATGTATTGACTTTTTGCTGAGGATTAATATTCAATCAGACTGGCAGATGTCCAACACAGATGTACATTGCAAATATATATACCTTGAACTATTGATAATATAATTTATATCTTTATCAGGATAAGGGTGAAAAAAGAATCAGTATTGACAAACTATGATCTGTTGATATGTTCATGAGAATAATTAGCTTACTGTTTATTTATATTTTGTTGCATAGGTAGAGTTTGTTGCCCATAAAGCAGTAATACAGATCAATGGTACCATAAATACGGAATAACCATACAGTTAATACAGAACAACCAAACCATTAATACAGAATAGCCATACAGTTAATATAGAATAATCACACCATTATTACAGAATAACCATACCATTAATACAGAATAACCATACCATTAATACAGAATAACCATACAGTTAATACAGAATAACCATACCATTAATACAGAATAACCATACCATTAATACAGAATAGCCATACAGTTAATACAGAACAACCAAACCATTAATACAGTATAACTATACAGTTAATACAGAATAACCAAACCATTAATACAGAATAACCATACAGTTAATACAGAATAACTATACCATTAATACAGAATAACTATACCATTATTACAGAATAACCATACCAATAATACAGAATAACTGTAAAGTTAATACAGAATAACCATACCATTAATACAGAATAACCATACCATTAATACAGAATAACCATACAGTTAATACAGAATTACCATACCATTAATACAGAATAGCCATACAGTTAACACAGAATAATCACACCATTATTACAGAATAACCATACCATTAATACAGAATAATCACACCATTAATACAGAATAACCGTAAAGTTAATACAGAATAACCATACCATTAATACAGAATAACCATACAGTTAATATAGAATAATCACACCATTATTACAGAATAACCATACCATTAATACAGAATAACCATAAAGTTAATACAGAATAACCATACCATTAATACAGAATAACCATACATTTAATGCAGAATTACCATACCATTCATACAGAATAACCATACCATTCATACAGAATAACCATACCATTAATACAGAATAACCATAAAGTTAATACAGAATAACCATACCATTAATACAGAATAACCATACAGTTAATATAGAATAATCACACCATTATTACAGAATAACCATACCATTAATACAGAATAACCATAAAGTTAATACAGAATAACCATAAAATTAATACAGAATAATCATACATTTAATGCAGAATTACCATACCATTCATACAGAATAACCATACCATTCATACAGAATAACCATACAGTTAATACAGAATAACCATACATTTAATGCAGAATTACCATACCATTCATACAGAATAACCATACCAATAATACAGATGGACCCAAACCTTTAATACAAATGGACCATACTGATGATATGGATGAACCAAACCATTAATATAGATTAACCATACTGTTAAAACAAATGGACCATGCCATTAATATCAATGAAATATTTTGTTAATGCAGATGAACCAAACTGTTAATACAAATGCACCATACTTTTCATATTTATGAACCATACTGTTAATTCAAATGGACCATACTCTTAATACAGATCAAGCATACCATTAATACAGATGAACCATACCATTAATATAGATAAACCATACCATTAATATAGATAAACTGTACCATTAATTTAGATAAACCACACATCCATAGGAGAACAGCATGTACTGCTAGGAATATTAAGAAATATGATTGCTGTTGGAGGAATTTTTTTCTCAGTTGTATGAATAGTGAGGAATCTTTTTAGAAAGTGAATAATATATAAGAACAGTTACTTCTTTAATGTCAGTTTTGTGCACATAAAACTAAAAGTGGAGCATAATTCATTTCCACCTTTCTCTAAGTACTTATTTTATTTACTCAAATCAATTAATGTATCAAATTATATCTAGTGCTGCATTAAAAGAAATGCACAAGGAAAATGGGTGTGTAAGAAATACAAATATTGACTTGAATCTAATCTCAAATGTACTTCCAAATTTGAATGCTAATCACCAAGTGTAATTTGAACATGAGTTATACAAAATTTAAAATTACATAGCAGATGTACTCACTGGTAAGTAGAATCCAAATGCAGACAACATGGATCAAGATCTGTCACTGTGTGATGTGCCAGCAAATCAGGGTCTATGTTTATTCTACTGATATATACTTGCTCAAAGGTAAAGTCAAACTGCATACAACAAAGATCCTGATCTGCCATAGTATATTGTCCCCACAGACCAGGGTCTATGTTGTTTATTCTACTGATAACTCCTAACACACTGCATAGACCCAGATCTACCAGTGTATTATGTGACAGAAAATCTGAGTCTGTGCAGTCTGCAGTTGGATTTCATTTATAAGTGAGTATATATGTTACACTTTACAAACGGCATAGATAAAAATCTGTGCCAACACTTCATGCAATGGCAAATTGGTCTGTCCAGTTTGCAGTTGAGTTGAACTTATGAGAATATCTGGTGTGTAATTTAGTTGCTGAAAAAAAATGTAATTTCAAGATAACATTGAACTTTGTATACCTTTGCCATGAAATAAAGTCATAATTTTCTTCATGGTTCCTAGGTGTAGCCAATATTGTATCCTTTGCATATGATGCTATTTCAAGGATTAACCTTAAAATAATTTGTGTATATCATATTAACATGTTTTCTGGAGACCTGGGTGGCCAAATAGTCTAATGCCTGGGTGGCTGAGTGGTCTAATGCCTGGGTGGCAGAGTGGTCTAATGCCTGGGTGGCAGAGTGGTCTAATGCCTGGGTGGCAGAGTGGTTTAATGCCTGGGTGGCAGAGTGGTCTATTGCCTGGGTGGCAGAGTGGTCTAATGCCTGGGTGGCTGAGTGGTCTAATGCCTGGGTGGCAGAGTGGTCTAGTGCCTGGGTGGCTGAGTGGTCTAATGCCTGGGTGGCTGAGTTGGCTAATGCCTGGGTAGCCAAGTGGTCTAATGCACTCACCTCATCTTTGTCCACATGGATTCAATTCTTGGTTCAGCCAGTGTGGGTGTGTGAAAAACTTGCCATTAGCTTCCAATGGGTTAGTGGTTCTGCCTATGTTCTTCCTCCACAAAAATGACTGCCGTATTTAGTCTTGTCACATGCTGAAGCTGCTTTATATTCATAAAATTAAGGCAAACTAACTAGTATTTCAGAATATTTGTCTTGCCAAAGAAAATGATGGTAAAACATGGCACCATTTTTCCATTAGCAATGTTGTTGGTTTTTTTGTTAGTGTCATTGTTTGTATTAAGTTTCTGCAACACTGTTGTATGTACTGATATGAAAATTTGATGGGTGTGTATTGATAACAGTTGGTTGATTAAACTGCTAATCACATGTAAAAAGAGGTCACAAGGACTTGCTTTAATATTCCAGTGACTTTGCTGGTAAGTTTGAATAATGCCTCAACAGAATTTATGAGACTATTCTAAGGAAAGTTTTTTTGCCCAGTATGTGGAATTCATTTATAAAAACACCTCTAAAATCCTGCAAAGTTCGTTACTGAAACACCATCATGCAAAAGCAGGATTTTTGTAATTGTCCTTTAAGCAATAGTTGAACAAGTTTTTAACACAACATTGCATCAGCACAGGTTAAAAATCAGATCTTTATGAAAAACACAAGGAAAGAAAGACATATTGGTGAATTTAGTTCTTTTTCCATATGACAAATTTATCGAGATCCTATTAATTTTCCAGAACATAAGGTCAGTGAAAGCACTTTACAATAGATGTGAATTGCTAAAGAATTCAAAAGGTCTTGTAAACTTGTTATTGACTACATGATTTTTTTGCAACAGAATTCTGTCATTATTAAAATTGTATAGCATTTTCTTTTACATTATTTATTAAGAGGGAATCTTCGTTGTCTTTTACCGAGACTGTAGCATCATGAAACATGAAGGTAAAAGATGATGTCATGCTGATAACAAAGATTCAAAGGATATGATCATGGTATTTCAAGCTGCATAGCAACATTGTTTTTACAGAAGTGGAGTAGGCTTTGGTAGTGCATCATTACTTATGTAATTTCCTTTCTTTATTTCCAGGTCACCCTTTGTGATGGTGGACCTTTTGACATGGCGAATCTCCCTGTTGTACAGCAGATTGACCGTGATTTCCTGAATTGTGGAATTTGTCTTGGCCGTTACAACAAGCCCAAAGTTCTGCCGTGTCTACATACTTTCTGTGAACATTGCCTAGCTGACTACATTCCAGCCGAGAGTCTTTCTGTGACTTGCCCAATCTGTCGACAGCAGTCCATTTTACCTCTAGATGGAGTAAATGCCTTGCAAACCAACTTCTTTATAACGAACTTGATGGAAGTTGTAGGTCAGCCAAATGTGTGTGGTATGTGTGAAGATGATCAGAATAAACCAGGAACAAAATGCACAGACTGTTCCCAGTATCTCTGTGATAAATGTGTTTCGGAACATTTAGGATTGATGGATTCAAAGGAACATAATATTGTGAGTTTGACAGAAATTGCCTGTATGGCTAATGGTGGAGAAACAAAATTAGTTTGTCCCAATCATGCAGGCAATGCCATTTTGTACTACTGTACATCATGTGAAACAGCTGTGTGTAAGGACTGTACAGTAGTTGAACACATGGGTCATGTCACCATACAACTCACTGATGCCATCCAGGAACACAAAACAACATTGCAAGAACTCATCAAGCGAGCACGTGCTCAAGTGCCATCTATAAATGTAGCGATTTCCACGGTAACCAAAGTAATCGAAAATCTAGACCAAAAACACAAAACTGCTGAAAAGCAAATTACCGAGACATTTGATGATCTGATTCAGTTGATGCAAGAGCGGAAAAAGGCCTTATTGTCTGAACTGAGTGAAGCCTACACCAGCAAACACCAAACCCTATCAGATCAAAAAGATATTCTTGAAAATATTCTAACTAGAATAGGCAACTGCTGTGAATTCACTGAAGACACCATTGGTCATGGGAGTGAAACTGAGATCCTCTTTGTGAAGAAGGAAATGGCTGACAAGCTAAGAGATTTTGCTGGTCTTAAACTACAGTACCAGCCAGAAGAAAATGAGTGCCTGTTGTTTGATACAGCCCATTTTCAGGGTCTGAAGAAGTCCATGAGTAATCTTGGCTACATCCGCAGTAACAGTGCTGTTGCTTTTGAAACCACTGCCACGGGCGATGGTCTTAAGACTGCCTATGTGAACCGACCAGCAATCATAACAATCACAACCAAAGATCGTAACGGTGAACTTGTCAAGATCGGCCAGGCCTGCATAGAGTCAGAGTTAAAAGCTACAAATGGAGACCGGATCATCCCTGCCATTAGTGACCAGTACAATGGTTCATATGAACTTGTGTACTTGATACCAATGGAGGGAGATTACATGATGGACATCAAGCTGTTTGGCCAACACATTAAGGGGTCACCCTTTAAGGTCCGTGCTCTTTCTGGAGGAGAGGACATGGACGTCATGGGATGTTCGTCCAAGATTCCACGCACTGTTGTGAAGCAGAAGGGAACAAAGCGACCATCCAGTTCAAGATCCCATGGGTCCAATAGGAGAAGCAATCCAATTGAAGATGACCTTTTATTTAAGATTGGGGTCAAAGGTCGCAATAAAGGTGAATTTACAAATCCACAGGGGGTATGTGCAATAAATGGGAAGTTTCTTGTTGCTGACAGTACTAACCAAAATGTGCAATTGTTTTCCACGAAAGGAGAATGCAAGATCAGATTTGGTTCACCTGGCAGGACAGCAGGAAAGCTACAGCGTCCAACTGGAGTGTGTGTAACCATGAATGGTAACTTTTTAGTTGCAGACTATGACAATAAGTGGGTAAGTGTCTTCAGCCCTGATGGGAAGTACATTAACAAGATTGGAACTGGCAAGTTGCTGGGACCCAAGGGAATTGCTGTAGACAGGAATGGTCATATCATTGTGGTGGACAATAAGGGAAGTTGCGTGTTCATATTCCAACCAAATGGAAAGCTGATCTCCAAGTTTGGATCTCGTGGCAATGGCAGTCACCAGTTTGCTGGGCCGCATTATGTCGCTGTCAATGCCAACAATGACATCATCATTTCAGATTTCCACAATCACTGCATCAAAGTTTTTGACTGTGAGGGAAATTTTCTCTTCAGCTTTGGATCCAATGGAGAGGGCAATGGTCAATTCAATGCTCCCACTGGTGTAGCAATGGATGACAATGGAAATATACTGGTAGCTGACTGGGGAAACTCCAGGATACAGGTAAGAATTATACATAACTGCCTGTCCTACATGGCTCTGTACAAAAAGCTTTCTGCTTATAAACTTGTTCATTTTTTTTAAAGAAATGGACAGATAGGTGTTTTCCTTATATCATACCATTAATTGATACCGTGTCTTCTTACTTGGTAATAACTCCTCGTCTTGGCATTAGGATTTCATGCTTAATCTAGTTTGTCTAATATTTCAAACAAAAATAAACTTAATTTTTACTACAATGTAAACAATCCCTACACCTGTACGTGGGAAAAAAGAAATAATGGATATCTGCTGTTGTTTGCATTATGTCATGGAGGTAGGTTTTCCTTTTAAAAAGCTGTTTAAAATATGCATTTGAATTGCTTGCATGCACTTTAGCATGGTTTGTTCAACTTCAGCTGTCAGGATCAAATTTTATTGACTATGATACATCAACTGCTTTTAAGTTAATAGAAGCTCTGTGATGGATCTCAAATTTGAATCACTAAAGATGTAAAGATAAACGTTCTTTGGCATTCATTTTTCTTTCTTATGGGTATAGTAGGTTCTTTTTCATCCCTGTTATGTAAATCAGGTGAAAATAGCTAACGCTTTGCCAATCCGTCTGTCTTTCTGACTAATCATTTCAGTTTTGGAGTAAAACTCTCAAACTGATCATGGTATCTCTTTAAAACTTGGTTCATATATAAGACTAGTGGTCTTAATGCACATTTTGCTGTTCAAAGGTATTCAGTTCCAATTTTTACTTTTATGTTTCTTTTTTTTATTTCTGCACATTATTCAGTCTCTTATAAATTTTCATTTCTCATGTATACTCTCAAACATTTAAGGTATGTTAAGAAAACTTTGTACAGATTTACCTTTTACCTTTAAAATTTGTAAGCTTCTTTGTTTTGTATCCATTTTTCTGTCCATCCATTCAACAATCCATACTTTATCATTTTCATTTTCAGAGTTTAACTATTAAACTATTCTTGGTATGTGACTTTTGTGTTAGTGGGATTCATCCATGTCAGGCATTTGGTCTACTGTTTACACTGTCTCAATGAAAATAGTTTTTATTGTAAATAAGAGTCACTTTTCTTAGTTGTCTCTCTTGGCCTTTTGATCATGCAAATTAAGTCCAACTTTGTTTTTTTTCTTCTGTCTTGCATAGATCTTTTACATTACTGATAACTGTAGTTAAAGTTATAAGCACATTTATCAAACTTGAGGATTCATTTCTGTGAGACAATTTTGTTGATATAGTGTACCTGATATAGTGTACCTGATATAGTGTACCTGATATAGTTTCTGAGTCAGATGTTTCGGGCATGATCAATACCAAGCATATAGGACTATTCATAGATGCTAGAAGATCCTATTGCATCAAACCATTTCAATGCCATTTTTATGATAACCACTACATTAAAAAATATTCAGGTGATTGTTGCTCTAATATGTGCTTGATATGATATGACTGGTATTTGTCATGGACATAAATCCTGTTCAATGACAGTTGATTACCATGTCTTTAATAGCTTGTCAAAGAGAATGACTGGTATTTGTCATGGACATAAATCCTGTTCAATGACAGTTGGTTACCATGTCTTTAATAGCTTGTCAAAGAGAATGACTGGTATTTTTGTCATGGACATAAATCCTGTTCAATGACAGTTGGTTACCATGTCTTTAATAGCTTGTCAAAGAGAATGATAGTTGTTGTGTTTAAGCTGCTCCTAATGGTTTTTTTTTTAACTAACTTCAAATACACTCATATCTTCTGGAGCTGAGTTGAAATTAATATTCGTAATATCTTTTTTTTTCTTCTGTCATCCAGATAGGTCTTATTTCCCAAATTTTCAAATTTGGATTAAAAGCAAAGTGACTGCAGCATCTTAAATTGAGCATGGCATCTCCATACGGCAATAACAATATAATCTGTCTGTTATGTATTATCTGTCAGTCCATCAATCCATTTGTACCTTGTGACCTGAATAACACAGTAGCCATTTGTCATCTTTTATTGTGATTAAGATGTAAGTTCCTTTTTTCTCACAGTTACAAGTAATTCTCTTTCTGAGGTTAAACATTTTGGCAGTTAATGTGTGAAGTGGGAATCAATGTATATTATCACATTTTTGCAGGTATTTGACAACAATGGCTCCTTCCTGACCTATGTCAACACATCAGCAGATCCATTGTATGGTCCCCAAGGACTGGCTGTAACTAAAGATGGCCAAATTCTGGTGGCAGACTCTGGCAACCACTGTGTTAAGATTTACAAGTATCTCCAATAGGAAACTAACAGTGCTATCACCATAAAAGGAACATCATCCATTAGCAGGGACAAGAACATCATTGACAAGAGGAACAGTGTCCACCTGTTGAGACAAAATTGTGAGCCATCTGCATGTAAAAGAGGAACATAATCTGCAGGGACATGGGGAAACAAATTATAAAGGTATAGGGTACATATCGATATGCAGGGATGAAAGGACCATCATCCATATTCAGAAACTAGAGCAATATAATTCATCCGGTGAATCAAAAGGAACATCATCTACAAGGACAAGAAGAACATGATCTGTCTACAGAGGCAAGAGAAACGTCATCCTCATCTTGATGCTGGACAGACAATGATATGTTTTAGCTCAGGCATTTATGTTTCCCTGGACAAGATGGAACTTATCATCTGCTTCAACAGGAGGGACTAGCCCATATGTTTGTGACAGAAATTACATTCCTAGTGAAAATATGACTGAAATTTCAGTGAAGTGTCATTGTAACTGAAAGTTTTAGTCAAAATATTAGATTTCAATAAAACCTTTGGAAAGATCACTCTTAAAATCACTGAACTTTTGTTGAGACATCATTTAAATTATGATCAAACCCTTCACTGAGACTTTTTTAACATCTCATTAAGTTGTTACTAAACCTTTCATTGGCATTTCATTGAATTACCATTAAAATTTTTACTGAAATAGAAATTTCAGATTACTGTAGAGTATTTTGCTGAAATTTCAGTAATTTTTCACATTCATTTTAAGATTCCAAGTGAAATAATTGATTTGTTTTATACAGCACTTGACATTAACTACTGTAAAAGATCAATATAAATGAAACAAAATTGTACTGCTATTATATCATATACACAAGATACTGCATCAAAGTTAGTACATTCAAAGGTCCAGTCTACAGTAAAATAGACTGGTATATAGTCTACATTATATAGGCTGGACTTCTGAATGTGCAAACTGTGATGCTGTAATTGTGATCACTTGAATGAGCCCTCAATCCATAAGCAGTCATGGCAAATATTTATCATGATATATTTACATTAGTTTTTCTTGTAATTCTAAAACAACTATTTGCTAATAATATAATATCACTCATGACATTGAAGGGGGATTCTACTTTTGGGCCATGAAAACTCAGCAAAGATATGACCATCTTTGATAGACATGGTTACCTGGCAACAATATCAAAACATCCCCACCAGTGATATGTATGTTATTCCTCCTTAGACTCTGGAAGGGAATAAGTTTGGAATTATATTACTAAATCATCCTGATTGAATTCCTTGTCATTTAACACGTTAGATGATGTTGTTGAGTTGGTAATAGTAATTAAAATCTTAATGGCAAAATTTGCAAAATACTAATCTGTGTATTCAGTTTTTATACAAATTGACTAATTACATTCCCATTGACTGTGCATTTGTCATTCTCATTTCCATACAATTTTCAAACTGTTATTAAAACTTTTTGTGTCTCTGTCATGCTCAAAAATTTGAAAAATGTCATGTTTGCAAGCATGCTTTCCCCCATCAGTTTCAATTAAGCAAAGATTCATTGGGCAAGTATAAACTTTTGACCACTCAGAAATCTGTTTACAGTGATCATCTGTCAAATAATACATAGAATGAATACAGTTATAAGGATTATTGTGGAGTAGACTGGACTAGAAAACTTGATCAGAGGTGCTATAAAAATGTGGTCTATATGGAAAATCAGATTAAGGTCAGGAGACAAACCAAGTTCTGTTTAGAAAGAAAAACAATCTTGTCATCTGAGAGCAGCTGAATCTAATTTAAGTTATAAAGGGAAAAGTAGTAAGAAAAAAATATGGAATGGAAACATGTTATTGTTTTGAAATGAACAATAAAATTAGAGCTATCAGAAATGGAAAATATGTTATGCTCAAAATCATTAAAAATGTACAAGAAACAAAAATAAATTGTATTAAAATGGAATAAAGTTTTGTATTTTTTTATCAGTTATGTACTGTTTCTAAATAACATTTTTTCAGTAAAATTTCAATCATATATTCTGACTGATATTTTTTAGAAATATTGGCAAGATCTCACTGAAATTAGGTGAAATACCATACTTTTGATGATGTAAGAACATTTCCATGAGTTCTACTGAACTTTCACTTTTCTGATTCTGCTAGGAAACCAGCATAAGTCGATTCTTAAACGATAATGGATAATGCCTGGAAACCTCCATTGATCTAACAAACATAAATGTAGCCAAATTTCCATGAATGGACACTAATCCTCATACACATGTAATTGTCAGATTTGCACAATTCCTAGATTAATCATCAGTTGTCTAGATTATAGGAACCTGTTAGTGAACAAATTTCTTGAAAGTGTTTTGGCCATACCTTCTTGTTATATTCATTAGAAACTTAGTAATATATTTATTCCATGAAGTGTTTTCACATCATCATGGATGCTCTTCAGGTAGGTATATCATATTTGTAAATAAATAATTTGAGGTCATTTGTTTACATCATTTAATTTATACACATTATCTAATGATATTGGAGAACTTACTATTTTATGCACTCAAAAACCAGGTCTTAATAGTTCTGATTATTCAAGATTCATGAAAAATTAAAATGAGATACTTCATACATTTTATCACTGTGCAGATACATTTATGACAAAAAACCTCTTTCCATTTAAGTTTTTTTTTTAAAAAATGGTTTTATCTTTATGAAGCACTTTATAGATTATATAAATTCCTTGATGTGTTTTCATAGAATAATATACAGAGCTGTATTTCATGCTCTTCTTACCAGTTTTAAATTATTTTGTTTGTGTCAGACTGTTAAGTGTGTCAGATAGTTCCATCAGTCATGCTAATGTCATTTTGTATACAACTGTTGTATAAGGATGCAATTATTTGTGTCATGCCCCATAAACATCAATGTAATTGACAATATAATGACAGCAGATTATTTATTAATGTACCTACCTACCTAGAGATCCTTGTTGATAATGTGGAATAGCCTGAAAGGTTTCAATTTAAAACCCTGTAAAAATTTATATTTTGCCTATGGCAGATGTCTGGGAATGTTAGATATACTGGCAAGTCCTGATGTAAAATGTCCCCTGAAATTTCCCAAAGCTGTTATTATAAAGGTCATGTGACTTACTTATCAGTGAATGTGGGTACACATCACCTTAAGCAGTCAATTGCAGAAAAGTTTGTAGTCAGGGCCACAAGGGTTTTGATGTGAAGCAAAACATTTTATAGATATTGTTGTCTTGTGTAATAGTTTTCTTGTTCATTTAAGCTTACATTTCAGTAAAGATTTGTTGTTGATACATGTTTTTTTTTTGTGACTGGGATCAGTTTTAATCGGGATCAAGGTTTAAAATTTTACAAAATATGAATTATTTTTATCATTGTTAGAATTGACATGGAGTTTTACTTTGGTTGTAAGCAATTTGTGTCAGGTTTGTTGCTGTTAGTCATGTTACATTCCAAGGTCTAATTTAATTTTAAACTACTCTTTTGTAACTTTAGATGCATGTTTTTAAGCTATCAGTTATTTCTCAAGATTGTATTTTTGCTTTGTTATATCAATGAATTCAAAGGGACACAATGAATTAATTAGTTTGTTTCCTCATTGTTCATTTGAAATGCACATCCTTTACAAACAGTTCTGTTTACGGTTATTCAGCAGTTAACAGAATAAGTTAGTATACTGACACAATAAGAAAATATTTTGACAGAATAAGACAGTATATTGACAAAATAAGACAATATTTTGACAATATGACAGTATATTGACATAATGACAGTATATTGACAGAATAAAACAAAATTTTGACAGAATAAGACAGTATATTGACACAATAAGACAGTATATTGACATAATGACAGAATATTGATATTACTGAATAACCAGAACCATTTCACCTGAATAGAATGAGAAATATTGGTGGATTAGAGGGGTTGGTTTATCTGAATAGAATGAGAAGAATTGGTGGATTACAGGAAAAACTGAATAAAATGAGAAGTATTCAGGGGCAACTGAATAAAATGAGAAGTATTGGTGGATTACAGGGGCAACTGAATAAAATGAGAAGTATTGGTGATTATTTTTTAAACTGAATAAAATGAGAAGTATTCAGGGGCAACTGAATAGAATGAGAAGTATTGGTGGATTACAGGGGTTGGTTAGCCACTGCACAATTTTTGGATCCACACCTGAACAAGATCTGAAAACTTACTCTTACTTTATTGCTGTTTCTTTCATGTAACCCATGATACTTGGAAATTCAGGAACATTATCACTATGCATGCAAAATTATTTTTGGAGGCAATAAAAACATGGAAGAATGCTAGCAACAGAGCTTAGAATCATAAGTCAAATTCCTTCAGAAATTTGCTGACAACAGTTTATTTATATTGAAAATAAAAGTTAGTGTACTTCTTACAAAGTTAATTTTATCACAACATATGTTCTTATTAAAACTTGCATGCTTTTAAATGATTGTCCTCCACCTTTTTGAAGAAACATGGATATAGCATGCATATTTCTCTGCATCCATATGTCTATCATATTTTTGATTCTGCTCTTTATTTTTAAAGCCATTAGAGATTACGGGATGAGATTATCACTAAAAAGACTGTCAAATACTACACTGCATTCCCATCTTCAAGGTCAAGGTCTTGGTTTAATTAATTTGTTTTCTGACCGACATTAAATCCGACTAGATTTACAGGCAAAATTTTGCATACTTATGCAGCATACTAAATGATACTGCTGCATTTGGGTTCTATTTTCAAGTTCAAGATAACAGCTAAATATTTTGCAATTTTCATCACATTCCCAATAATTTTAAAGCTGATTAAAATTAAGGCATGAAACTAAGTATTCTTACACTTACCCATCCAATCTAAAACTAAGTGATTTGAGATTAGGGCATGAAACATGACATACATCATCACTTTAAGGTGTGTAATGACTGCATTAGGGATCCTATTATCAAGGTCAAGGTCATGAGTCAACATTTTGTTTTCATCACTTATTTTGCTTCCATTCTTAATTTTAATTTAAAATTGGTATAGCTACGTCATAACAAAAACATGATACATGCCACATTTTAGGATCCAATGTTCAAAGTTAAGGTCACAGGACATTATTTAAGTTTCAGTCATATTTGTTCTTGGTCATTGGTCAAGGGCATACACCAGGAAGGTATACATGTATAATATACAACACACAGTACTAATTTTATTATTATAGAAAATTTAGAAGGCAGGCTGCCCTGGGCTTAATGTGGGAGAAATACAATATTAATGCAGCTTGTCCTGTAACAGTGAACTATAAGCTGCCATTTGTGTAAAGATATTGGCATAAATGAGCTCAATTTGATATATGTTACATTATGGATATTGTATGCAAGTTGAATTGAATATGATAGTTAAGATGTGCTTGACAATAATTGTTTTAAAATTTGTTGTGGAAGTGAAGTTTTAAATGCCATTGGATATTTCATGTATATTGCTAAATGTTTACAAAGATATAATTGTGTCTTTAATAAAGTCTATGAATATGGTACATGTCTGCAGTTTGCTTTTTATATGCATTAGTTAGATATAAATTGCCATTTCTACATTCAACAATTTCATAAATCTATGTTCACAAGTTATGTTAGTTCTCACTTATAAGACATAGATCCTCATCTGCAGTAGCATAATGTGCCCATAGATCAGGGTCTGTGTTTATCTTTCTACTGATTACCCCTGACCCATATCTTCCATGGAATTATGCAATAGCAGATCTTGGTCTGTGGAGTTGGACTGAGTATATATGATACTTCAGTTTACTACCTGAGCTGTAAACATTGAAAGGTTAGGGTTAGGTTATGCTAGTGTGTCAGTTTAAATATACCTGCACAAAGTGTAGGAGAGCTGTGCTTTTCAATTGGTGTCATTGGTACTGTGTTGTCATCTGCAGTCACTATAAATTAACTTGGCATAAATGTTTTCTTTTTTGCACAAAAATTGGTCCTTGAATCATTCTGAACTTCTTTTGATGATAAGTGGGCCTAATTTTTGGCAAAACAACCTTTGCCAAAGCATGGCTTTTAGTTTTGTGGGCATCATTATGCATGGTCCATCTATCCATACACCCATCCACATTCTTGCTTAACCCAAATGTTTAAATTATATGACTAGATAAAAGGTGTCATTGTGAAAGAGAATGTCTATTGTTTACATTAATTACTTTATTGGAGCAGGTTAAACCCATCATCAGATGTTTGTTTTTCTTGCTTTTCTTGCAATTCTGCTTTTCCAAGAAAGGAATGTTTATGGAACATAGTTTGGGTGTATCTTGCATTATTCTGAACCACTATTTCAAGATGACAGGTCAACATGACCTACAGTCTGAAGCTAATGACAGACTAAAGTATTATAAAGATAAAGTTAGGTCCAACTCTATGTATGGTATCTACATTAGATTTTTGGAGAGGATGTTGGAATGTTGGTCACAGTGACCCACTAGTGTACACAGTGTTTTAATTACAGGTTACCTTCTGTCATAAATTGTGTGGTATGCACTTTTATCTTCATGTGAATTGGTCAAAATAGTCCTTGCACCATTGAATCACCAAGGAAAATATATCACAGTAATTATATTATATTATATATCTCAGTTTATGCATGGATCAAAAACTTATTTACAGAAGTGAATTGCATCACATAAACATGCATGTACAACAAATGTGCAGTTTGACCTTCGACCTTTGTGTCTGCCCTTCCTTGAAAGGTATTTGGATAATAGTTGCAACATCAGACAGACTCTTGCATGCAGGCAGGCTTGGATGTCTTTCCAGTTATTCTTGTTCTTTTGTTTGTCAGCTAAAGGGAATGTTTATTTTGTAGATTACTTGATTATAGATTATGTTTGTCAATATTTATTAAATAAATAAAAGGAAAGAATATAAACTTTCCATTGTTTTTCATTTTTTTCTCCATAGTGGTTACAGTTTTAAAAAAGTTTGGGAAAGCCTTGATATTTTTAAGCTGCATTTTAGCTAAATAAAGAAGAAAAATTTAAATTGCTTACAAGTGAATGTTAGACCTAGACTATCATTACAACACCACCCCCACCTCTAGACAAGTCAAAAATTGCAACAGCTTTTTAAAAATAAAGGTTAGGTAAAATATTTAAAAGGACCAAACTGCTGGTAGACTTTACTATTCTTACACTGCTAAAAGCTTTAATCTGGTGCATCCTTTTCTCATTTTAGATGGGAAGAGAGTTCGATTGCATGTAAATATGTTACCAATTGCTAAGGTAGTGATGAGGATGATATGGGAAAGCTTGACATGTGATTTCTTCTGTTAGTGTTTGTTTTGAGTTATGAGACATACAAATGCAATGCATTCTGATTTCAATACCATGCTTGATTTAACAAATAAAGAACTTTTATTAGATTGCAATGTTTGTTGTTTTTATGAAGTCACAAAAGTTGAGGTGAGACTGCTTAGTTCTGGATCATTTGGGTGGTCAGATCCTGATGTACCTGACAGTGTTAAAGGCTCCAAACCTTGACTATATGCATTACTAGCAAGCTAACAAAATACAAGGATTTTTCAACATTCTGCAGATTTTTTCATTATAGTTGCAAATATATGTAAAGATAATCCAAAAATGCTTTTTTTTGATAGTCAAAAGAACTAGGCCAGATTTGATGAAGATTACAGATAAAGGTCTTTACATGGCCCATTACACTAATGTAAGGTTAATTGTACCATTATAGTTCTGTTTACCTAAGTTTGGAATTGTCTGTATATGATAAATGAAAGGTAGATGGTGAAAGGAGATAAAGATGGGATTCCAGAGTGATACCTCAAGGCAAATATTCTGTTCATTCAAACCACAGAGCTGTTCTTCAAACATGTCACGCAATAGAAGACCAATTAGGTATGAAACTGCTTTTTACATTTTAGTATAAAAAGATAACGTTTTGTGTAAATGAACTATTTTATTGCAAGATTTACGTTTGAAGTAAAAAAAAAACTGCATTGACAGTCCATTTTACTCTTAGACAATGATAAATGTTTACTTTTCAGTGTCTTCTCTCCTCCACTAATTTTAAATGACCTAATGGATGCTTAATTTTATTTCACTTCACATTAGACCTGTGATATCACTTTTTTGTCTATTATGGAAACTTGGATAAATAATATAACAAAAACTTGTTTTCAGAAAGTGTAACATGTGTTTAGCTGACTCAGGGAATGAACACACATTAAATTTGTCCTTTACTTGCATGTTAACTTCAACATTCTTTTATTTAAAAAATCTACTGAGTTTTGTTGTTCCTTCTCTTTTTGTTGTTTAAAAATAGCTGAATAATTAAAACTATTGTAAGAAGAGTTATGAATTACAGAAAGATATCATTTTAATTGCTGACCCAATTTTTCATAGATTTATAGAAGTTTCATTGCTGATATGCTTTGAGTGAAGATTTCGGACAAAAGGAGAGGGATTTGTATGAGTACGAATTCGTAAAGGTCACCCTCCGCTATTACTGAATTAACTTAACTTGGCAAAATTTGAACAAGTGATTTAACTGTTATCTTATTTCTTGAACTTGAGTATGATTTATCTCATCCTATATTTTTGACTGCCTACGTGTGAGTGAGAGGATATTGATAAAGTACTGGAGTCATTTAACAAACCATGAAGAAAGGGACGATAATCTTAAATGTGATACTTCCATTCATTATAAACTGACATGCAAATAATGACTTCCTTTGCAATATTTTTTCTTGTTTTCTTCACGTTACAGTTATATATCTCAAAGATGGGACATTGAATATATAGTGCCATGCATTAACGTGATTCACATTAATTTTGTCAGTATTATTATTTTAAACGAGAGTTGATTTGCCGAAGCAGAAATATAGGTTTTAAAAGATCATTCTTGAGACAAAAAATATTACGTGTTTCTCCAGTTAAATTTGATTTTGCGCCATGGCTTGGTGGTTAACGCGTCAGACTTCGTGACTAAGTGTGCGGGTTCTAATTCTATCATTGGATCAGCCCAGGTCGGCTACCGTGATGAGTCAATGGATAAAGCAATCTACCTTAATTGCCTCTGCACTAAATAACCTTCACGTAATTTCTGACAATACCAAATCTTCGTATCCGTACAATAAATTAACAAATCGCATCTGTACCAATCAGATGGTGTCGTTTAAACGTGTTTTATTAATAAAGTACGACTAAATCTCTGACAACACGAACTCTTCGCATCTGTACTATAAATTAACAAATCGCATCTATCCCAATCAGACGTTGTCGTTTAAGCACGTTTTATTGTTTTGCAAAGCGCTAGATCAAAAAACTACTGAAAACTACGTTGACGTTTGTTGCAGAAGTAATGGCACATCACTGTAAACTAGTTGGTCGATTGTAAGCCTCATTCAAAATTTGTCAGAAAATGTTATATACGTATTTTCATTCCAGGATTTCTAAACTCCAATCATTACCCATTTAAAAGTTATGCTTAAAAGATTCGCTTAAAGTTATGGCAAGTTTTCATGGGAGGTAATACCAGTACTTCTCATTTTATCAATGAAGTGTCCAAATAATCGAGTCATGTCATCAGCTACACATGCACTTTTACTTTCAAGTAATGTGTGGATATTGATATTTTGGGTATAATATCAACTTGAAATGAATCAAATAATGCCTAGCTGCCTTTGATAGTCGCAGTTCGCTCAGTTTTTGCGATTTGTCAACGAAATTGAAACTGAATTGGAAAATCAAGTAATAAATTAAGTCCACTTTATCATCATCAATGGATGTTATACAGTCGACAAGGCAAAACCTGAAACAATTGGTTTCTTTTATCATGTCATTAGTGTATCCAGGTAGCTAGCCACGAACGTTCCGTGCTTCTTTGTCACGTGTGACTGCCTATACGGACAGTTCCTCGTTTTACAGAAGTACGCCTAAACAAAACTACACCCCCCAAAAAAAAAAACACGTTATCAACACCATATAATTCTCCTACATATCCATTAAAGTGCTGGTATGATCGATATATAGATAGGTAACTGTGTATAGAAGAGAAACTTTGACTCATTAACACAACAAATGGACACGTCGAGTCACAAGTCGGTTGGAAATTTTGCTCGCGCTCACTATTATTGGTTAAGCGGATTTATGCATATTAATGAGAAACTATGAACTCTTAGCACAGGCAGCCACGGGTGATAAAGGAGCGTAGCGAAGTGTACCCAGTGACTTATGGCGATGCCGGAAGGCATAATTTCTGTGGACAAATGTCGTCATACGGTACAGTGTTAACAACGGCGAGTGCAAAGTTTTTTTTTCTTCTGACGTTATCAACGTCCAGTACGGGAAAATGCTGAATAGTTTCACTACTTAAGGAATTACAGTTTAATTTTTTTTTCTTACATTCGTTCAAGCACATGAATAGTTTTTGATACTTTAGAAAAGAGGACGTTAGTGAGATATTGCATGATAATTTTTTCTTGTATTCCCCATTTGTAAAGACTATGCAATGAAAGATTCATTTTGTCTTTCACGATTATAATTTAATAACAACCCGAAGGTTACTGCATGGCCTGTACAGAGCATACTCTAAAAACTGTCACAAACAGTTGATCAACATACATAGGTCATTACAACCACAATTTCCTTCCTATTGTTATGACTTGTTGCTTCCTAGACACGTGTTGTGTCTATCGTTTATCCTGGTGTCTAGGATATAAAGACATAAATAAGAAGTAATAATGAATAGAAATATTTTATCCCATTTCGTAGGTACATAAATTTAAACGGCAAACACATACCTTGATTAAGAACTTGATTTTTGATGGAAAATAAGATTATATATCAAGTAGAACAAAGCAAAATAGTATTCTAGAAGACAATTTTTTTAAAATATATTTTTAAATAGTTAATTAAAATTTATTTTGACGAAATCTGTATCTGATTTATCCTCCTAATATTTTACAATAATTGTCATTATTTGTTTCCTTCTCTTTCTCTCTTTTTTGCTGTAGGTGTAGCAGATTGTTTTCAATTCATTAAATTTCCACGTGATTACTGTTCATTTCATAACCCGTTGCAAATACCCTGACTATCGTATCTGCAATATCTCATATCTACTATTATTTACATCTTTTCATCAAGATACATCATGTACATTTCCCGTTGATCGGGAACCAACATCTTTAACTGTTATCAACATTTACCATTTATATTTAACTACTATGGATTTTTTTTACTATATCGCTGGTCGATATTGAACCTTTCTTTTTACACATATGACCTACTGTATGGCGCTAAATAGCCTAAAAGTGCTGGTGCGCCTTTAAAATTAAATCAATCAATCAAACATTAGGGACGTGTTTTAGTGATAGGCCACTTCTATGTATATGTCTTAAGTGCAGGTAATGACTTAGCTATTTTGTGTAAGAGGCATACTTTCAAACGTAATTATTCGTAAACGATGGAATATAAATGTACAATCAAATCAACTGAAAGATATTCATCCTTAAAAATAAGTGCAAGCAGAAATCTTCGCATTTTACCTGTAACTTTCCTTGTGTAAAACTGCTAACTTTCATCAAACTGTATTTTTCAGGCCTTCGCATCTGAATATTTATTTAAGTACATAGTGCATGATAATCGTTTTTTACTTTCACTTCTCAGATAAGGTATATTTTAACTGTCAGTTTCAATATGTATTTGCGGTATCGGTGATGTTTTTCATAGGGTTGCTTGTCAATGACTGCTT
This sequence comes from Potamilus streckersoni, assembly GCA_016746295.1. Classification (NCBI taxonomy): domain Eukaryota; kingdom Metazoa; phylum Mollusca; class Bivalvia; order Unionida; family Unionidae; genus Potamilus; species Potamilus streckersoni. Next base: position 2,326,787 of record JAEAOA010000768.1, on the reverse strand, counting down.
GCCAATGATGATCCATGTGGTAAAGTATTTTACAGGGTCCCCCCCCCGCTTGCTTATGTAAGATATTGATTTACTGATAAGATAGCTATTCAGCACTTTGTTTTCGTTCTGAATAATTAGTTAGAATCATTCATTGATATCAGTTTAAGCATCTGGACGAAGATCGTAATGAAGATATCGCAAGTATTGGTCTTTGTCGTGTTCTAAAACGTTCACCTACATCACTTCCGACGTCTGTCATTTAAAACGGTATAAAACCATCAAGAGAATACATGATACTTGATATATCTTTATGTGCTATTAACAAGTCAACATGACGACCGACTAATATACTTCTCTTTCAGCAATTTATGTTACTTCGGTCCTTTCAAAAGTAATAATGATTTCAGATTTACGTCACATTTTGCTATTCATATGGTTTATTCTAAAACAGCTACGTCACTAATGATTCATTATGTGATGTTTGAAAACTAAATTTGTTTCCCGTAGAGTCTATCTTTGTTGATTGACTTTGTAATGTTTGCTAGAATTTCAATATGTAGTGGGAATCGAGCTCAATAAAATGTGTACATTAAATCTTAAAGATAATTTATTCCTTCTTCACATCGCACATCATATATATATATATATATATATATATATATATATATATATATATATATATATATATATATATATATATATATATATATAAAGAATACAAATTATATGGCGAATAACAACCCTTTCAAGCGTACTGGATCCACCAAGGGATCACGTGTGTCAGGGATTAATTAAAATAGATGCAATAAACTGACGACGAACAGTACGAAACTAGTAACTAACTAGCCTAAGCGCTTTCGACTCCTAATGAGTCTTTTTCAAAGGCAAATACAAAACATATATACGACAAACAAATAAACACAAAAACGTTGTGTTTGTAAACCTCTACATGGCTGTCTTCACATGTGCTAAAACTATAAATACAACCAGCTTGTATAGACTATTTGGGGAAACTGAAAACGTTGTATAATTCCCTAAAAGTCTATAAGGCAAAGCGACATCTATTTTTACTTTTTGTACATATGTAACGCAGATTATATCCCGGATATTTGATTCTATACCGGTTATTCTTATAGTAAAAATTGAAGGATAATAAGAAGATTAAGAAAATGTTAAATTCTACTAGTGCATAGTTTTCATTTTCTAGTCTTCTTGGTTTAGACCGCTTGGTTTCAATGTTCTAAGGCGGCGTATCCAGTATGATTCCTTTTCCTTCCTGGTTTTGGAACTCCAGTTGTGGTTGTTAGCAATAGCGACAAGTATTATATCACTAAAAGTGTGGCCAGGGGAGGAGAAGTGTTCTGCAGCCGGGCTTCTGTACAGCTTTTTTGTCATCCAATCAGATCTATGAAGGTTTATCCTTTTGTGTAGCTTTTCAGTTTCTCCGACGTACTGAAGGCCACAGATCTTACATGTGATGAAATAAATCACATTTTTTTTTTGCACGTTTTGTTTGGACCATGTATGTTTAGTTTTTCTTTAGTCACTGTGCTAGTGAATGTCTTGGTCTCTATTCATATGTTGACAGGTTTTGCATCTTTTATCGCCTTAGGGTCCAGATTGACTAGGTTGGTTTTGACTAGCGATTGGCATTAGCTTTGTCCTGACTAGGATATCCTTTAGGTTTTTTGACGAAATTTCTTCTAAAAACAACCGTAAGAAGAAAAATCGCCGCAAAAGGAAGATTCGCAAGCACTCTGTAACAAACACTAATGCAACTGTTACTAACACAGTAGTCAACATCTCCAATTTAGAACTTACTGATGCAGAAATAAAACTTTTATCGAAAGGTTTGAGTTTCTGTCCCCGTCCAAAAACCTACGACAGAGGGAAGCTTAAGAATGACACCAAAGAGTTCATCCGCCGTCTAAGACTCAAAGACCATTTTGCCTTGCAACCAACAAACAAATGAAAGGAAAATATAAGCTGCGACCAACCCACATTTAGAAAGAAAAGTAACTGGACTTCACCAAAAAGCTCAATTCCGAATCTGGAAGCCTTTATCAACTCGGTTGAAAACGATACTTCCAGACATATCAACATACTAACAAATATTCTAATTTGACAAAAGAAGAAACAGATGCCTTGCACTCACTGAAAAGCAGAACAGACATTATAATTAAGCCTGCAGATAAGGGTTCCGCTGTTGTCGTTATGAATAGGGAAGATTACATTAGTGAAGCAAGTAGACAACTAAGTGATGCTAGGTTCTACCAAAAACCTGACCATGATCCAACGCTGAAATATGCAAAAATCATCACTAATGTTACTGACGAGGCGTACCAAAGCGGACACATAGACCAGCAAACGAAAAACTACTTAAGCCCAGAAAACCCAAGAGCAGGTAGATTTTATCTTCTACCCAAAATCCACAAACAATGAAACTCTGGCAGACCTATAATCTCAGGTAACGGGCACCCCACAGAAAGGATATCAGAATATTTAGATTATTTTATGAGACCACGTGTCCACAAATTACCATCATATCTTCAAGACACGACAGATTATCTCATAAAAAGCAAAGCTAGTGAACCATTACTGCCAGATACATTACTTGCTTCCTTAAACGTCACATCTTTGTACACCAACATACCGCACAACGAAGGGTTACAGGCATGTAGCGAAGCATTTGAAACAAGAACTGTAAGCAATCCACCCACACACTTCTTAGTCCAACTCCTGGAGCTTGTCCTAAAACTCAACAACTTTGAATTTAATGAAGAACACTACCTACAAATCAATGGAACAGCAATGGGTACTAAAATGGCCCCTTCGTATGCTAACATTTTTATGGGAAAACTTGAGGGTCAGCTCTTAGCATCGGTTGAGCGTACACCATACCAGTGGGTACGCTTTATCGATGATATAGAAATGAAGTGGCAGTATGGAAGAGAAAGTCTGGATGACTTCATATCAAAGGCAAACAACTTCCATCCTTCAATAAAATTCACGGCAGAAATTTCCAACTCAACCCATGCTTTCCTGGACACAACAACCAGACTGGTGGAAAACAAATTACACACAAACATCTACTCGAAACCAACCGACAAACACCAGTATCTCCTCACAAACAGCTGTCATCCAAAACATTGCATTAGGAACATTCCATATATCCAGGCACTGAGGATACGCAGAATTTGCTCCGACGATGAAAGATTCCTAAAAAGGTCTGAAGAGCTATGCTAATAATTTAATTTACCGAGGCTATGACAAAGACCTGATTGCGGAGGCAATCCAAAGGGCCAAACAAACAAACCGTGATGACCTACTCAGATATGGACAGAACGAAAAGTTGATAGGATACCATTTATTCTGACCTATCACCCAGACAATCCCAAAATAGGTGAAATCATCGCAAACCACTGGCCCACCGTGCAATCGTCAGACATACTAAACCTAATACTTCCGAACAAACCTGTAGTAGCTTACCGGAGACCGAAAAACCTAAAGGACATCCTAGTCAAGGCAAAGCTAATGCCAATCGCTTGTCAAAACCAACCTAGTCAATCTGGACCCTGTGGCGATAAAAGATGCAAAACATGTCAAAATATGATAGAGACCAAGACATTCACTAGCACAGTGACTAAAGAAAAACTAAACATGCATGGTCCAAACAAAACGTGCAAAACAGAGAATGTGATTTATCTCATCACATGTAAGATCTGTGGCCTTCAGTACGTCGGAGAAACTGAAAAGCTACACAAAAGGATAAACCTTCATAGATCTGATTGGATGACAAAAAAGCTGTACAGAAGCCCGGCCGCAGAACACGTCTCCTCCCCTGGCCACACTTTCAGTGATATAATACTTATCGCTATTGCTAACAACCACAGCTGGAGTTCTAAAACCAGGAAGGAAAAGGAATCATACTGGATACGCCGCCTTGAAACATTAAAACCAAGCGGTCTAAACCAAGAAGACTAGAAAATGAAAACTATGCACTAGTAGAATTTAACATTTTCTAAATCTTCTTATTATCCTTCAATTTTTACTATAAGAATAACCGGTATAGAATCAAATATCCGGGATATAATCTGCGTTACATATGTACAAAAAGTAAAAATAGATGTCGCTTTGGCTTGTAGACTTTTAGGGAATTATACAACGTTTTCAGTTTCCCCAACTAGTCTATAAAGCTGGTTGTATTTATAGTTTTAGCACATGTGAAGACAGCCATGTAGAGGTTTACAAACACAACGTTTTTGTGTTTATTTGTTTGTCGTATATATGTTTTGTATTTGCCTTTGAAAAAGACTCATTAAGAGTCGAAAGCGCTTAGGCTAGTTAGTTACTAGTTTCGTACTGTTCGTCGTCAGTTTATTGCATCTATCTATCTATCTATCTATCTATCTATCTATCTATCTATCTATCTATCTATCTATCTATCTATCTATCTATCTATCTATCTATCTATATATATATATATATATATATATATATATATATATATATATATATATATATATATATATATAATTTGTATTGTTTGTTAGGTTTTGTTTTTTTTCTTTTTGTATTTCCTGACACGCTGTTGATTGTGTAAAAATGATATTTTGTAGTTGATCTTATCCAGAATCAGTGACAATTTTGTAAACAATATTGTTTACCATTTTTCTGACTGAATAATGACAATTAGGATTATTATCTTGGTCTGAGTAAAGGACATTGTGTTTACCGTGCTCTTTATTACAATTTTGTAAAAGACCTGCTGATTATAACTGAGATTTTATCTTGGAAACATTTGAAACATTCTAGAGTGACATTTTTCATTAGGTAAAAATGTTTTTTTTATATATTATTTTTAAATTTTTTTTTATAGAAAATACTAATTGTGACATAGGACTGGCAGAGAGGAATAGAAAATCTTGTTTACAGGACAGATTATTTATTACTGCAATAACATCTGAACGAAAATCATTCTTATTGTTGTGTCCAGTATTTCATTTGGGCTGGACTATGTTCTTCAGATAATTTATTCACTGGCATACAAAATGCTCTTCTAAAATAATACATTCTTGGAAATAGACTTGGATTTGTTTTGGATTACCACTCAATTTAGAGCTTTAATCATTAGGTGTTATATTAGAAATTATATCATTATTTTGGATTTAGTTAGCAATACCGTAATCTATTTGTTTTTCACATTTTCAATTTGTGTTGTATGGAAAGGAAATATTTGTTGAATTTAAAAATCTTGTTGCCTCTCGCTCATTTCCGTTACTTATTTTAAAACTACAGATTTGTATGTAGATAGATAGATATAGATAGATAGATAGATAGTAGATAGATAGATAGATAATCTCATAATGACGTACATTTATTATCGTTAATCTTGGCATGGTGTGGTGTTTATAATTTTTAACGTAGCTTTTAACAATTTTTCAGCCATATCGCTACGATGTCTGCAGTGTGGCAGATTATAGTGATGTCTAGCACTGGGGCGTCATGCCGCAAACATGTAGCATGATGTCCCACCGAGTTACGTTATCCTGACGCCAGGCCGACCAGTCCTAACACTAACCTCTTAATGCTGAGCGCCAAGCGAGATAGCGGTTAGTACCATTTTTGTAAGTCTTTTGGCATGAATGACTCGACCCGGAATCGAACCCACGACTTCCCGCATCCGAGGCGGACGCTCTAACCACTTGGCCACCGGAGCGGTTATCGTTAATCTTGTTATGCAACATAAATTTGTAAACATTTAGGTATTATCACTTGATACTAACATTTGTGTAAAGCGTGTGCCTCGTCGACACCTTTGAATTAAAAATAAAAGGTTACTTTGCCATTCCGTTTCTAACAAAACAACCCTTATAACCCATCCCCCCCCAAGAAAAACCTCCCCAAAAATGATTTCTACTAAGCCCCTATTGATGGGTCATTATCCTTTTATACTGAGCTGGTTGAGTTCATTAATTCACCCAATGAGATACTCTTTGATTTTGTTTAATAGGTATTCATTGATCATCAGCATGGTGGCTCGATGATAACATTGTTATTTAAAATCGGGATACTTTTAAGCAGACCGGATATGTTTCTATTAATAGACTGATCCCACTAAAAATACTAATGAAATAAACAATCAAGTTACTAATATAAATGTGATAACATCTGGTACACTGAAGTTTCGTCTGCTTGATATTACACGGAGATAACACACCTCTAGGTTTATCAAAATATAACTGACGAGCATAACTGGACATTTTATAATTAACATTAGCTTCCCGTATCTGTATTAGAAACTTGATAGGTTATATTTAGAGTACCCAAACTTTATCAATGCATTATTTTAAAGTCACAACTATAATTGTTTTTAATTTTTAATTTAAAAAAAAATTAATTCCGTTCACAGGAATGTTCTAATAATAGAGAACATGCTGCTAAGAACTTGAACAAAACTTTAAAAAACTTGACTTTTGATTTATTAAAAGCCACGAGACAATGATAACAGATAAATTTTGTTTTCCCCATCCATTTTGTCTGTTTCTTTGATCATACTAGATCCAGGTGACTACTTTTAGACAAAACGTATTTACACAACAGTTATCGAAAGCTTACGTTTAGTGGCTCAAATGGATGAGCAAAGCTACCATTAAACATTTAATGGTAACCATTTCAATCCGTATGTAGGGATTAAATTCACACTGTAAGAAGATCACTAAGATAAGCGGTAGAAGCAGTAAGGGAAATGTTGGTGTCGATTATTACCTGGTAATTGTCTGTAATTCATTGCGACAGTTTGCAATGTTCCGAATATATATATATATATATATATATATATATATATATATATATATATATATATATATATATATATATATATATATATTAAGCAAAAGATGCAGAACAAATAAAACAGAATGCAAGTTTTATTAAGGTCGGTTTCAAACGAAATGCCAATTTTAGCAAAGTACAATGGAAACATTAATAAAAACCATACTTTTTGTATCATCCATCCTTCCACAGTAGTAGCTAAAATCCGTAAATGAAGGCATATATATGTACATGAGATCAGTCTGGTCCTCAAAATGGATTAGAATTTAAAAATAAAAACCCAAAGAACTCCCCACAAGAAACCAACAAAACAACATCAAAGAAAGAAAGAAACAAGCAACCAAAAATTAATAAAAGTTTAATACTCACTCCAAATAAAAACAACACCCAAACAAACGAATAACTGACACTGACAAACTGTTGTCCAAATTGAAATTAAATACTAAACATCTCATTGGGTTCTAATGAATTCTGTTTCATTCTTTGCTTTTCTTACTTTACTCCAAACAAAATATTTCTTTACATTGTTAAAGCTTTCACTTTGGAGAAATTTTCATTACTAATGATTAAAGTTCGAGAAAAGGTCTGACTAATGCAAAGAAAACTATTACTTCTTTTCCAAAAACAAATGATCACCTGCATGATACAAGTCTTACCTAAGGTCTATTGATAACACAAATTCATGTTTACTTTCTATATTAGATATATGGAGGTAGAGTAGGTTAACCTTAATTTGTGATTGTGACAAATGGATGTATAGCTTTTATGGCTGGAAATCAGTTGTTGTTTGGTAGGCCGAATAATTTAGTACAACAGATAAATTCGAAAATTGATCTTTGCAGGACAGAAAAGTGAGCTGGGATTTCGCGTAGGCAACATCTTATATGTTGCCCATGGTCACATTAATGTATTTTAAAGTTTAGATTTGGGTACTGCACTAGTCCAACGAAAATAAAGTCAGTTACAATTGCAGTCATATCTTCAAAGGGTATCACATAGTGTTATGCCCTTCCCCAACAAACAAAAACAACAACAATAACAAAAAACATGCTGCAGCAGAGATGATTTTTAAAAACCAACCAAACAAATTGCTAAACAATTTTCGATAAAAAAAGTGAAATTAAGCACATATTGTACGGTTGCGGCGTGACTGGTGTGTTAGGCTAACAGTGCCCTTTGTCAATGAGGCAAACTGGTGACCTGAGATACTTGCACGTCATGTGGACCCTTTTTTTTTTTCTTTCTTAAATGCATATATGTATGTTAAACCTATGTGAATATATGAAGTCTTAATATAATCCTAATTCCATATTCTGTCCTATCAAAAATGCAAATAACTGTATTTGTTGAGTGTAAGAGCTGAATTCAGGATCGGATAAAGTCAAATGTTGGCGGGGTAGGGAAAGGGGTCGGGTCTCCAAAGTATCAAAAGGGCTCTGACTTTCCTCGCAAGGGCATAAAAGCAAATGTCTATGTGTCTATTTACTCAAAGTATGCATAATACCCAAAAAACACAGCGTCGTCAGAAGGCATGGGTACACTGGGCCTCACGCTTCTAAGGACATCACGCTGCCCATATTGTTAATGAATAGTAGGGCCGGTAGGTGGCCGCAGTGCATGGCTTTGCCCAGAGTCTTCTATGTTGTTAAGACGGCACTGAATAATCGTGCATTAGAATTAAACGATGGTGACATTTTAGGTGGGGGTCCCGAATGCAGAGTGGTCTAAACTTCTAAAGCGCTCACGTTCTGGTTCACTGCCGTCTCATCTGTGTCTGCGTGGGTTTGAGTCTCGGTTTCGGCCAATGAAGGTACGTGAGAAAGTTTGCTTCTGGTGGGTCGGTGGTTCTTTCCGGGGTTTCCCTGGGTTTTATCTCGCAGCCGATATGCATAAACGTCACAGGTCAAATAGTCACGTGATAATAGCAAAACTGCGTTGGCATGTAGTTTCAACGTGATCAGTCAGCCTCTTTCCAGGAAGACACGCTTCTGGCTGCTGTTATCTCAATTAATATGTTGAAAACTGTGGGTTTATTTTTGTTGTTATTGTAGACATTGCGTTACTTTCACTCAAAATTTTCGAGTTTTTGTCTTCTTTCTGCAATACTGGAATGGAAGGTTTAGTGGATAAACCTATATTGCAACATGGCAGATAAAGACGAACACATGGAAGCTCTTGCCAATGAGATACTTTAAGAAAATGGATACTATTTTAATATTAAAGAACTACAGTATGAGGTAATAAAATCAGTGATCAATGGAAGTTACACATTAGCTGTTCTCCACACAAGATATGGGAAAATCGCAGTTTTTGTTATTAGCACGTGACTATTTGGAATCAGTACACAATAAAATCCGGTTCAGTACCCACGAATGTAGTCCCAGTCTATTTTTAGATCACTTTTTCCGGTCTAAATATGGTGGTGATACTAGAGTTAGATTTTGGCATTCTTGGTAAGGATTTAAAGGCAATTGATTATTCTTTAAAATGTGATCTTATGGTGTGGTTGTCTGTGTGTATTTCGGCGACAGTGCACATTGAGTAATAAGGTCATGGTGATGATCCGGAAATGAAATCTGTGTTCCGTTGCATGGTGTTTTGTTTACAATTCAGCCTCTCAAAAAAATGCAGGTCAACCCTTGACAAGAACTAAACCGTAAAGTCATCTTTGAAGGTATTTTAGATTAACATATGATTTGTATTGATTGTCACACAGTGGAAAGTTCAGTACTGAGGAACAAATGTAGAGACCATATAGTAAAATTAATTGTGTACTATGGCCATTTGACCTGTGACGTTTATGCATATCGGCCGCGAGATTTAGTCATGTGACTAGCAATGCAAATGTTGCGAACGAGGTCAAAATTCATCCAACGCTGTAATTTCGTCTCGTCTGACAACGGATTAAAGACAAAATCTGTGTTATGCTGGTAATTTCTACGAAGATAAATGAGTTCCCTATCGATTTAATGTAAGTATGGGTCAATGTAAGATCATTTAAGCTTGCTAGGTCTTATAGCTGGCAACTACCCTACGACGACACCAAATGGTGTCGGCAAATTCCAACTTTTTTTTTTTATAGGGAATGGACTGACCCTACATCCCAACATAAAAAACCAAATATCAAAAATGGGGTGTCACGGGTCAGAGGAAACTGGTACTAATTTCAAGTGACTGTACGTTTGTGTGTATGTATTGTTTTTAGTCGGGGGTAGGTCCAAACACCATTTAAACCCTTTCCGCCACCACCGATCCGGCCTTTGAACTTGTTTTATTACAAAAGTCGGTGGAATAATCTATTGCCCAAAGGCTTTACCGGATGCCCGGTATCCCGACATTCAAGAAACACTCGTCTGTGTCAACAATTCCCAGTTGAATAATCGGTGTAAAGAGACCAGAGTACCTGGCACACCTTGCGCGGACAAATCCACGAGAATATAAAAATATAAATGTTCAGCAATTAACCTTTATAACGCACATAAAATGGCCCCAGAAATCAAAGAATATCCTAATGTCGGATTTTTCTCTTGACAAAACCAAATATGAACGACGAGTAACCTCGGTTTTATGTGTAATATATTGTATACAGTGTATATACTGTATTGCCGTCTGATTTTAGTTCCAATTGAAAATGCATTAACACCGAAGCAGTAATTAGGACAACACGTTTTTGTTTACTCCAACTGAACAGATTATGACACAAACTAGTCATCAAATACCTTGTGTAGTTGTTTGGCTCATGTACTCTATATAATCGCATACAATTTGAACCCAACCTTAATAACATATACCCTGATTTTCCATTGCTTCCAGAGCTTGCAGATCAAGTTCCATGTTGCAAAGGACTAGTTTTTACAGACTGCATATACCCAGATCTGCCAGCTCACTACCGTATACACCCACTGAGAGGTCTGATTTAATTACAAGCAATATAGCTCCTAATATGCAGTCGTATTATAGACCAACAGATCAGGATCAATGTGTTTGGTTCTGCTGACAAGTCCTAACAAGCTGTAATGAATCAGATCTTTAGATACATGTGACAATAGATCAGAGTCTATGCTGTTTGCATTTATATTCGAATTAGCCGCGAGTATATACGATATTCGGTTTTATACTATTGGTTATGATGAATACTAATGCGGCTCGACTGTCTGGATCGGATTTGAGATGGTGAGTGGTGGATTGTACTTTAAACAGGAAGTGAATTTATATTGACGTCAAAGTCAGATAAAATGTTTAATGTTATTAATTATTATGTCAGATTAAGAGCTCGTGCACTGAGGTATATTGAAGTGGAAGCTCATAGAAGACGGGTGCGATGGACTTAAGTTGATCAACAGATAGACACACAACATCACCTTGATTCAAATGGTCTTCACAGATGAATTACATGAGCAGAAATATAATACACATGAATCATGCTTGACACTTTAAAAAATCCAGCTTTATTTAATTAGATACCTCTCCTGATTATTATTCGAAAAGTCGAAATAATGAAAGAACGGTCTTATTACACCAATTTTATTACGTGCTTAAGTATAACGTTGCACATAAATCATTACTCACTGAATATTGACAATTCTCAAACTACAAAGGTAAGCAGACGACAATGCTAAACAAAACAAATAGGAAGGAAAAGACATTGAAATCATTTAAAAAGTATTTATATATATATATATATATATATATATATATATATATATATATATATATATATATATATATATATATATATATCTCTGTCTGTTTGTCTCTCTTAGAGGCTAGTATCTTTGGCCTCGTGTCTGTGAGTGTTATATGTAAATATGATAATTAGCACGGTTCTGATTGTAAGCTCTCATCTACTGGCAACATAAGTAGCTCTCAAACTGTATTAAACATTTTGTTCTCCATATAGATAACTTACTTATGGGTGAATATGAAGTCAATAGTTTATCTAAGAACGAAATTCCAGGTCGTTGCTTCTTTTTACACAGACTTTATAACACCCCCCATAACATTATGTGATGCGCTAATATAGCATAATTGTGACTATTCTTGTTCGTGAAATGCCAAAATTAAATTGACAAAAATTTCAAAATAAAAGTGTAAATAAAGCAGAATAAAATGTTATGATTTGTTAGAATTATTAAACCAGATTTGTTGGATGTATTCGGCTTGTATCAGAGAAGACTATTTATTCAGTTCAGTTCGTTATTTGTATTTATTTGTCTATTTTTACAGCCAGATCTATATTTTTTGTTCTCGTATCCTTTTCTGTTTAAGTAACCCTTGAGGAAGGTCGACACAAGATTGTGCTGGACAAAAACTTCTCCCCGGCAACTCCCACTCGAGAAAAGTTTACCACAATCTCCGCGAAATAGCACATAATCTCCGCGAGCTTAGTGCCCCGGTCGGTTGCCCGTATCTCGAACCCCATACAACGGCACTGTGGTTGACTTGCCTATATCTTCCTTGAGCTTATCCTTATGGATTGTAAGCGATCACAGGGACCGAGGTGAAACATTTTGATTGCACGTTTTGTTAATATGGATTGGTTATGCAGGAATTTATTTGCCTTCGTTGACCACTTCAATGTAAATTTGACTGTCGGAAAGAATTTGCTAGCACATCGCTCAAATTGCGAGAGTTGCTCGAGTTTTTCTGCCTATTTGCTCTCCGCGTCAAGAATAAATTTGCGCAAGATTTCAGGTTTGTTACTTGATTTAGTGGTGATTGCTCAATCCGTCACTTAAATATTGTAATACACATAGAGTATGTACCATTTGCAGTTATTTCTTTGTTTATAGCTTTGTTATATTTTAGTGATTATTTGTTGATTATGGTGGTGGGCTGGTGTAGGGAAGCCATTTCTCAACCCTAGTAAGTAGCCATCTTTTAGGAGGATACGTTATAATGTAAAGTATTTGCGACGCTTAATGATGGTATGGATTAGTATCGTAAACGGATCCTCTTTGATTTCTTAACATGGGGAATTATCTGTATATTATTGGCTATATTTATTTAGTATTATGGGATATGAATAATTATTTGTATTCGGTACTCAGGTTGTCTTTTCTTTTGCATACCGTGAAGAACTTATTTTTGGATTGGAAAGGCTTACAGAAAAATTCATACAAATGAGAAACATGAAAAACCGTTCAAGTCTGAAATTATTACAGTTTCTTGATGTGTGGTCATCTGGTAATTAGAGAAAATTATTTGCAGTGTTTGCTCGTTTAAAAATATTTCAGTTGACGACTGTTGTCTTTAGCTCCCTGGAAACATGGAGAGAAGGGACAGTCAAAAGCAAACTTACGAGGAAGTTGTTGAAGTCTCGGTAGTGAGACCCCTTGCGCGTAACAATATGTTCGCATAAAAGGCTATCATTTTGGTGTCTATTGGTGAATCATTGACTTCAAGATAATTCTGGTCCTTTTACACAAAAACAAGGTTCAGAAACTTCCTTGCATTACAAGCTTGCGTAGAGGAAACAACATCGGTGGTGATGGGGATTACATTATTGGGAGGACTGGATTTTCGAGATTTGTCAATTTAGTTTGTCTGTACAGTATTTAAGAAGGGAGGTTGTTTGGTACAAAAGGGACGAGGATATTAGTGATTAGTGGATACATTCTTATTCTGGTTTAATGGGGTGGTTGTTGCAAGAGATTTTTGGTCTACAAGAGAGGTTTTATCATCAATGTGTTTCATGCATATTCTTAAACGTTTGACTTACGATCTCTGACTATTTTCTGTCAGATCTTTGTATAGTACCTTTCGTCCGACAGTTGGTTGCTGACGGTGCCGTGCCGTTGGAAAAGCATATCTTCCAAGGGGCTTTGTGGTTGGAAGGATTTATCCTCTTATTTTCTTTTATCTAATTCTTTCTATTTACATTGTAAGTCTTGACTTTTAATCAGTGCGGTATGACCACTGTTGTGCTGACATGCCGATGTACCATGGTACATATATGCATACAAACTTTCCACAACCTTCTCTTTTAAATTTGTCATTATTTCTCGCGCTGGCTTTTATTCGGGATGCTACTCTAAAAGCGAATAATGCACCGCTATCGATCTATTGACAACAGATGGCGTTCAGTTAAAGACATATCTTCGAAATAAGGTAGATAGCCAGGTCACCCCAACAGTTTCCCGTAATTAAGCAAATAGCTTTCAGCAAATCTCGTTTGCATTTTTCTTAGAAGATAGACCCTCTCCCTATAATATGAAGTCAAGTCTAGTTATTTTGTTCTATTCCTTTTGTTTAGGCTATATCTTTAATCGTTATTCTTTGTGATAAAATGTAAATAATTATTGTTCTACACGTGTCACAGTATTTTATGTGTTTGTCTATTTGTATGTTATCTCATTGGCACCCTGTGGAAAACATTGGTAAGAAAACTTATTTTCCCAACTCCCTTTAACAACTTTGTTTTAATATATAGCTAATGGTTTGCATTCCCAGCTCGTTCCTTTCCAAATCACAGGGAATCCGGTGCCTATCAAAGCTCATTAGCTATGTCAGTGCGTTGCAATTTTCTCAGTCTGTTTATCGACCCATGCTTTTTCACAGATGCATCATCCCTACGAGTTGGAAGGTAGGCCATATATAAAGACCTTCATTGTAATTGTGATAATTACACGAGAATAAATATCATCAGATGTTTGGGAAAACCTATTACTTCCATTTCAAACAACAGAATAGATCGTTATCTCCAAGATGCTGATTTAGTTTGTGAAGAAGATGGTTTTTAAAATGATTACGGTACCAATAATTATATTTTAATGCAAAATGTATATTTGCTTTTGCCATAATTATTGACTACCGAAGGACATTGGACTCTGTGCTTAGAATTTGTCTCTGGCAACAATTGTGATAGTAGATGCTAAAATCAAGAAGGTTATTGAAATGTTTTGCCGGAATGCCAGATCGAGTAGTATTGTTTTCCAAGTCAGGAATTAGTAGTTTTATATGTACAGTGGTGTAATGATTAATCTAATAACTACGTATGTCTAGCTTCTTCAAGTTAAGGTAACTTTACAAAACGAAAGTCATTCTTATTATGTTATGTTATGTTCTTTGTCTCAAGAAAAGATAGAAAAATGAGTTCATTAACAGAGCTGTTTATATTTGATGCTGTGATTTTAGTAAGATTTATTTCTGGAACATATCTTTTTGGTTTTGAATAATGCATTGTCAATAATGTATTTCATATGCAGATTTGTAAAAGTACTTTAAAGATAAGGAAATCTACATTTGATATCATATTTAATGGCGGTTTAGGAAGAACATTAATTGTGTTCTCTGGTTATGCTAGAACGATTGTCTTTTTGTAGAGAATTCTTTATAGCAATATAGATCCATTTTCATGCATTCTTTATAATATATTGTACCTCTTGCATTGTAAAGATATATCGGTCATATATATTTTAAATAATTGTAGATTTATCGAATTAAAGGATAATCCAATGAGAAAACGAATGCATAGAAGAGACGTAAAAAAATAAATATTATCTCGTAGGTCAAGCGCCGTTATGTCGCGGCATCAAGATAATTGTCGTGACCACAAGGTCATCCAAGATTTCTGTCTCGCGATTAGTCTTTGTAACCGATGCCCATTCCATGCTTTCATGCGATAATGAAAATTGTATGTAGTTTCGGTGAGTAGATGATACGCGGAGAATTTCATAACCATGTTACGTGGCGTTTGGGTTTTGTTTTGTTTGTTTTAATCCGAGCGGTTGAAACGATTTAAAAATCGAGGCGACTATTTCACTACCGTTTTCAGCTTTCTGTTATGTGTAACATATTCTTACGAGTCTACGCTCTTATAATATGTAACAGAAAAGAGTGAGAAGCAACAAGCTTGTAAAATTCAACACTAATTTATATTCCTAAGTTACAAGATGAAAGCAAACAAAGAACTTATGGTATTGGGAATCTAATCCCAAAATGATCCTAGAATTACAGATACAAGTTCTGAATAAACTTTATTAGAAATCCAAATTAAGTCCAACGCTGAAAAGTCTGGACGTGTCTGTGATCATCAGTATAATCATGATGTGCCAACGGTCATTTGTTGGATCACAATAAAATCCGAGAATATATCCTTTTGTTTGAATTAATTTATGAATGTAATTTGTTTAAAATCTAAGACGTTTTCTCCAGTAATATTAATTTAGAGCATTTTATATTTCCAGGGAAGAATATTTTGAATTAGCTTCGCCCAAATTAAAACACTACTTAACAGTGATATAACTTGATTCTGCCAGATGTTACTGCAAGAATTAATAATCTTTATTGCGACAAAATGATATAGTCCTTTATTTGACTTCAGGTCTCAATTAACAGTTTATAAAACAAAACAAATCCCCTCCCCCAAAGATTCTCAAAAAAACCCCCGACAATGCCATGGGGAAATAGCCTTCTAGAGAGGTCTTAATGTTTACAAAATAAAATGTTAGTTATTTTTGGAAAGTCTCTAACTAATATACTATATAACGTGGACAATGTCAGGCACATCAGGTCAGTTGTTGGGGAATCTCAATAACATTGACACAGGCCCATATACACATACATAATAAACCCATAAACATAAAGAAAATTTAGCTATGTATTAGTTGTTTAAATAATACAATTTAACAAAAATTCAATAATTCAGGTCAAGTAGAAAATATTATTGATTTTGGAAAAGATTAGGTCCAATATGCAATGTTTTATTACAATAGTATATAATGAAATAAAAAAGATAAAGAAAATAATTAACAAACAATGCACATTAAATATACACAAGAATATGTTGTCAATTTCACAGGGTTACTCATATACAGGGTTACTTTTGATTTGTATCTTGTCGTATCTCATAAGAAATGTAGCGATATCTACTTCATAGATTTACTGGATATTAAAACATATTTCCACAGGTAATCCGTCAGAGCATGGCAATAAGATTTATAATAATTTCAATATTTATTCAACGATTTTCTTCTGAGTAAATCGATTAAACCAATTCTAGTAAAAATACACACCTTGATATAAAAAAATACGATCAATTCCATATCCTTGACAAAAGACATTTTGTAAAATAATGTTTCTCCCAAACAGACCCTTTTATGCATAAAAAATGCAGACTACCTTTTACCAAAATTATATTTTCTTAGTAAACATATCCATTTTAAACGTTTCCAGACTGTGCTGTTATTTAAAATTCAAATTGCACAAAAATTAACATTTATACGGTATTAGCTTTATAAATCTCACCATCTCCAACTTTGCTACAAAAATATAATTTCATATTAAAGCATCCCTTTTATTGTTATCGTTCTTTCTTATAATCAAACTGTAACATAATATCAAGACCACTCCAGTGGCCTAGCGGTTTGAGCGTCTGTCTTGGAAGATGAAGTCCCGGGTTAGAACCTCGACCGAGTCATTCCATAGACTGCTCAGAATGATACTAGCAGCTGCATCGTTTGGCGATCAGCATTAAAGGGTTAGTGCTAGCACTGGTCGGCCTCGTGTCAGGGAATTGATGCTACTGTCTGTAGCCTGATGCCTCCAGTGCTAGACTTCAATAGAAGCTGTCACTCCGCAAACATCGTAGCGATATGGCTAAAGAATTGTTAAACATACGTCAAAAATCCAAATCATGCACACATAATATCAATCACTAAAAATTTGAATATTATAACTATCATAGATTTTTTACCGATAATCTGAAAAATAAAGCAATAACTCAATAGACACAGCACAATATGTGGCGGAGCAGCTATTAAACAGAATTAGAGTGGCATAGTTACGACATGGCAAAGATGTCTAGATTTCGATATTTCATTTTCACCTCTACATCGGCAATTAATGTCATGACTTCAGTGCATCCTTCGTTTCCTAAGCAACGCAATGCCGCTGCCATTGATCATGGTACCTTAAGCGGCGTTTGCATGCTTGTGGCATGTATAGGATGGTACAGTACATAAACTGGCAGTATTGACTATTTAACAGGCTTAAAATTTAGCTCACATTGTCAAGGAAGAGACGAAAGAGTGAAGTGTTGAGAATATTGGCTTGTAAACCATTCCCGTTTCATGAGTCTCAAATTACTGGAGTTTTGTCATTATTTGTTCAGATTTAGAATGAGAAAATTGTCGATAAATTCTCATGGAGATTTAAAAGCATCTGTCGACCATTAGTGTCATTTGCATTGGAGGAAAGAAATCTTATCCAGGTAAGAAGTTTTGGCATATTTTTTGTTTGCTTGAACTACAAAAAAATGTGACTATGTGTAGAACGTTTTGTAAAAAGAATATTACCCCCCCCAAACCAAACAAGTTTGGCTTTGTTTCAATGCGTAAACAAAACAGTACCCAAATATGTTCGTTCGACCATTGTGGAACTTAAAAGCACACACGCGTACTCTCTTCATAAACTGCCGGAAATGTAGTCATAATTGTTAAGAATAGAGATAATTTTTGTCAAGTACAGTTCCAATTTCCGACCAAAATATTGAACCTTGTTGCCTATCTTTTAATGGGTTGTTCTGTTCAAACATCTGGGTTTTCGAGGGTACATTTTTAGCGTAAGAGATGACTGTCTGTCTCTCCGTCCGTCTTTGAATGCCAGGTATATTATAATTTTTCTGACCTATTGTGTGAAAGATATCTCTCGTTTGGAAGAAATAAATCATATTAATTTAGGTTGGTGGGAATATCAGATTGGCATGACAAAGTCACTGGAGCCAAATCAGTATTTTCTAGCTTCCACTAGTGCCCGCATATAGGAGCAAGGGGTGCAATTACTCCTCCCTCCCTCCATATTTAATCTCTAAATGTAATTTCGCATACATTTGTAAGACTTAATAACTGACCACTTTATGTTTGCTCCCACCTCCACCCCACGAAAATAATTGTGGGAACGCCCCACACCCGCTCGCTTAGTAAGTCACCTTTTAAAAAACCCGATTGTCAATAATGTATATATTATATCTTGACAGACCCAGCTCAATTTTTCTTTTAAAGTTAAAAGGTCAAAGGTCAGAAACTCCGCCTATACAAATATGATCACTGATAAGTGATGTTCGCTGCCACAGTTTTCAATCAAATTTCTTGTCGAAAGCACATTGTTTTTGAAGCAGCAAACTAAATCCTTTGGAAGGACGACAAGGTTAAAAACTCAGATCGCAGTTTTAATTTATATTAAATGATCACTGATGCTGAAATTGTTATTTTGGTATTTTCAAAAAGTGTCAATGTTCTTTTAGCAAATTTTAATCAGACTTCTTCAATGGGTTGCATGAAGGTAAGAAAAGAACTAAATTATAATACATACTTGATAGGTGTATTATTTTTAATTTAATATGTCACACTTTATTACATTTACTAAATACCATGTCAGCAAAACAGATCAATGTAGTCAGCAAACCAGTTCCTAACTTTCATAAGGAATGCATTTTGCTGAAGTTTACTTTATTGTCATTGCTTATGGATGAAATTGGAGATATCTTAAAACGGAGAGAGAGAGAGAGAGAGAGAGAGAGAGAGAGAGAGAGAGAGAGAGAGAGAGAGAGAGAGAGAGAGAGAGAGAGAGAGAGAGAGAGAGAGAGAGAGAGAGAGATCCTTAAATATGTGTGTTTGTACTCATCACACTGGACCACGCACACTTTATTAATGGGGAAACCTGTGGCGTTAGTTCTATGAAGTACAAGTGACTATATATATATATATATATATATATATATATATATATATATATATATATATATATATATATATAAAAGCAATATGGCCATTTGAGTACAAATTCTATATATTTCTCTCTCAGTGATGGGTTTCTTATTTTTCAAGCACTATTATAGTTATATTGATATTATTGCTCTAAAACAACATATTGTCACTTTGACCAAAACACTAATAGTCGACCCAATATTAATTATATTCCGAACATTCTTACTGATATGTAAAATATTTAACTTATTTTAACATTTTGATAATTAACATTATCTACGCTACTAAGCTAATTTTACTATGACACAATAAATAAATAGCCATTTTTTTTTCGTTGCTATCGTCTGCTTGTATTTAGCGCTGAACTACAGGCTCGAGGTTGTTCAGATCTTACCTTTTGGTCAATGGTGAAATCCAAGACTACCCGAATGCAAACGGCACTACCGGTCAGATACTTGTCCGGACCCCAAAATCGGCGAGCAATTATTGCATTTTCTCCAGTGTGTTACAAACTGAACGAATTGTGTCAAACTGTTTTGAAAATTGCAATATTCTTGATTATGACTGGCCTAAGTTGGAAATCAGCAGGAGCAATTAGGATAAACTAACAGGATTGGAGCTACTGAGGGGCGTGAACTCGTGTCTCCCCTTGTGTTATATTATTACAGGTTAGTTTCCTATTTTTATTTATAACAAACCCCCTGTGTGTGTTACGGACACCACGACGACGAGCAATTGTTCTTGGCGTACAATTTGCTCACTATAATTCAGCAGATATTTGCATAAATATGCATGTTTGGACAAATCCTGGTTAATCATCAGAACTGTATGCTAGTATCTTGGTTTCCCAAATAATTTGGTTTGAAGGAATCGCAAGTAGTTCATACTTGACATCACCAGTGTTAAGTAATAACATTTACGTCTACTGACGTAGTATTATGATTTAATTAGTACTTTCCGATTTAATCGCGTATTCCTTAATTGGGGGTTCGAATCTTTGAACAACATTTCAGTAAGCTGTTAGATGGCCTGAGATAACTTACTTATTATCTGGTCAGTAACCTTTACAAGTCCTAGATTACATGGCAACTGCCATAGAAATGCTCGTTAAGCCTCACATTAGCCGATTTAGCTATAATATAATTTCCACTTGGAAAAACACAAAGGTACACCGATCGTTAAGAGGATAGAGATTCTGACTCACTCAAAGCACAGGGTTTAGTCAAATCATAATTAAATTCAGTTAAGTCATTGGCTTACTCAAAATACAATATTCAGAGCAAGTTCCCTTGTGTCGTATCTAAATGAGCCATATAAGTTTAGGAAAAATTTATCCAATTCAGCATCGTAGTTGCAATACACATTTTCACCAAGAATTCAATATACATTTTTGAGCTTTACCGATCACTGTCATCTCACCTTTGCCTGAGTGGGTTAGAGTATCGGGCATGGCTGTTATAGGTGTGTGAGAATGCTTGCCAGTAGCTCTAGGTTCTACCGGTGTTTTCCCGTGTTCTTCCTCCACCAGTTATATTGGCCGCCATGAATAGCCTATAGTGTGCTGAAAATGGCGTTAAACCCACAAGAACAATCTCTATATTTTGTAGAGACATATCGTATGCAGTTTTAAGATGAGAAACATGTCACTGAATGTCTTCATGTTGAAAGCTGCTTTAACAGTTTGTTATGTAATTGTATTGCTAAGTAGTTCTTAATTCATTATTAATATTGCAAGGTTTTGATGAAAAGTAACAAGTTAACATTGGAACAAGATTGGCACAGTCGGATAATTGCGATGCATTGCTATGGTGTTATATTTATTGGGTGACCATACCCACGTCAATGTGGATTATTCCCTGCTATAGTTCGGAAAATTCCAGTGCCGCTATAAGCTAAAACTGTTACAAACTGGCAGAAAAGCCATTTTTCAATTTAACCTTGCTTTGGAATAAATTTGCTAAATGTAATGGATTATGATTGAATTTTGGATCCTTAAATTGGCAGATCTTACCATGTCGTTGTAAATATATCGTTGTTGCTACGTCAATTAGTGCCTCGGTTTTCGACTAATATACAAAGTTATACAAATGTGAAGTATAATAAACAGTGAATAAATAAGGTAATAAAATACATTATGACACCTTGTTAACTTAACTAGTATGAAGGGTGTTTTTTTTTCTTTTCAGAACAA
The DNA here is from genome assembly GCA_016746295.1 of Potamilus streckersoni. Classification (NCBI taxonomy): domain Eukaryota; kingdom Metazoa; phylum Mollusca; class Bivalvia; order Unionida; family Unionidae; genus Potamilus; species Potamilus streckersoni. The sequence continues at coordinate 2,305,073 of JAEAOA010000768.1, read as the reverse complement.
TATGGCAACATAATAGAAAAGATGGTTCTATTTTCTCAGTATAATTAGCAGAATTGTTACGAAGCAGGTGAAATACAATAGTCCACCGTTGTTGAAATGATAGTATTAGGAAATAAAGGAGTTGATTTTTTTTTTATTTGTATGTGAAGGTAATCCACACACCCTGCTATGTAATATCTGGGAATAAAAATCTCGTTAATGCAAAGCCTCACGATATTAAATTTGATGTTATTATTATATACGCGTAACAGAGACAAAAGAGAAGTTGTTTTCTGCTCTTGGATTCCTTGATATCTTCTCGAATAAATTCCCATACGATAACAACTAACCAATTAAAAACTATTTTACAATACCTAGGGCAGGTACAAGTCAACAGTTCATGGACAGTTTATTACAGATTTCCTTGAAAATATAATATACTTTCTAAAAAAATAAACTCTGCCAAACTTTGAAAATCAACTTGCTTTAATTTTATTCTCGATATAAGCAAAAGATCATTGTACATGTTACTACAAACGGAATTATAGTTGATGGAATGTACCCAGCTGTTATCATTGTACTTCATTTTGTTACCTGTTGCACTGCTTTTAAAACGGTACAATAGAGACGGAGATACACTGCATCTCATTACTAACCACGGATTTACGATAATAGCGATCCGAATACTCCCATTAGTCCTGTGTACAGAAAAGTCTCAACGTCATTTAACAATTATGATGTCTGATTAGTTAGTAATTGGATGATAACCAATCAAACGTCACAAGGTTTAGATGAGTCAGATCTGACACAGATAAAGTTATAACCTTATGACCTAGGGGTAGGGGCGCTACAGTATCCAAAGTTGGTGTTATTGGTCACAGATGCAGCTATTTCAGCATTTTCCCCAAAAGTTATTATATGACTGAAAATTTTTTTTTTTTTTTTTTACCTATTTTGAACAAATATTGTTTTAAAATGTATTCGCGATGAAGTTTTTCACATTTATCAATTAATTAAAAGTGTGGAAATCCAACGGGCGAAATGTAATTAGTGATCCTGTTTTTTAATTTGTAAGCTAACTAGTTCTTCATATTTTTCGAAGACTTGTCTCAGAAGCACGAGGCCGGAACGATATGATGGACAAAAAATAACGCCATAATGATGAGCTAGCAATAACAATGCCAGTATCTCGTGTTTTATCATCTTCCAGATCGTACAAACATGAATAAAAATATACAGTTGTAAGAATAATTTGCTTATCTGGAGTTGGTAAATGTTTCAAGTTTTAAAGACATTTCTAAGAACGTTGAAAGGAAGATGATGAAGATTTTCATAAAGCTGGGAAACATAGTTACATTTCAATGCATAACTGAATGCGGAAATGAAGTTTTAAAGGAAGATGGTTCGATATTTAATACTGCATGGATTAAATAGGAAAGAAATCTAGGTATGTACTCAAACCTGTATGTATTTAAACGAGGTTTAATTCAAATTCTATACATAAGAAGGTTATATAAAATGTGAGGTAAGATGTTTCTGTACCTCTTTATATCTCTTAAAATAGCTACTCAAGGAAATAATAATAAAATAATTGTCTATTAACAATATTGTTTAAAATGCGAGCAAAACCAATTACTACTACCTTCTTCAGAAGATAACGCGAGTCATCACATAAGGCCACGCGCATGTTTCCTTCCTTTTTTTTAAAAAAAAATTGTATGTACTTCAATGCGTCAGTTTTTATTTAAATTCAAGAATCATTTGTTGAGAGTAATATTTTTTTTGGTATAATACTTTTCGTCATGCACCAAACTGAATATGAGTACTGGAAAATGCAAGGAAAGAGCTCAATAAAATAATCTGGAATGCAAATCACTTATAAGCCATTTTGTTTCACGTCGTCAGAGTTGCTGCAGATATTGGTGAGACTGAGAATATATCGCTTACATCATGTCGTGATAGTCATGGCATTTGGCATTTAATCAGCCTCATACAAAAGACGGGATTGCCACTGCAAAATGAAAAGTTACAGCAGCAGACATCATTTGTCTTAAATGTATAATGCTTTTTTTTTATTCTTTAGTTGCCATGTGATATTTTTGATTTTGAGTTATTGGCTTTGGCTACATATTAAGTTCGGCGAATACGAACACGCGTGCATAATATGCTTTTTGGAATATCATACTTCATCTCTATCCTGTAAGACGGTACTCACGTCTTGTAAGCTGGTAAGTAGTTGTATGCTATGGAATAATGGGGCATTTTCGGTTTTGTCGTTATAACATAAAATTTTTTAACACATCTTCTATGCAGACTGTTTATACGGCTTAAATCTAATTTTTTCCTTGAACTATTAGTATAGAATATTTAGCAGTTCTCAACGTACGATAGACTTTGCCGGGAATTTAAAATGACGCAGTTTATGTAGATTGTGTGTTTGGTTTCCCGATGGTAACTATTTTACGTTAACGAAGATGATTGTGCAGCTTTTAACGTGATTACTCATGGAATTGTTTTCAACCTTTATAATGAAATTTTTTCATGATATATTTACAGATGTTCTATCTTATTTCTCTTTTCAAGAACCGCATTTGCAGCACAAGATACACTGCTGAACACATTTTAGGGCATACCTGTATTAAAGATGATGCACCTCCTGCTTTTTTTTTAAATTGCTAAATTTAAGTTTGATTGCTTGTAAAATGGTGGACCTATTCAGCTGAAGTTTTATATATGTAATAAATACGATGAACTTTGTTGGAACTAACATATGTTATACAATAGTTCAGAATGTCCCTTTAACTGAAGGTCTGCTTGTTTGGTTCATTGATATGGTTACTATACATCTTTGTAGCAATCTGGCCAGAAACTTGAACATTATTACCATTACATGTACACTGCTACTGATGCTTATTATTATTATTATTATTATTATTATTATTATTATTATTATTATTATTATTATTATTATTATTATTATTATTATTATTATTATTATTATTATTATTATTATTATTATTATTATTATTATTATTATTATTATTAAATTTCCTTTTAATGTCGAAAAAAATATTATATTTGTGTTTCAGAATCAAGTTTTACTTTTGTTTTGAGTGACAAAGCTTGTTACGGTTACAACCAAACACACCCATATTATATATTTTGGTACAATTTTAATAGTGTTTTTTTTCTCCTATGCACACTTTAGAACAAAAAAACTATTTATATTGTTATGAAACAAAAACAAAGTAACTTTTATAGCTGGGATTACACAGTTAGCAATTAATGTCTTACACAATGAATGAATTGATATTTCAATCTCTTCGTTGTCTTAAAAAATTCTCAAACCTCCTCAGACCTTCTCAAACCTCATCAAACCTCCACAGGCTTTGTTCCATCATCTCTGTTTGTCAATTTAATTTTAAGTCTAAACCAGTGGACAGATTTTCAAAATAAATTTTTTATATAATAAAGAAGCTTAATTTGATTTTGAACACGATTTATCAGCGATGTGATTTTAATGTTTTAAATCCGATTATTTAGTCAATACCTTTGTATAATGAAACCAGAGAAACGTGAAGAACAATTTTAGGAAAATATTAGGATATGTTTCATGAGTGTCACTCACAAATTAAGATTTTAAGAAAGTTTAAATTATTAAATTTTTAAAAGTGTTCCTGATGACTCATGGATTTTTTTCTTGTGCTGGATGATAGTTTTAAAAACGTTCTGTTGAATTTAAAATTGTTAAAAATGATATAATACAAAAATACTTGGCAACATGACTAAGCAAATATATTCGCATTTTGTAATTATAAATTAATTATACCTGGATAGTTGTCAATACTTCATTGATGTGATCAATACAAATAAGAATAATTTCTTAATGTAAAATGGAAAGTGCGAATATGCGTACGTAAGTTAAAAATGTCGTGTTGCAATTTTTGTATCCTTGTTTGTATTCATTAATAGAATATGTCAACTTTGCAAGAAAAACATTGTGAATAGATATAAATGCAACGCAAAACACAACTGCATATAATCTATCAGTAAAACTACAGTATTTAAGATTAAAAAAGTATTACGATTTTCTATGTGAATTTGTTGCCCGATTCATTGCTCGGTTTTGTCTTTCACATTTCGCAGTTTATGGCTTAAACAAAATAGCTCGCACATCCCGTTTGATTTTTTATTTTCCCGGTAAATAATTGCCGGAAATTTTAATCATTAGATGTTATTCGTTGAATATTAAAGATATTTTTTTTTGTTTTACTTATTGGCACTCGCCTTTCCAAAAATGCGGAGAGCGTAGGATATTCGCATCCATACGACCATCATTACACTTAGATACTTCATCGCGAGAAGATATGTCGCTTGCCACATAAGGGGGAAAGGGGCTAAGGTCACAATATAATACCTTTGACGTTTGCGTGACTTTTTTGAAATTCCGGTCTTTAACTTTAGGACAATATGAGATTTCAGAATGATATTTGATATACATATACGTCATCTTGTACCGCAACGTGACTCCTTTCTTCAAGGTCAAGGTCATGTTTAAGTATTTTCTTTTTTCTATCACACTTTCTTTTCCTCTTGATAACTTTAGAACTGTTTGAGATTTAGCACGAGACTTTGTTTAATTAATGTTATAATTAGCATGCTCTGTGCATCAAAATGGAGGTTTTACCTTCAAGGTATTTGCCATGGTTTTACATGTTGAAGTTTTCTATTTCAATTTCCTGTCCACTCTTTACTTCTATCTCATTTCAGATGAAAGGATGACACTTCTTACTACTACTAGTATGTTATTTCATTATTTCTCGTACAACATTGATAGTCCCATTTTCAATCTCACAGGCCACTAGTTTGCTTTCAATAATGCCATTCTGCCTTCAAACTACATCTGTTTAAAATAAATGGATGAATTCTGCTATACTTTTCAGATTTAATCTAGAAGACGTGTTGAATTGCACGTTTGAGGAACTGTCTTCAAAGTTAAGGACACATCTTAATATTTTAACTTTTATTTTGTGTTTTTTTTTCTTGATATTATAAAATCTGTTTGAGATGCAATGATGAATCCTGTTGCACTTGACCTTCTTAATTTGATGTAGTCTCTTACATTAGTTTTACCTCCAAGGTCAAGGTCACTTGCTATTTTTAAGTAATCCCTTCAATAATTTTCTGATTTCGTTACTTTATATACCTGTCCAGTAACTTTGCAGCTCTATCTTAAATGTCCAAGTCCAATTTATTGATTTTAAACTTTAATGATTCACCATGGTTGATAGAGGCCACAATTCACTGAATTTGATTGTTCAGACGTATTCTCTTGATGCAGTGAAATCGTTCTTTAAAATCCTTTGTTACATAAAATCCAAGTCAACTTCATTGAGCAGAATGATGTTAAATAAAGAAAGCTGTTAAGAAGGTGTGATGAAAAAAAAAAACTTGTGAGAAAGTGTAATACAATCATGAATGGAAACGTCTGTTTTGTGACAATTTTTGAACCGCAAAGATATGTAGAGTGCGTCTGTGGCATATAATGTACGCCATAGGACAAGGTCGGATTTTATTGTTACTGTCCTTCCAGTTGGTAATATTAATATTTTTTTTTTATTTCGTCAAGGTCTGGAGATTATCTTTGATGATTTTTAGCAGATCTTTGGCATTTTTCGAGATTTCTTGACTTTAAAATACTTATTGTTTGTTGGTCAATTGACAGCCACTAAAACGTGTATGGGTGATTACGGCATCATCAAGGGAACACCACGCATTTCATATGGTAATCCCTGTAATATCAATACAAATCCCAACATAAGATCATCTTAAGTGTTTCTTTCGTAATGGAAAAGACAACCATGTTAAACAGGGCTAATATCCGTGTAATTATCTGTTAGCAAAAGAAACGATTTCCTAAATGTATCCAGTTGTAAGGAAGTCGTTCAACAGCAACTGTATCTAAGGTTTCGTATGCGGTCTTATGTTATGAAGGGAAAGATGAAATGACAATCAGTATACTTTAACCTATGATTATCTAGGTAACTCGTTAAGTTTTTCATTAAAAAAGTCTCGTGAGAACATACAACTGAGACCATTTTAATTATTCCAAAAAGTCTATTCATTATGAAAATCTATAACCTCCCCATCGGATGCTTTTCTTTCTGGCTTACAGATAATTGCTGTATAAAAATAGAAATCAGTAGGAAATATCAAATCAACTGAACAGATCAGATATAGAGATTCAGATAAATTTTGACATCAAAACGAATAGCGGCAAAACTATTGCAGCATAGCTGGACAAATACTAATTAGTCCAGTGTCTATCAGAAAAAGGAGGGAAATTATGAATAGAGTTCAATTTAGTAAGCAGTACAGACATCAAGGTCCATAATACCGTTACATGTGGTAGGTAACATCCTTTTAACTTTTTGCATTTTTTTCATGAGATTTTATTTTAGTACTTCTTATGGTAATAAAGTCGCATTTGATACAAGTTTAACAGATACTTTAGACAAAGGTAAATCACACTTAATACCGTTTTAACCGCCACTTTAGACAAAGTTAAGTTACACTTGATACAATTTTAATAGACACTTTAGACAAAGTTAAGTCGCATTTGATATAATTGTAACAGACACTTTAAACAATGTTTAAAGGACTAGTTCTGTGCCTGGTTTGTAGAACTCTAGCAAATTTGATCAAACTATTTCAATCCTTTCGATCTAACAGATCAGTGTGATATTACTAAAAAAATATTCAATATGGAAATTAATGTCACATTTGACCGACGAAACGGATTACATTGCTTATCTAAGAGAGATAATGACAGATAAAGATCTTAGAATGCAGTGCAAACAAAATAGCTATTTTTAAAAGATGACGCAATATAGGCAGAATAACTTTTACTTCAAAAATGTTTACATAAAGTAGTATGAATTTGAAATAAAATTTCTGTACTTACAATGATAATAAATTCATATCTGATAGATCTTGATTAGGAAGATTGTTTATGACGCTAAAAGAAAAACAATAATTAGTTTTCAGAACCTTAAATAATTGGAACAAATTTGTTGTATCAATCAAGGTAAAGGTTCGGGTTGTGGTTTCTAGATGACATTTGAAATCAAATACAAAACATAAAAGCTGTCATCATAATTGAATGAAAACAAGAATATCCAAGTACCTATCAATAAAAATAAATACTATTTGAAGTGCCGCATCAGATGTTAAATCATTTTCAATCACATTTTCTCTTTATATATATATATATATATATATATATATATATATATATATATATATATATATATATATATATATATATATATATATATATATATAATTAAAGTAAAGGGTAAATTTTGTGTGAAATTCCTTCATTAATTCATTTTCATTGAATAGACTTATAATACTCAATGAGTATTTTGAAACAAATAAGTTATTGATTCTTTTTACATAATCTGTTGCTAGAGATACTAGTGTTAACAGATCGATGTCAAAAGCAAAGTTTCAGGTTTGTTATAGGGTATTTATGCAAAACAACTCTCTCTCTCACACACGGACACACACACACACACACACACACACACACTGAAAAATTGGCTGAAAATGAATTTGTTGATTAACCAGCCTTATCTTACATTTGTGTCTTATTGCAGAATTTTACACTCGTGTTAAATTGCAAATCAGGAAAATATATAATGCATAACCTGATCTTGAAAATGATTGCCACGTGAATATTTTGCTTCACTTGTGTATAGTTTGACTGCATGGATATTATCGTTTATTTATGTATGTTTAAATTGCATGGATATCACTCTGCATATATATCACTATTCACTTGTGTATATTTAGATTGTATGGATATCAATGTTCACTTGTGTATGTTTAGATTGTATGGATATCAATGTTCACTTGTGTATATTTAGATTGTATGAATATCAATGTTCACTTGTGTATATTTAGATTGTATGAATATCAATGTTCACTTGTGTATGTTTAGATTGTATGAATATCAATGTTCACTTGTGTATGTTTAGATTGTATGAATATCAATGTTCACTTGTGTATATTTAGATTGTATGAATATCAATGTTCACTTGTGCATGTTTAGATTGTATGAATATCAATGTTCACTTGTGTATGTTTAGATTGTATGGATATCAATGTTCACTTGTGTATGTTTAGATTGTATGAATATCAATGTTCACTTGTGTATATTTAGATTGTATGGATATCAATGTTCACTTGTGTATGTTTAGATTGTATGAATATCAATGTTCACTTGTGTATGTTTAGATTGTATGGATATCAATGTTCACTTGTGTTTGTTTAGATTGTATGAATATCAATGTTCACTTGTGTATGTTTAGATTGTATGAATATCAATGTTCACTTGTGTATATTTAGATTGTATGAATATCAATGTTCACTTGTGTATGTTTAGATTGTATGGATATCAATGTTCACTTGTGTATATTTAGATTGTATGGATATCAATGTTCACCTGTGTATGTTTAGATTGTATGAATATCAATGTTCACTTGTGTATGTTTAGATTGTATGGATATCAATGTTCACTTGTGTATATTTAGATTGTATGAATATCAATGTTCACTTGTGTATGTTTAGATTGTATGGATATCAATGTTCACTTGTGTTTATTTAGATTGTATGGATATCAATGTTCACTTGTGCATGTTTAGATTGTATGGATATCAATGTTCACTTGTGTATGTTTAGATTGTATGGATATCAATGTTCACTTGTGTATATTTAGATTGTATGGATATCAATGTTCACTTGTGTATGTTTAGATTGTATGAATATCAATGTTCACTTGTGTATGTTTAGATTGTATGGATATCAATGTTCACTTGTGTATATTTAGATTGTATGGATATCAATGTTCACTTGTGTATGTTTAGATTGTATGGATATCAATGTTCACTTGTGTATATTTAGATTGTATGGATATCAATGTTCACTTGTGTATGTTTAGATTGTATGGATATCAATGTTCACCTGTGTATATTTAGATTGTATGGATATCAATGTTCACTTGTGTATGTTTAGATTGCATGGATATCAATGTTCACCTGTGTATGTTTAGATTGTATGGATATCAATGTTCACTTGTGTATATTTAGATTGTATGTATAACAATGTTCACTTGTGTATGTTTAGATTGTATGGATATCAATGTTCACTTGTGTATATTTAGATTGTATGGATATCAATGTTCACTTGTGTATGTTTAGATTGTATGGATATCAATGTTCACTTGTGTATATTTAGATTGTATGGATATCAATGTTCACCTGTGTATGTTTAGATTGTATGGATATCAATGTTCACTTGTGTATGTTTAGATTGTATGGATATCAATGTTCACTTGTGTATGTTTAGATTGTATGGATATCAATGTTCACCTGTGTATGTTTAGATTGTATGGATATCAATGTTCACTTGTGTATATTTAGATTGTATGGGTATCAATGTTCACTTGTGTATATTTAGATTGTATGGATATCAATGTTCACTTGTGTATATTTAGATTGTATGTATATCAATGTTCACTTGTGTATATTTAGATTGTATGAATATCAATGTTCACTTGTGTATATTTAGATTGTATGGATATCAATGTTCACTTGTGTGTGTTTAGATTGTATGGATATCAATGTTCACTTGTGTATGTTTAGATTGTATGGATATCAATGTTCACCTGTGTATGTTTAGATTGTATGGATATCAATGTTCACTTGTGTATATTTAGATTGTATGTATATCAATGTTCACTTGTGTATATTTAGATTGTATGGGTATCAATGTTCACTTGTGTATGTTTAGATTGTATGGATATCAATGTTCACTTGTGTATATTTAGATTGTATGGGTATCAATGTTCATTTGTGTATATTTAGATTGTATGGATATCAATGTTCACTTGTGTATGTTTAGATTGTATGAATATCAATGTTCACTTGTGTATGTTTAGATTGTATGGATATCAATGTTCACTTGTGTATATTTAGATTGTATGAATATCAATGTTCACTTGTGTATGTTTAGATTGTATGAATATCAATGTTCACTTGTGTATATTTAGATTGTATGGATATCAATGTTCACTTGTGTGTGTTTAGATTGTATGGATATCAATGTTCACTTGTGTATGTTTAGATTGTATGGATATCAATGTTCACCTGTGTATGTTTAGATTGTATGGATATCAATGTTCACTTGTGTATATTTAGATTGTATGTATATCAATGTTCACTTGTGTATATTTAGATTGTATGGGTATCAATGTTCACTTGTGTATGTTTAGATTGTATGGATATCAATGTTCACTTGTGTATATTTAGATTGTATGGGTATCAATGTTCATTTGTGTATATTTAGATTGTATGGATATCAATGTTCACCTGTGTATGTTTAGATTGTATGGATATCAATGTTCATTTGTGCATGCTTATATATCATGGATATGTGTATTGTGTGCGTTTTTATTTTTTAACCTAGCTTTATAAATTTTAGTCATATCGCTACGATGTTTCCACTGTGGCAGTTTATAGTGATGTCCAGCACTCGAGCATCGTATCGGCATCATATTCGACCAATTCACAATATTTTGACATCAGGCCAACCAGTCTTCACATTAACCCATTGATATTGGACGCCAATCAAGGCAGCTGCCTGTACCAAACATTTTTTAAATAAAAAAATGGTATGACTCAGCCGGGAATCGAGCCTGTGAACTGTATGTTTGGATAGGTTGGATCTCATTGTTAACTGGTGTATATTTGGATAGGTTTGATCTCGCTGTTAACTGGTGTATGTTGGATAGCATTGATCTCACTGTTAAACTTTGTATATTTGGATAGGATGGATCTCGTTGTTAACTGGTATATATTTGGATAGGACGGATCTCGCTTTTAACTGGTGTATATTTGGATAGGCTGGATCTCGCTGTTAACTGGAGTATGTTGGATAGCATTGATCTCACTGTTCAACTTTGTATATTTGGATAGGATGGATCTCGTTGTTAACTGGTGTATATTTGGATAGGTTGGATCTTCCTGCTAACTCGTGTATATTTGGATAGGACGGATCACGCTGTTAACTGGTGTATGTTGGATAGCATTGATCTCAATGTTAAACTTTGTATATTTGGATAGAATGGATCTCGTTGTTAACTGGTGTATATTTGGATAGGTTGGATATATTTTAATAGGGCGGATCACGCTGTTAACTGGTGTATATTTGGATAGGATGGATCACGCCGTTAACTGGTGCATATTTGGATAGGTTGGATCCAACTGCTAACTGGTTTGTATTTGGATAGGACGGACCACGCTGTTAACTGGTGTATATATGGATAGGACGGATCTCACTGTTAACTGGTGTATATTTGGATAAGACTGATCACGCTGCTAACTGGTGTATATTTGGACAGAACGGATCTCGCTGTTAACTTGTATATATTTGGATAAGACGGATCACGCTGTTAACTGGTGTATATTTGGATAGGTCGGATCTCGCTGTTTACTGATGTATATTTTAACAGGACGGATCTCGCTTTTATCTGGTGTATATTTGGATAGGATGGATGTCGCTGTTAACTGGTGTATATTTGGATAGGATGGATCTCGCTGTTAACTGGTGTATATTTGGATAGGCTGGATCTCGCTGTTAACTGGATTATATATGGATAGGCTGGATCTCGATGTTAACTGGTGTATGCTGGGGAGCATTGATCTCACTGTTTATCTGGTATATATTTGGATAGGCTGGATCTCGATGTTAACTGGTGTATGTTGGATAGCATTGATCTCACAGTTAAACTTTGTATATTTGTATAGGATGGATCTCCATGTTAACTGGTGTATGTTGGATAGCATTGACCTCACTGTTAAACTTTGTATATTTGGATATGCTGGATCTCGATGTTAATTGGTGTATGTTGGATAGCATTGATCTCACTGTTTATCTGGTGTATATTTGGTTAGGCTGGATTTCGATGTTAACTGGTGTATGTTGGATAGCATTGATCTCACTGTTAAATTTTGTATATTTGGATAGGCTTGATCTCGATGTTAACTGGTGTATGTTGGATAGCATTGATCTCACAGTTAAACTTTGTATATTTGTATAGGATGGATCTCGATGTTAACTGGTGTATGTTGGATAGCATTGATCTCACTGTTTATCTGGTGTATATTTGGATAGGCTGGATCTCGATGTTAACTGGTGTATGTTGGATAACATTGATCTCACTGTTAAACTTTGTATATTTGGATAGGCTGGATCTCGATGTTAACTGGTGTATGTTGGGTAGCATTGATCTCACTGCTAACTGGTGTATGTTTGGATAGCATTGTGTATATTTGGATAGGAGGGATCTCACTGCTAACTGGCGTATATTTGGATAGCATTGATCTTACTGCTAACTGGTGTATGTTTGGATAGCATTGTGTATATTTAGATAAGATGGATATTACTCTTCACTTATGTAAGAAACTTTATTTTGTTAAAAGAGACATTTTATAGCTTCATAAAATATTTTAAAACTTGATAAATGTTTTAATTACTTATGGCCATGTATACATTAGAGTATGAGGACATGATCTTTTTTCTGATATTTTACTTGTATTCTTTACTATGTACTGGCAGCTTCTGGAATCATTGATCTATTTATCAGAGCCAATTAGCAATTGGTCGAAGTTACCAATATTCAGTAAGCAGAAAATTGCTTCAAATCCTTTAGATTTTATTCCCGTGTTATGGTCAAAAGGATTGTTTATGATGTACACAGGAACGCAACTTGTTCTGTGTGCATGTGCGCATTTGTATCTTTGTTTATGTGTAAATGTGTGAGTACTGTGAGCATTTTGAAATTTAACACAAATGCGAATGCAAGACTTTAAGAATTGCTTATTCCGGTTAAATATATACAAAACATTCATAATTGTTTAGTCGTCACGGGCAAGTGATTGCTTAAAATAGATAGTTATTTGATGTGTATTGCTTTATGTTATAAACTATTATTAAGATAAATTCTTTGGTATGAAAAGAACCTAATACATGCTAGAAAATGTTTTAGATAATTTCAAAACAGTTGCTTGATGAAAATGTAGACCCGGAACAAGAGAACGAGTGAGCAATAAAAAAAATTCAAAACTTTCCTGTCTCACAGCGGCATCTACAATTAATTTATGTTACTAAAAGTACCATAGGGTTCACGTAGTAGTGGACGATAGTATAAAACATACCCATCTTTGTAATGATTGTGCATAGCATTATATAGTAGTTTAGGATCATGACCACCAATTTAGATCTTTAATTACTTCATTTGAAATTACATGCGGATTTGTTTAAGTTGACCCATAAACAACCCTTAATCAATTGAGAAGTCTGCTGACAAAAACTCTTCCCGGCCTTATGGAAACATACATTTCTTGTTTCCCAATTAAAAATTATATCTCCTAATGATTAGCTGAAACTTTTCATAACCAGAAAAAGTATATCTTAGTGAAAACAAACAGTTTTGTGTCATTTCTAGTTTCGTAGCGGTAGTGTGGAATAAAATTGCTACAAAAGTCGGGGCTTGCTTTATCTGCTTCTTGCATTCCGGAATTTTTTAAAATAGATCATTAAAGCTGGAATTCATAAAAGGCTAAATGATGCTGTTCTTCCTCAGTGCAATCATCCTGATGATTTAAGGCATACATTCGAATTTTAAACATGATGCGACTTTAATTTGTCGCTCTTTGACATTGAAGCAGTGCAAAACCAATCGATAAAACAGTATCAACATGTATACGACTTTTCCACAAATAACCTACTGAGAATCACATGGTTTGATTGGTCTTTGTCTCTAAGCTCTGCTAAGATATAGTTTTAAAAAAATAAAAGACAGTGTGTGTGATTTAGATTTTTAACGTAACTTTAACAATTTTTCAGTCATATCGCTATGATGTCTGCATTGTGACAGTTTATAGCGATGTCTAGCACTGGTAGCATCATGCCGCATACATGTGGCATGATGTCCCACCCAGTCACATTATCCTGACACCAGGCGAACCAGTCCTAACACTAACCTCTTAATGCTGAGCGCCAAGCGAGACCACTGTTAGTTCCATTTTTATATATAAAAAAGTCTCTCGTATGACTCGGCCGGGGTTTGAACCTGCTACCTCCCGCATCCGAGTCGGATGTTCTAGCCACTTGGCCACCGTAGCAATTAAATGAAAGACACCATCTTACTTTAATTTTGATTGTCTCAACACATTCATCTACTCTTGGATTAGCAAAATTCGTTAACAGCGTGCTACATTGGAATCCCATATCTGAAATAACAGTTTGTCTCCATGTTGTTTTTTTTTTACTACAGAATTGAAAGGAGGTTATTCCATTTGCGTATTGAAATGACTGTTCTTAAAATGGCTGACAGTGGCATTGTTGCTCGTTTCTTTTCGCAAATGTTTCAAACTAGAGCCTGTATAATCTATATCTCTTGTGAGATTTATTTTATATGGGCATTGAACAGAAATTTATGATAGCTGACACTGATTTCACGAAGACGAATGTGAAATTCATATTTTATGTATCACAAATAATAAAATCGTTATAATTATTTAGACATAACTGCAAAATTTTGAACTTAAATTGCATGGTAACAAGAATTCTGCACCCTCGAAGTTTATGGTTATTTTAATATAGTGCCTAATTCATGGAGTCTATATTGACCATATTATTATTATATGTTTTAAGAGTGTTATGTCTTAAAAACTGACTGGACTTGTGCTTTAAATGACCACATAATTTTAATTAGCATGAGACACACATTTATTGTTTTTAAAATGCGGGATGAAATAAAACATAAAAGACCTTGTTATTACTGTTAGTAATAATATACATACAAGTTTGGAATCAAGCCTGTAAATGTGGACAGGCGTAGGAATATTCTGAATGTGTGAAAGTTTTTTCTCTTTCTTTTTATCATAATGTGGCACAGATATGCTGTGCCCATCCAAGTTTGCCTTTCACGAGCTGAAAGTGGTTGGTTTTATGCAAGCACTTTTTATACTGGCATCTTGAGCAAAACTATATACGATCAACTGATTCTTTATATCTTTCCAATATGATTAAACTCAGATCTCAACAGTCCTCTTTGGAAATATTATAGGTCGAAACAAAAATACAGTCTCACCATACTTGCTGCGACGAAATCTCATGCATTTCCTGCAAAATTACAATTTTCTAAAGGATCCCAAAAATTAATGAGACCGTCAAGAGCCCAAACATCGACACTGCCTTTCTGCATCTATATCACCAATAATAATAATGCTGCAATGACAGAAAACCATTTACTAGCATATCAACAATGCAATCTCATCTGCCATTTCCATTCTAACAACTAGCCCCAAAGGCAGAAAATTCCATTCTAACAACTAGCCCCAAAGGCAGGACATTCCATTCTAATAACTATTCCCAAAGGGAGGACATTCCATTCAAACATATTACCCTGAAGGCGAGACATTCCATTCTAACAGCTAGCCCCAAAGTCAGGACATTCCATTCTAACAACTAGCCTCAAAGGCAGGACATTCCATTCTAAAATCTTACCATGAAGGCAAGACATTCCATTCTAACAACTAGCCCCAAAGGCAGGACATTTCATTCTAACAACTAGCCCCAAAGGTAGGAAATTCCATTCTAACAACTAGCTCCAAAGGCAGGACATTCCATTCTAACATCTTACCTTGAAGGCAGGACATTCCATTCTAACAGCTAGCCCCAAAGGCATGACATTCCCTTCGAACATCTTACCCTAAAGGCAGGACATTCTATTCTAACAGCTAGCCCCAAAAGCAGGACATTCCATTCTAACAACTAGCCCCAACGCAGGACATTCCATTCTAACATCTTACCCTGAAGGCAGGACATTCCATTCTAACAACTAGCGTCAAAGGCAGGACATTCCATTCTAACAACTAGCCTCAAAGACAGGACATTCCATCATTCTAACGACTAGCCCCATAGGCAGGACATTCCATTCTAAGAATTAGCCCCAAAGGCAGGACATTCCATTCTAACAACTAGCCTCAAAGGCAGGACATTCCATTCTAAAATCTTACTCTGAAGGCAAGACATTCCATTCTAACAACTAGCCCCAAAGACAGGACATTCGATTCTAACAACTAACCCCAAAGGCAGGACATTCCATTCTAACAACTAGCCCCAAAGGCAGGACATTCCATTCTAACAACTAGCCCCAGAGGTAGGAAATTCCATTCTAACAACTAGCTCCAAAGGCAGGACATTCCATTCTAACATCTTACCCTGAAGGCAGGACATTCCATTCTAACAGCTAGCCCCAAAGGCAGGACATTCCATTCTAACAACTAGCCCCAAAGGCAGGACATTCCCTTCGAACATCTTACCCTGAAGGCAGGACATTCTAATCTAACAGCTAGCCCCAAAAGCAGGACATTCCATTCTAACAACTAGCCCCAACGCAGGACATTCCATTCTAACATCTTACCCTGAAGGCAGGACATTCCATTCTAACAGCTAGCCCCAAAGGCAGGACATTCTATTCTAACAACTAGCGTCAAAGGCAGGACATTCCATTCTAACAACTAGCCTCAAAGACAGGACATTCCATTCTAACGACTAGCCTCAAAGGCAGGACATTCCATTCTAACAACTAGCCCCAAAGGCAGGACATTCCATTCTAATAACTAGCCCCAAAGGCAGGACATTCCATTCTAACATATTACCCTGAAGGCAGGACATTCTATTCTAACAACTAGCCCAAAAGGCAGGCCATTCCATTCTAACAACTAGCCCCAAAGGTAGGAAATTCTATTCTAACAACTAGCCCCAAATTCAGGACATTCCATTCTAACAAATAGCCCCAAAGGCAGGACATTCCATTCTAACATCTTACCCTGAAGGCAGGACATTCTATTCTAACAACTAGCCTCAAAGGTAGGACATTCCATTCCAACATCTTACCCTAAAGGCAGGACATTCCATTCCATTCTAACAACTAACCCCAAAGGCAGGACATTCCATTCTAACAACTAGCCCTAAAGACAGGACATTCAATTCTAAGAACTAACCCCAAAGGCAGGACATTCCATTCTAACAACTAGCCCAAAAGGCAGGACATTCCATACTAACATAAATACAATTCTTACTATTCGATATTCTTGTCATCTTTAAAAACACATACTTTTTCAAAACAAACTGAATATTTTCTAATTTATAAAAACATGGCAGATGCACTGTTCTACCTTTGAAGGTTTTTATAACAATCGAAGACTATTATTAAAACCAATAAGTTTTCTTTTCATACATTTATTAAAGTTTGCCTTCAGCGGTGCACAATACTTTGCGCAGCAATACGATTTTAATAATGTAATTTTCATATTAAAATAAAAATTTCTAAATTTATGGAAAGCATGTTTGTTAGAAATAATAAATCTGCAATGGATGTATCTTTATCATCTAAGCGATGCGAGTTTAAAATATGATCCAAATAAGTATTTCTGTTGACATATGACCCAAACAAGTATTTCTGTTGACATATGACCCAAACAAGTATTTCTGTTGACATATGACCCAAACAAGTATTTCTGTTGACATATGACCCAAACAAGTATTTCTGTTGACATATGACCCAAACAAGTATTTCTGTTGACATATGACCCAAACAAGTATTTCTGTTGACATATGACCCAAATAAGTATTTCTGTTGACATATGACCCAAATATGTATTTCTGTTGACATATGACCCAAATAAGTATTTCTGTTGACATATGACCCAAATAAGTATTTCTGTTGACATATGACCCAAATAAGTATTTCTGTTGACATATGACCCAAATAGGTATTTCTGTTGACATATGACCTAAATAAGTATTTCTGTTGACATATGACCCAAATAAGTATTTCTGTTGACATATGACCTAAATAAGTATTTCTGTTGACATTCATCCAAATAAGTATTTCTGTTGACATATGA
The DNA here is from genome assembly GCA_016746295.1 of Potamilus streckersoni. NCBI lineage: Eukaryota > Metazoa > Mollusca > Bivalvia > Unionida > Unionidae > Potamilus > Potamilus streckersoni. The sequence continues at coordinate 2,287,050 of JAEAOA010000768.1, read as the reverse complement.
TCCAAATAAGTATTTCTGTTGACATATGACCCAAATAAGTATTTCTGTTGACATATGACCCAAATAAGTATATATGTTGACATATGACCCAAATAGGTATATACGTTGACATAGTCAAGTTACAACAATGACCCAAATAAGTATTTCTGTTGACATATGACCCAAATAAGTATTTCTGTTGACATACATCCAAATAAGTATTTCTGTTGACATATGATCCAAATAAGTATTTCTGTTGACATATGATCCAAATAAGTATTTCTGTTGACATACATCCAAATAAGTATTTCTGTTGACATATGACCCAAATAAGTATTTCTGTTGACATATGACCCAAATAAGTATATATGTTGACATATGACCCAAATAGGTATATACGTTGACATAGTCAAGTTACAACAATGACCCAAATAAGTATTTCTGTTGACATATGACCCAAATAAGTATATATGTTGAAATAGGAAAGTTAAAACAATGACCCAAATAAGTATTTCTGTTGACCTATGACCCAAATAAGTATATATGATTACATAGGCAAGTTAAGACAATGACCCAAAAAAGTATATCTGTTGACATATGACCCAAATAAGTAAATATGTTGACATAGGCAAGAGCATGACCGTTAAGAAGTAATTAGGGAGGACATGGTAATTTGAAGGAAGTTGACTGAAAGACCATGCACTCAGGTTATTATGTATTATATATGATATCTGTCTCAAATACATTTATGTTCACATTTCTTTAATAATTTTGCTTTGTATTTTGTATTTGCGATAGAATGGAATATTAGTGATATATCATCAGTAAAACTAAGAAAACGAGAATCACACGTTGCGACACAAAATATCTCTTTGCATGTAAATATTGTCATACCTATGAAATATTTATTAATATTTTCAGACCTGAGAATCCTCTTCACGTTATGAGGATCTGCCAATTACCAAGCAATTTAGACAACACGTGGTTTGGTGGACATTATTTGTCTGGATCATACAGCTGAATGTCGATTGTTGCATGCATTACTTGCAAATCAAAATAACGTCGGAGTCATTTTTTTCCTGCGAATTTGGTAGGATATAGAAGCAATTAACGGATGTATACCCTTATTATGTGATGGGATGTACCACATCAAGCCATATTGGAAGTAATATATCTTATACCAAGTCCAGGAAAGGTACTACGTTTTTAAATCTATTTCTTTGTATGTCCATACCTATAATTCTTTTATATTACCTTTGTTGTTCTCTACTTGTGTTTATTGATACCTCTATTTCCATATGATTATATTTATATATCTGCCAACCAAACTACCCACCTATCTATCTATCTATCTATCTATCTATCTATCTATCTATCTATCTATCTATCTATCTATCTATCTATCTATCTATCTAACTATCTATCTATCTATCTATCTATCTATCTACACACATACCCACTTAAATGTTCTATTTATCAAATTTTTGCTATTTTTCAGTGATACACTCAAAGTTAGTGCGTATCTATTTGTTATCGTTTTACACAGGATTATAATAGTTACGTTACAAAATCACGGAATGTAGGAAAATGAAATTTGAGTCATTAGGAGGAATACATATGAACAACAAAATACAATAAACAATTTCCTTAATTTTTAATGTCAATGGAAGTTCAGACTGTGCATTAAGGTATGCCAGTTAAAATTTTAGAGATCTGCAACCAAAATTCCCAAAGGTTTTGAAACATGCATTGTGGTTACATCTGTAAAAGGAAATGAAAACATAAGAGCCCTTTTAGCGAGATCAAATTCTTTTGAATATCGACAAACCTAGTTGTTTAATGTTTGAATTTAGTGGTTGATAGCTGCATGATTTTCTAATTAATACAAACAAAATAGAAATTTTGAAAAAAGTAGAAATTTTAAATTAAACATAATTTTTATGCGATACGCACTGTGTAACCTGCAAAAAAGCATTACGTAGGGAAACCGAAAGAAATGCACACGATAGGATGGAGGGGCATATTCAGATATACGACTGCATAGACAAATAAAGCGTCTATATCAGCATTTTAGTATCAACTTTAGCAAAATTTTCTCAGTGATTGGCACTGAACACAACATCTTGTGCTCAAAAGCGAATGGAAGAAAAAAAATAGAAAATTTTTGGATTAATTGTTTAGGAGGCAAAATTAATTTTGAAATTTCACCGATCGATCATGGTTTTGTGGAATTTCTTTTTCATTGCATCGGTCTTGTTTTGTACATAAATCACAATATAAATTTCTTCCCATGACGTTACGAGTGTAAACAAATAATGCGGATCATACTTCAAATGTGTGCCGATAGCTGCCTTTAGCTGCCACTCGTTCCACTTAGGTGGCACTCACCAGTTATTATTTACTTCTGAGAGAGTGAAGTATGTAAGGTGAAGTTGTTTGCATTTTAAATATGCACAGTGGAGAGAATGATTGCATACCTATATGCTACTTTCATGCAATGGGGTTGAAATTTCTTTGGATATTGTACTTTTGGAAATTTTAAATGATCCTAAGACACTGCTAACTAAAATGACTGCTCGCTTGTGCTCCAAAAATCAACCTGAATTTGTCTAAAGTACACTATTCTTAGTAGCTGTTAAAATATGGAAAATGAATTTTGCCAAACTAGACTATACCAGCTTCTAAAAGTGCAATGAATAAATTACCAAATACATAAAATGTAAAAAAAAGTTATCGGCTCTTTTTCTTACAATTTACCCCTGAATTTCAAGAAGTGTAAATGAGCAAGTAGAGCTAGCACTTTTTTGAAAGGAGCACATCTGGAGTAAAGCCAAGCTGTATACTCTCTAAGCCATATTACATCCATCAATCATACATCAAAATAAAGGGAATTAAAGGTTCTTTAAACAATACCTAAGGTCAGTGTAGGTTTAAGTGGAGGAAATGACTAAGTAGAGACAATCCAGAGACAAAATTTAGGAAATCTTGGTCCATTTTGAAAAGGTGTCACAAAATCATATTTTCCACGTTTGAATTGAACTCTGATGGAGCAGATCATCAACAGACAGAGAGACAGACTCACAGATAGAAGGACAGATCGACAGACAGATGGAGAGGATGTAAAAGGATCGATATATAGAAAATTGTTGATTTTTTAAGTACCATACTGCAAGCAGAGATCTGTTTTTGTTTCACTGAAAAGTTTTCCTTTTCCTAGAACAGTTGCATGTATCGATTTCCGAATACGGTATTGTGGTTTCCTTATTGCTTGTTTAGCTTCTATACTTTTGATTTTTCCCATACATCTATGTATAAATCTGAGGTTTATTATGTTTCATTGTAAGCCCTAAAAGGCGAGCATCAGCTCTTTGTTTGCTTCTTAAGCTAATTTTTAGTTTCTCTAATTTCGCGTTTTCAGCGATCAGTGCTGCTATCCTTATCCAGAAATGGTATCGGAGCTACGTTGCTCGGCTGGAGATAAGACGACGTTACACCTGGACGATTTTTCAGTCCATCGAGTACGCTGGGGAACAAGATCAGATCAAGGTAGAAGTATTTTTATTTGTCTATTTGCCTGTTAATAAATCAGCTATATAAATGAACTTTAATTAGCACCTTTATCTTTATGCCTTTGACCTATAGCTGCGCTACCAGCGTTTGTCTGGTGGGAATGACTGGACACTACGACGTATCAGCTGTTGCTTTGTTGGAGCACAAACTGAGAAGGGTTCCCAAAATGATAAACATTTGATAGTATCTAATAGTTTTGATCTTTGATAGCTCTAAAATATTGATTGGATTACACTTAAATACTGATGTAGGCTTCTTTATTCTTATTTAAAGCAGTAATTCTCTACAAAGTCGAAAACTTCTGTGCATTTATAAAATATTTTCCAATGCGAATGAGGCAGGCAGTGCTTACAGCAAATACTAAACTGCCACATCTTATTGTTATGTATATCTGGGAAACATGATTATAATGTTCACTTTGGGGTATGAAAAAGAATTTGTCTCTTAATATACTCAAAGGAATCTGGGTACGGAACAAGATATGACTCATTTGCACAAGTCATAATTTTTAGCATTATAGTCTCGAACGATCCTGGTCAAGTTCTTGAAAAACACAGCTTGAAGAAATAAAGAAAGGAAAGAAAAACTTAGCTGAAAGGAAACTGCAAACAAGGTGAAAGAAAATATAGACGATCACGAAGATGACACTTTAATACACATGGTATTCAGATAATTTATTATTCAGTTAAACTGCTATTTCGTTACAAATAGTTGTTGGTTCTATTGTAATACAATAAGAAGGCTTTTGTATTCACAGAAAATAAAGATATGATATAAAGTGAATGCTACCAGCTTAGAACAGTCAGTTGTAAGACTCCGATAGTAAGCTCGATTGGTGACTTGTAAGGCAGGAACGTAGTTAATGGCCACAGAAGGCATAAGGTATTGCATGTTGAATAGACCTCCACTATTAATCGTAAAGGCAAACCAATTTGTATACTTGGCTATTAGGAACATATGTGGGTACATATTGCATCTGAATTTTATTATGACGATGACTCTTCTTTGTTACTTAGTTGATAACGTGAATATTTGTGTAAACACTGCTTAAAAGTCTGCAATTTTGAGACAGTCACAACTAATGACCACATATTTTCACATTAGGATGGCTTTGAAACCTTTTATCCAGTTTTGTATATAAATAAACAGTTTTATGTAGATGTAATATTATTTGTGCAGTTGAAATGAAAATTTTGAGGAAATACATTCATGTCACTTAAGTAATAACCACTACAAATATGTCTAACCAAGAAATATTTATTTTTTCGTTATTTACTGAAACCAAACGCTTGATTTTCCAAATGCCTTTCAGTTATTATATATTTAATATGGTTCTTATATATTGAAAATTGTTTTCCTATCTCTTTCAGTTGTACAACTTTTATAACAGCATATTAACCCAGATGAACCCTGACCAAGACGGGTACCCCAAGCTAATTAAAATTTTTAACCAACGGAGGAGAACATCCACAGGTAGAATTGAGAAAGTATATTGCAAACCTAAAGGAAAATTATTTTTTCTTCTGAGGAATGGCTCCTTGATTCATGCCAGCGTTTGCAATGTTGTTTATAGGTCTGTTCAAAAAATCACATGGAATTGTACGTTTGACACTGACAGCCAGTGTTACTCTTAATCTGATTAGAATAGTAGTATTATTAAGAAAGTCTTCCACCCTTTTGTAAATTGTCTTTTAGGGTCAGACGTGAATTCCTCTTCATATCTGCAAGTTTCTTACAACGAAGTTCTTTCTGGCGAAGGACCACGTGCGTGTTTTGTAACGAACTCAAGAAATATTTTGAGTTAACTGCAAATTTTATTTAGAATATAATAAAGAAAGATGTATTTGATTTCTTTGAACTAAGTATGGACTATTAAAATTATTTGATGGATTATTGAATTATTTGACAGAATATTGGATGTGCCTTTTAAGTAAGAACTCAGATAACATTCAAGTAGCAATTAAAATATTTCGAGCTGTTGTAGGTTGAATATTCATTGTATTATTTACATTTGACGTCAAGAGCTATAAAGGTGCATTTTAATTTTGGTTTGATTGATGCTCTAGAAGCACGCTATGCTTTATCAAAACAAACTGCTTAAATGGTTGACAGGTAGATGTGTAGGTATGTGATACGGATACGAAGGGCATGAAATTTGCAAACACCAGTCCAAGCCCTTCTTAAATTTAAATTGCCAAATACGATGGTTTTCTTCAATCGAATCTCCATCTGAAAATTTGAATCGTAGATTGCATAAGTACTTATGTATGTATTTTACTTGTCATTTCATTTCTATTTTCTTTCATTTTTTCTTGCTTATTTACCGAGTAACATTTAATAAATGTCTGTTTCAGTTGTAGACATGGAGGAAGAGGAAGAGTTGCTTAGGTTTACCAGTCCCTCACAGATCCACATCAATTCTTCCTATAACGGTCCTCACCTTTCATTTCCGCTCTCCCTCAGTCAGCTTCACAAGTTGGTGCAAGCCTTTAGGAGAAAACAGGTAACTGAGAGGGATAGAGATAGAAACATCCTTGTATCGACTGGTAAATAATGTGAAAACGTGAAAACTATTTTCACTCACAGAGTTTTCATATCTTTGTTACCTTTGGTTATTCCAAATTTGGAAGGGCATATAAAACTATTTACCTAGAAATACCAATCATACAAATTCCAATTTCAGAAATACGATAGAAATACCAAACACACAGTTTATTAAATCTTTGATACTGGTAGTCATTATAATTTTGAAAGACGTAATTATAAGGCTATTTACCAGGAAAACACCAACCGAAGAAATTTTATTTTGTTTCTCTTTACTTGAATTTTCGATCAATTTAGTTCTTTAGATCAAAAATGATTATCACTGATTAAACTTAATCTGTACCTAGAACACATTTAGTTAGCTTTTTTTCTCGCTTGTTTTAGAGTGATAATAAAACAAAATGCATTTTCGCCATTGTAGCTTAAAATACATAAATTGATTTTCAAATGAAAGAGCAGATAACATTTACATCGTTTGTTAGAATTGCTACAACAATGCCTGTATTACGAGAAGAACACTGATTATTAAACTACAAACGGTAAAGAGAATTTCAGTAACTGAAAAGCGCCTTTGTACAGCAGGGATGTGGTATGAAATGTCGATTATTTAATTGCGGAATTTGACTGCGAAATGTATTTAAATGACTAAATTAAACTTATTGCTTATATTTAATCAAAAACTGATTAGTTTCCTATGATACGTCTTACTCTCTTATTGATCGAGAGTCCAAATTGCTAACGTAGACCCTGATCTTCCGTCGCATAATGCACGTGCAGATCAGGTAAATTTTGATTGTGCCACTGATTACTCTTTATCAGTCTGCAGACCTGGGTCTGTGCAGTTTGCAGTTAGACTCGATCTTTAAACTAGTATAGACGAGTAAATACACCCGATATGAACGGGTTAAACGATATATAATTTTTTTTAGGGGAAAACTATTTTAGGGGCGTTGGATAAGATTCCAAAGCCAATATTACAATATTGCACATCTAGTTTTGTCTGCTTACATTAATATCGAAGTTTTTGATAAGATGTCATAGGTGGGCTGAATTGAGATGACGTTAGTGAGCAATGTCTAAGTTTTCGATGCAAATCTCACACGTGGACAGAACTGAGAAATTATGTTAGCAATACGTACAACGTCTGAATCATTAAGCGTATATTATGAGCATATGTATTATCTGGAAGAGATATTTTTTTTTTAAATTTAGATTTTCAGTCTGTCAAAACTTTATTAATGCAATTAACATTATTTTTTTTTAAAAAAAACTATAACAGTAAGGTTTTAAGATTGTGTTATTCTATGAATTTATTCGAGAAGTTATGTAGAGAATATAGAAAGAAAAGAAACGATTTACTGATATGTCAGCAGGAAAGCAAAAAAAAAAAAAAAAAGAAAAAGAAAAAGATCAAACCTATTTCAGTTTGCAGAACATAAATCCAAACGTTTCATTCTCATGAGTATTTCTCTCATTTCTATGTATAACAGTACCGCAACTCCTAAAATGTTCGAAGAGTATACATCATCACGTACATTACAAAATTGAGAACAATCGAGAAGTAGTAACCATGTTGGAAAACATGACCCAAGTGACTAACTAAAATGCGAAATAGAAGAAAACCGCCCCCATCCCCCAACAGGTACACTAGGAAAAACATGAAAGACCATATTCTACAGTTGTTGATATGTAGCCTGCTATTTAAGCTTACATAATTTACGAATGCAAGTACAACTTTAATCACACTACTATTTCGTTGCCATGGAAATTTAGACAAAACTTTCTGTAAAGATTAGTGCGATGGTTTTGGTACTAATGTTCTCTCATACTTGTAGCAGCGGGCAGGGTTTATGGTTGATTATTCCCTTAAATATAGCAAACACTTAGAATATGAAGTCCATAAACCCCATTACATAAACTAGTGCTTCGCTTTCTCCGTTATTACAGATTTGAATCCTCCTCTACCCTTTAATCAGCAAGTATGCTCGGTAATTTTTTCATTATTATAGTTTACAACCATTTCACGAAACCTATGACTCAGTTGGTACCATATTTTCAATTTTACGGTTTCGTACTTTGCAGAGACTTTGAAAAGAATTTTCTAGGTTGTCCTCACTGGTCATTCTGGTTATTTCGATTTATGTCATAATGCAGTAAGTGCTCTCACATTTTCGTTTTTAATTGTGATAGTTAAATTATTTGTTAAGTTTTACATAACTTGCTGGTTTTGCTTATTTCTGTTACTTCGTTTGTAACCATAGAGTCGTAACACCATTTTCAAATTCTAAATTCAATACCTAAGCATTTTTATATACCCGTATTTACGACAATTTATATTTCATGTCGTAAAACTTGTCACTTCTAACGAATTTACTCATTTACAGATGATTACAAAAACATATAGATTGCGAGTAGAGGTGTTACTCTCATTTTCACCATATATACACAACATGACGTAACTCGAATTTTATACAGCATTAGTCACAATGTAATATGCAGCATCACTTGCTGTGTACTCCATGTGTCATTTTTTGCAATACGATATGACTTGTGTGATATTACTCGCCTTGCGTAAGTCCCGGCTTTGAAAACCATCGCCTTTTTGTTCTAGGTTCCAAGTCAACAATCGAGGTTTCGAGAGGTCTTTTTTCTCTCCAGCTATTCTGACTGCGTTAACCTCGAAAGTCAGTCATCATTAACCTTGTTAGAACATACTTCAAAACAATTACAAAGTTTTTTCCAAAGTCAAAGAAAGGATAGGGAAAAACTTAACAGGCCTTTGTCGTCTTTATACAATCTTATCTAGACAGACTGGCATGAAGAAAGACACACTTTAACTCTACTGAATAGTCTACAATTTGGTGCAATCTGATTAAAATCAGATCTCCATTGTTGTACATGAAGATTTGACAGCGAACGCTTAAGTATCATGTTCTGGTAACCTATGTTATTACCATAATCGTTGATTTTATGAAGTCTTATAGCTTCCCGTTTGGAGACTAAGCAGTGTAGATGACGAGTATTAATGAATAACAAACAATTAGATTCACTTTCAGATCTTCAAAAGTTGCATTTCCATTGGCTAATTCAAAGGTCACCAGAACATGACCCTTAAGCGGTCGTCGTCAGATCTTCACTTATGACAGCGGAGATCTGATGTGAATCATATTGTATTTTGGGTATCTTGTAGAAAACGTATCAACTGTTGCATCCAGAAGCAATCAAAGATGAAGACCCATTTTGATAAAGCAGAATATTTAAATTTTTAGTTTTTGTTTTCTTTGTGTGGATAATGGCCAATAAGTTTTCTGCAGATACGATATATTAAATGTCTTGGAATGGCAGTCAACGGTGGAGATGAATAATATCTTCACATACATCCCGCTTTATTTCGTAGATAGACTAAATTAATCAACTTGGAATTCGACTGAGAATTAGAGATGAATTCATATAGCGATCTGACAGAACAGTTCTTCTTTTGCCGCTGGTAGTTGGTACGGAATCAACGTTAGTTTGCACTAACCATTATACAAAGAGAATTCCACCTTAACGACACACTATGCTATCTTTTTGTTGCATATATTACGCTACTGACTGACTGTCGGTTATATTAGAAATCAATGACAAAAGACTTGCACTTCAGGCGCAAACATATTTTACTTTTTATTCCAAATATTAAATTCTTAATTTACTGTCAGATACCTTAGAAATCGATGATAAATTTACACCTCAATGACAATTATATTCTATTTCAATGCAGATATTAAAACCAATGTAACTGTCCTCCAGACATATCAATTAATAAACTAACTGCAGTGAAAGCACATACAAATAACCTTCATTTTGTCGCAGAGATTATGTATGAATTGATTGTATCATAAAGTCACAAATTAGAAAAAAACTGCACTCGAAGCACACAACATAATTATATAAAAGTTCGCTGTTAAGCACCGAAAACAAACCACTGTTAAGCTTCGCAAAAACTTTTACTTAGATTAATGTGTGTGTATGTATGGTTTGTTAACGTAGCTTTTAACAATTATTTCAGTCACATCGCTACAATGTCTGCAGTGTGGCAGTATATAGTGATGTTTTTAGCACTGGGGCATCATGCTGCCGACGCGTAGCATAATGTCCAACCCACTCACATTATCCTGACACCAGGCCGATCAGTCCTAGCACTAACCTTCTAATGCTGAGCACCTAGCGAGGCAGCTGTTAGTATCATTGCTATATGCCTTTGGTATGACTCGGTTAGGGTTAGAACCTGCGACCTCCTACATCCGAGGCGGACGCCTTAACCACTAGTCCACCAGATCGGTCCTTTAGATTAATAACACAAGTAGATGATGTTGTATCATAATCACACAAAGTTCTAATTGTTTATCGCAGATTTCAATTAGCAATTCATTGGTTATGGGATGAAGAAAATCAAGTGTATGTATCGGATCTATCAATGGTGTCAGTATGCGACACAATTATGTAATGGACTGAAATCAATTCTCAAATTTTTTTTAGGGGGTGGGTGGGTGGAATAAATTATGTTCAATAATTGCAGGGCTCACAGTAGTAAAAAAGGGGGTGCATACTGTTGTCATCGGTTTTGGTCAGTATTAATTTATTAATTAATACCTATCGTATTCCTATGTTAACGATACTTGGTATGAATCCCGTTATACTTGGTATTAATCCTGTTATATTTAAAACTTGCAAATAAATCAGAAACACTTCCGTAGATTTCTTGCTTCACTGCCCTTTACGAAGGCTTTCGGTATTATCCATTAAAAGCTAAATGTTTTTATATTTATAGTCTCAACCACTTAGATATAATTCAATTTATACACAATTAGTTAATTAATACACTAAGTAATGTAGGTTTCAAATCACAATTATTAAGGTGTGATTTTGTCCTTATCAGGAGCAAAGTACGGTTGCCAGTACTAGCGCATGCTTGAAGAATTTTGTCCTGGGGCAGTTACCCAGAGAAGGGCAGATATTACCCTCCCAGATTTAGAGTTTTTCAGAAGTCAGCACGGAGTTTTTAGGGAGCTTCTTGTTGATTTAGCCAGAATTTTCTCAGCTTTCCGATTGTCGCGTCTAATTCTTTATCTCAGATCATCCCTAGACAAAGATTCAAATTTAACTATGTAATATTTGACAACAAAAGTAGTCCGTATATGTCAGTGCATGAAAAGGAAGTGGATTTTTTGTGTAGACTGACGCCTTTGCGATCGCACACATTTTCGCTTTGTCTGCCATAGGCCACGCTTATTTTATCAGACAAAACAATATTTAATAAGCAGGGTCTTGAGGTTTTTGCTAAATATCAAGATTGGAGCCCTAAGACTGTCCCACCCCTGCGGACAAATGTGCGTACAAACAAGGATCCTTTCCAAACGACTTCTACAAGAGTGCCTTTAAACTGTTCCACGGAGTCCCGCTGCAGTATTGAGTAGACGTGGATTTCCAAGAACAGCATTAGCTATTGTGGCGAACGGATTAGTTTCAAACAATTTTGTTATGTGTTTTTACAATTCTCAAAGATGGACAGAAGTTTTTGAGTTTGTTGTCCACAACAATCAGTGGACCAACTTATGGGGTGTGGGAGTGGGTGTGCTATTTTTAACAATCTGAGACAGGAATTGTTACAGTAGATACCATCTTTGATGATTGATAAACGTGTTTGCGACCACGTATGCGATCTTTAACATTGATAAACTGAGACATATACACTTCAACTAAAAGAATGTCATTGCACTAGCCTGAGTGGGTAAAGAATGACATTTTTAGGACGAATTGCAATTTTGGTAAAGTAAAATAATTTTACAAAATTGTTTTGACCGACAAACAATTAAACAATGCTTTTACTCAATGAATTTGCCCACCATACTTGTTCTCGAACAACTCGCAAAAAAACCCTCCGAGGAATACGCTTACCGAGAGGTGCAAGAAAATAAGATATTCTTGTGTTCTTAAGACTTCTCCCGGACGAAAATAAGTTGACTATGAGATAAGTACATTCAACAGCCGCGCAGTTACGTATCAGAATTTCTTTGCGGACCAGCCAGGCTAAAATTGCACGCGTGGTCGCTGACGAACAGGACCTTTTTCGTATCACAGCTACTATCACCGTACGACTGTTGTGTTCGCTCCTCAGCGAGTTCATGTCGAGTATAAATCGCATCAGTTCATCTGTGATATCAAAAATTGACAATTATCCTTCGCGCATACAAACAAATAATAAACCATGTGAAGCTTCTCTCAACGTTGGAGCGTGCGTAACGCAGCTCACGTTCGGTTTCAAGGTAAACATTATTCTCGTTGCGGACTTGACTACGCGTCGGGTTTCCTCATACAAACGTTCCAATGAATGGTTCAAGAAATTAAGCGAGTACCTGTGGTGCTCTTATGACACTGATATCATCAAAGATGAAATGAGTAAGTATTGTACAAAATCCTCTGGAAGTTTGATGATTTTACCCTAGAAGATATAGGGTGGAATCTTTCCAGATGCGTGGAAATTCTTGTTAAGATTTCTCCGCAAAAGCCTTTCCGTGATCAAGTTATATTTCAACATCAGCGTGTATTTTGCGGAGGGTAGGGGTAAATGTGTAGAACGACAACAACGAGAGTTTTGAATGAGTGATCTTGTCAACGCTGCACCCCGACACGATAATGCGGATCAGCCTCGAGAATACCGACCTCACCTGGTTGAACTTAAGTTTTGTAAGATAAAATTTTTTGTACAGGATTCAGAGACAATATTGAAAAGGTTTGTACTACTCAACTCTGACGTCGCTTAGAACAGCGGCCTTTGACTAATAATTTTGTACAGGATTCAGAGACAATATTGAAAAGGTTTGTACTACTCAACTCTGACGTCGCTTAGAACAGCGGCCTTTGACTAATTTTACTAATTCTTACATGTACGCGCGTTGACCAAGGTTGATCTGTTGTTGTTGAACAAATGGATTGTCCGGAGAAGCGGCACCATCAATCATGAGAAAAAAAAAACCATTTTCTGTGTTGACGTTGCTTGCATGTATTTTTCACCCAAGACTTCCTTGATAAATACTGTTTTGTACTGCAGGGGTAGGGGTGGGGACTGGTCAGTGAGGAGCCACAGAGTAAGGTGATGACAAAGACTGATAAGAGCATTTGAAAAGTTAGCATGGTCAGGCGGAAAACGAAGGCCTGTATGAGCTCTGTGCAGATGCTTGAACGCTTCCACGGAAGCTTCCCTTCCTTAAGTTGTCCATGCTGTTCAGTCAAATACAACGGATATTGAAATGCAGATGTTTCTGTATTGTTGTCAGATGCAGCAAAGCAACTGAGTGTCCAATGCTGTACAGCGTAAAGGACTTGAATTAAATGTTTATCTAATCTGTCGAGGTTAGAGCTTAAAGGATTCAAATATAATTTTCCTCGCATGCCAACATGATTATGACCATTGATGATATATTTGTGGCGTCTTATCGGTGGATCTACGAAGTAACTTTGAGCTCCACTGAAGAAGATCGCGATCATTGTCACATCATTGATCCGCACACACCGAATACAACCTACAGTTTCGAGCTTACCCCAACTAAACAAACGTTTCAGTTGTGTTCATCACCTGCGTTAGAATGATGATCGTTTTTAATTATGCATGGAATCTCAACAGCATCTAATGCAATAGTAAGTGTTATTCCTAAAAACATGGAAGATATATGACGTTTCTCCTTGGCCAGCTTCAGATTCGGTCTGAAGAAACTTGTAGACAACCTTGAGGAGAGAGGCAACGATGAAATCGCGATTACTCACGGTGTGGTTCTCCTCGATGACAACGAGGCGTTTAAGTTGCTCAATAGTGAAGGATCCTGCCTGTACGAGTTCATGAACTACTGGAAAGAAGGTTTCTGAAACTTAAATGCCCTCTGATCGATGGTCTCGCATATTCAAATGAAAAGGAATCTGCGTTCTGTCGCTATCAATGATTCAGAAAATGTCTTCTTGAAACTGCCGAGCAATGTCATGTTTGGAAAAACAGTGGGGAATTTACGGTACCGAATCATAATTGACTTTGTCTGCGACACTAATAAAGACAATTTCGTAGACTCATTGCAGACATGGTATTTGAGTTGCGTAAAATATTTGACGAGGTTTTTCACCCGGTCGCGATGCAACTGAGTAAAGTCTGTCTCTCGAGTAATGATACTTGGTAACTTTATTAATAGAAGAACAGTGAACCCTTAAAGTCACTGACGCAAAAATATAACGCATGCGGTAGAACAGTTGCAATATGAAATCACTAAGAGAGCCTCCATTCCCATAGAATACAAACGTGTGTGTATTGTCGCAAATGTAATTTGCGTTCTCGCCCTTTGCAATTACCGTTAGCCTTTTTACTTGATGGGAACTGCGAGAGCCATGTCCATAGTGACCGGTGTCGCTACCGGTGTTGATAGGCGAAACGTCATATATTTTCCATGTTTATAGGAATAACACTACTGCATTCGATGATGTTGAGATTTTATGCATAATCAAAAAACGATCACCATTCTAACGCAGGTGATGATACACAACTGAAACTTTTGTTTAGTTGGGGTAAGTTCGAAACTGTAGGTTGCATTCGGTATGTGCGGATCAGTAAATACACAGTACCTGTACACAAACGAATAGTGTCTATTCAGAAATTCTTGCTGCCGCCCAGAGCAGTATTGATACTGTTACTAACCAGTACTTGGAAGATATGAAAGATAAAACCGTTACACAACCGAGTTCAAGACGGTGCTGGCCAAAATGGAAAAAATACTAATGATTCCATGAACAAATTCTAAATAGGGCGGCTAAAGTAGACGAAAGTCTGAAACAGGCATTTGATCTGCATGGAGTAATATTGGAATAAGCAGTGGGGCTCTCGCGGAATAGTACAGAGACGCTAGTGGCTGGAACGCTCCCGCATTTAATGCCGATAGTAAACGTCATGAGGGATTGTAAGCTCTAGTCAAGATAAGCAATACAAAGACGAGGACCTCACTTATCATAGAACCAGGGTCCATGAAATTGTATCTCATCTAGTCGTGACAATTTTTCTTGTTTATATTAGATTCAGGGTCTATGCAATTTCATCATATTTGATTTCGACTTATACTTAGCCACTTTTGTGAATTACTGGAACGCGTGTTTGGGTTTCTCGCAACTTCTATATGATGTCAACTTACAGGTGATAAACCATTGATATACCAGTTTTACTACTGTTGTATCACTATATATATATATATATATATATATATATATATATATATATATATATATATATATATATATATATATATATATATATATATGATTCTAATAATTGTGTTTTACATTTAGTGGTCGGTTTTCTGGGGGGGGGGGCCTCACATAAATTAGAAGGATAATAATATCTGAAAACGGAAGTAAGGCAATTCAGCTTAAATATTATTTCCATAAATGTTTATGTGTGCTAATCCGTAATGAAAATGCCTGAACATCTTGACTTCATAAACATATAAACAAGGTATCAAATTTACAGCAATTAAAAATATCTTAATATTTCTAATTCTTACCGGTTGTGTCGTTTCATTTGTGTTCCAGATAATGGATACCTGATCTAAAATCTAGTTGGACTTTCGTATTGAACATACATGTAATAAGTATCTACAAGCCCCTTAGTTGCTAGGAGACTAAGAATCACTTACCAAATATAGTTTACCTTGCCAGAAACTCAATTCTGTTCATCTGGGACATTTTGTTTTGGTCTATCGCGGTTGCACAGGTTAATAGAAGCCATGTTAAGATTAGATATATGCTATGACATGTCTTTCATTAAAATCGCCCAGAATCAAAATAGACTTCTTGCTATTCTAAAATATCAGACAGATCTGGGTCTGTGCAGTTTGGTAAGAGTAATTAGTAGAACAAACAACATAGACTCTGATCTGCAGGTGCATTATGCTATGGCAGATTACGATCATTGCTTATGTTGTATGTCATATACGTTTATTTTTGCAGAACAGCCGTGTCTGTTTTGGTGGAATTGTCCAGCGACAAAACTGGCGTATCATGAGACACATGAAAAAGATTATGACTGAATGAAATGAATGCTGAGATAAAACTAATCAAAGGAAGAAAGTTTTTGAGTTGATCCTTGAATTATTTTTTTTTCTTTTGGTTCATTTGCAGTCTCTTCACGCGCGATATTTTATCCAGATCCTGCTGGAGGCAAGGTTACTTCTAAAGCAGAAACCAAACATCTCTAAGGCGTCCACCTCCATCTCCAGCAAGATTACTGTATGTGGGGACCTGCACGGCAAGCTTGGTGACCTCTATATGATATTTCATAAGGTATAAATAATAATAATAATAATAATAATAATAATAATAATAATAATAATAATAATAATAATAATAATAATAATAATATGACGATTATGGCATCAGCAAGGACAATAATAACAACAACTCAAGTACTCGTCAGCGACCAATTCTCGTTATGTTTCTTAAAAACATGTCAATTATTTCTGTTTTTCTTAACCTTTGCTGGCTTTTAAAGTGACTTTGAACGAAAATATTTGTCATAGAGTTTTATTAGAAGTCTCGCCTGAATCGCAATAAATTTGTCATACTTACATTGATTTATGAGATATAATATTCGAGTGTGCGCATTACGGGGACCAAAAAGAGAAGATAGAAAAAGTATATTATTTTATTACATGCACATGTCTTGTACGGTTAATGAATACATTAATTTAAATTTTAAAATTATTAAATTATGTTTTGCATATTCATTTAAAATATAGATAAGCAGACTATAACTTAACGATATTTTGATATCCGTCAGTTTAGGAAACATTTCAGAAGACGCTGATGCACTCTTCAACACAATTTCTAGATCAAAGATGCATTCTTTCGCGATTATCAATACTGAGATAATGAGATGTAAAATTGAAATGAAAGGCATTTACAGAAATAAATAACTCAGATGAATAAAATACAGCACCGAAAAGATAGATTACAAGAACTTTTTCAGCAGGTTAGGACATCTGCTGCAAAATGAGCATAGTTTTAGAACCGATCTAAAAACCAGTTATGATATAATAATTTAGGCAATAGTTCTTTTTGGATGAATGGTAAAGAAGTTTTTGTCTTCAAGTAATAAACCGCTCAAAAAGGTGAGGGTTATAAATTAATAAAACAAAAAAACAAACATAGATAATTAAGAAACATAACAGTGATTACCTTCAGCAATTTCATTGATGGGTAAGAGACTTCTATGTTCTGCTCCTTAGAATGGCCTTCCTGCCGTTGATAATCCATACATTTTTAATGGGGACTTTGTGGACCGAGGTGCCTTCTCTGTGGAAGTCATCATTATACTCTTTTGTTGTTTCCTCCTCCATCCAAATGAGGTCTACCTCAATCGAGGAAATCACGAGGACCCCGTAATGAACATTAGGTGCGTACAAAATTCATCTTTTTAACACTTTGTATGAACATACAGTTAAAATTACTACACTTATGTAAACTTAAATATATTGCGAACGTTATCTCTATTGTATTTACAATTTACTTCAGTGTTTGGTGCTATCTATGCACGCTTGGTTCCAATCCCCCCACATATATCGCGTTTTGATCTCATATTCATACAAGTATCTTAATGTGAGAGCAATTAGGCGTCAGATAATTATCCAAAATGATCACGCTGAAAATGTTTCAGTGGTGCTGATGTAACTGATAAGTAAAAATGATCCTGGTTATAAAGTTTTTTGATTGTTTTATACCAAATATGAATTAATTTTTGATCTGATAGATTTTGTTTACATAATTCCGATTTTTAAAGATTATTGTTTAAAGTTGAAAGGAATATTATTAAAATGTTTGCTTACGAATTAAAGACCAGGCGATACTGCAAAAAATAAAATGTTGCAAAATTTCTACAGGAAGTTATATGATTGTCTTTTACGAAAACCGATCAATTAGACGTAGATTTATTTTTATGTATGTATGTATGTATGAATGTATGTATGTATGTATGTATGTATGTATGTATGTATGTATGTATGTATGTATGTATGTATGTATGTATGTATGTATGTATGTATGTATGTATGTATGTATGTATGTATGTATGTATGTATGTATGTATGTATGTATGTATGTATGAACGTACATACATACATACATACATACATACATACATACATACATACATACATACATACATACATACATACATACATACATACATACATACATACATACATACATACATACATACATACATACTAGAAAGAATTCAGATTTTTATGGGTTTTTAAAACATTTTTGTGTAATCGAGACAATGAACAGGTAAAATGAATTTATGGAATTTAAGAATTTTCCAACTTTTCCTCTGTCGACAGGTATGGCTTTGTGAAGGAGATTCACGCCAAATATGAGGTAAGTAAAATGTATCTAGTAAAAAACCCCAAAGAAACAACAGAAACTCTAAATAAAAACAATAAAACAACCATGCTGATCTGATATTTGTCAGGCATTCTGAGCAGTAACTACAAACTCTTTCTGTACAGTTCAACGATTCCTTCGCAGAGACCTCTAATGGAATGAATTATACTTGAATTGTGGGCCTTCTGTTTCTCAGCTTACTAGAGATGTGGCTTATCCCGATAAAGGCAATTGAAACTTATCGCTTGTAAGGTTATTAGATTCAACATTTACAATAAATATTTAAATATAAATATGAAGCAGTCGATAAATAAAAGATAAAGAAGAAGAATGTGTTGTTTACCATTGTTACAACTGTCAACTGAACATATGTAGAAATAAATGGAAATTATAATGGTGGTGTCCACGTGTGATCTTTGTATTCTTGCACTTTTTGTTTTGTTATGCAATGATCTATATATACAATCTTTTTCTTAGATGATACTGTGATACAAATACGGTATGTTATATTGGCATTTACGTCCCAGTTTATAGTTTGTGCTAGATTTTAGTGATTATTTATTTGATTGTCGGTGTTGAAAAGATATTTCTTAACCCAGGTAATTAGGCGAATACTAGGAGCATACATTATTATGCACGGTATTCACGATACTTTACGACAGTATGGATTAGTTTAGTTTTATAAAAGAGACCCTCCTCAAGTTTTTAACATATGAAATTCTCTGGATATTTTTTAGGAATACGTGTTGATAATTTGAGATTATTTGAATAATTCTTTGTATTGGATGTTTGGGTTGTGTTTTGTATTGCTTGGTGTAAAGTACTAACATTCTCTTGGAAAGGCTTACTGTGTGAATCGTATAAATATGATGCAACAGAAAACATGCAAGCATGAAAAAAATTAGAGCTTCGTAATGTGAGGTCATTCGGTGGTTAGAGAAAAGTATTAGTAGTGTTTGCGCGTTTAAGAACATTTAAGTTAACAACAATTGTTGTCTTCAGACGGTACTTAAAAATTGGGTAAACATGGACTGTCAAATCCAGATTTACGCAGAAGCTTTTTAATTGTGTTATAGGGTTAAATACTATTTGATATTGTCTCTTGGTTTTATTTTTTCACTTTCACACAAGAGTAATTTGCATATCAATATAACAAAGTAAGGTCTAACTCGAACAAATGCGTCCGTTACCATGAAAACAGTGCACTTCCACAATAAAGAGTGCGAAAAATATGTAATACGACCAACTATTTA
This sequence comes from Potamilus streckersoni, assembly GCA_016746295.1. Classification (NCBI taxonomy): domain Eukaryota; kingdom Metazoa; phylum Mollusca; class Bivalvia; order Unionida; family Unionidae; genus Potamilus; species Potamilus streckersoni. Next base: position 2,267,254 of record JAEAOA010000768.1, on the reverse strand, counting down.
TGACGATTTATATTCATCTCTTATCCATACCGTGCACAATTCTCACAAGGCTGACATTGGAGAGGACCATGACTAACGTAGATTCCAGGTTGAAAGAAGAACAAGCAGGATTCCGGACTGGGTTTTCATTCACAGACCAGATAGCAACACTCCGTATTACTATAAAACAGTCCCTACAATGGCGGTCACTCTGTATGTAAACAATATTGTAGACTTAGGACATCATTAATGGAAACACCGTTTAGAAAATCCTAAGGTACCACCGCATCCCAGAGAAGATTGTCAGTATTATTTAGTGCCTCTACAAAGATACGAATGGTCACGTCATTCCCAACACAGAATTGTCTCATTAGTTCCCTGTTGACACTGGAGTCAGGCAAGGATGCATACTTTTACATATGATTTGAGCATTGGCAATGAACCAGCCACGAGGAATACATTGGATCATGACCCAGAAACTGGAAGATCTGGACTTTGCAGATGATATTGGACTGCTGTCACACACAGACTGCAGCACATGCAATTAAAGAAAAAATTTAGTATATAGCATAGCACGATCTACCTGGATATCAATGTCGACAAGACAAAAATGTCTGCAAGCCAGTATAACCAGGATGTACATATTCTCTTAGAGCAAGAAGCCAGTGAGAATGTCGATAAGTTCACATACCTTATCAGCATTGTGAACAAGTCAGGAGAAACAGATGGGGATTACAATGCCAGGACTTCCAAGGAAGATCATCCCGTCACCACACGAAGATCAGTCTAGAGGAAATATATCATCCACGTGAAAACATAGCTTATAATGTTCAACTCCAGCGTCGAATAAGTGCTGCTTTATGGGACAGATATTATGGAGACACACAGAGTCAACTTATAACATAAGCTACAGGTCTTCACCAATATTTGTATAGGACCCTAGAACAGATCATGCATATCAGATGGCCAGATTGAATCCTGGAGACAGTCGTTATGGCCGAGGTCACAACATGAACCATTAAAAAATGCAGGTAGGGATGGATTGGACATATCATGTGGAGAAACCAGCCCAATATGTAAAGACTGAAGATGACGACCAGCCATGACTTGGAGAAGAACCCTAGACACCGAGCCATAAGATCACTGCCCTGGACAGAGACAAAACAGACAGCCCATGACCATGACAAATGGAGTGCTGCAGTGAAATCCATTAGTTTCAGGGGAATACAAGAGGAATGATGATGATGATGATGATGATGATGATGATGATGATGATGATGATGATGATGATGATGATGATGATGATGATGTATTAACAAAACAATAGTGCGTAAAATACCTGAACTATTTAGCACAAATTAGATTCTGTTTAGGACTGTTCCTAAATCTAAGGAACCTCAGTATTACGAAATTTCGGATTATCAAGGTAGATGTTCATATTAAAAGAAACACTGTTGTTATAACGTATATTATATACATATAACATACGTACAGATTTAAAGTTGTGCAAGAAGTGAAAAGAAAAGCCCGTATGAACTACGGAATGCTGTTGTGCCGTGAGGAATAATGTTACATGATTACTGTGAGAGGTGTACTTCGATTGGATGAACTGACGTGAAGTCACTAGCAAGTGATGTCAGACGTTTTATTTTTGTTGGCGCTCTACATTTTGGTATTTCGATCAAAGTTAAAATTTTAAAGAAAAATAATTTCACGGGTTTTCTGACTGGTTATACTGGCTATTTTAAAATAGACCTTGTATATCTTAAGTATTTCCGAAGAACTTTTAATTCCATTTATTTTGGTGTATGATTGATGGGTGTAATGTTGGTTATAGAGTATACAGCTTTGCTTTACTCCAGATGTGCACTTTTCAAAAAATTGCTAGCTCCACTTGCTTATTTTCACTTCCCGAATTTCAGAGATAAATTGTAAAGAAAAACCCAGCTGATAACGTTTTATTAAATACATCCATTGGTTTTTCATCCATTGCACTTTTAGAAGCTGATATTGTATAGTTGGGCAAAATTCATTTCCCCAATTTTAATAAGTGCTAAAGATAGTGTTTTCAGACTAATTCACAGTGAATTTTGGAGCAGTCATTTTAGTCAGCATGTGCTTAGATCATGTACACTTTCCATAAGTAAAATATCCAAACAAATGTCAGCCAAATCATATCAAAATAGCATAGATATATGCCAATATTTTCTCCACTGTACATGTTTCAAATACAAACAACTTTACCTTACATACGTCATTCTCTCAAAAGTACCTAATAATTGGTTAGCACCTTCTTAGGCGTTATGTTGCGAAAACATTTTCCTACTTTGCAAAATACACTATTTTACATTTTATTTTTTCTCTCTCATCAGAATAGGTTATTGGCCCGAGGTCATGTGGCGCAGGATGCCTGAGCCTGCGATTGCATTCTGCGCCTCGAAAACGAGTCTGCAATATAGTTTCATACTCAGTCAACAGTCTTCTCATTAAGTTCTTTAAAAGAACAATAATAATGATTCTGATATCTTTTCGAATAACACACATGAAACGAAAGCTATTTCAATATTTTATTGTACATTTTATGTATATTCATTTTACAAATTAAATCTTATACTCACGACTTTACCGTTGTCAAAACGCGTGCGTATGTGCGATGATTCTAATTCAGCAGTGAACGAAACTAAGTTTGCACAAAGGATGCAATATCGTGTAACCCAAGCAACACAACGAATTAGTCATATTAGAAAATATGACGCAATGCTTCAATAAAAGCTGAAGTTACCATTAAGAAAAGATACCCCACCTTTAGCAAAAATACCCCCCCCAATACCAAACCCTAACAAAACACGACAAAACAACGCCGTTGGACATATTGTTGTGGTTGCCTTGATGTTGTTGTCATGGACGCAGATAATTCTGGAAGTGTATCGTGCGTCATGACTTGTTGCCAGGGTATTGTGATCAATACCTTTTCAATAATAACTCAAATGTTATAGTCTCTTAATTTTCATTAAATTTCTAGTACATGATAAAACAACGCTATCAAGAATAGATAAAAGTGTACAATGTAATGAAATAGAAGTTGTTGACATATACAATGCATCAAATTACAGTTTCACACACACACACACACACACACACACACACACACACACACACACACACGCTCTCTCTCTCTCTCTCTCTCTCTCTCTCTCTCTCTCAGAAGCTATACGCAATCAATCACCATCAATTTTGAATATTTTTAAAAATTATATTTAGTTTGTTTTTGATTGCTTTTATCTAATTGCATTTCAATTTTTTTTAATACATTGAGATTTACTCTAATTAATTTGAAAACCAGATATTTTTCTTTGGATTAGAGCTGGATCTACTAATTCTTCCGGACTGATATCAGGTAGAAAAGTTACGATTATTGTCGGCCTCTTATGTCATCAGATTTATGACAAATTTAGCGTTCGACATTTTCGCCTCATTTTATCATTTAGCTGAAGCGATCGAATTGCGTTTCATCTGTTTACCAAGTAAGGAAGCAATGAATATATTTCTTTTGAATAGAGTCAATACCGCTATATATTGACCGATATCTACAAAGTTAAGCAAAAGAAACCTGTCTAAATATAACAAAAAGGTTTTGCAAGTCAGTACTAATCTCTCCTATTGATCACCGTTGCAGGGTAGACTATATGAAGTTCATAAACATCATGTTTGCAATGAGTAAACAATTATATATCAAAAGTAACCATCTGGTGTGGATTTGTGTCGTCATCCGTTGTGTCTTGCGTCCGTTAGTAATTGCTTGTTACAACGCCAGATAAAATATAATTGTAACCGTTGTTTATTATGCCTACATAATCAAAATCGCAGGCTATAGTTTGGTACTAAAGGACAACTACCTTTTTAATTAACCTTATTGTCAATGCAGAGGCTATATTTTTGAACAAATCTGGATCGTTCACGCTATCAAGACCCCAGATGCAAAATAAATATAAGCAGCATCGAGGCAGATTAATGTTTTGAAGACTAATTCAGAAATTTGATTAGTCCATCTATGCATAGTATTGACAAATTTAGACATCTGATTAGTACATCTATACATATTAATCACACATGGAGACATCTGATTCGTAATCTTGCATATTTCTATTATTTCTGAAAAGTTTTCGTCATCAGACTCTGTTGATTAACTTACATAAAAATGTTTCTTCCTTAATTACATACGTATTTAACTTTGGATACTGCCAAGTTACAAAGCCAAATTCATTAACCTGAGACAGGCAACCGGTATCACATCCATTTATCAGTTGTTCTCGGATTTAAAATCGATAAATATGGTTAGTTATGACAAGGGTCTAATTATTTTATTTTGAAACAGGTACATGCCAAGAAGATACTCCGTTTGATGGAAGACGTATTTAGTTGGCTGCCCTTGGCAACAGTGATAGACAATCAAATTCTGGTGGCGCATGGAGGGATTTCTGATACCGTCGACCTCGACTTTCTGGAGAAAATTGATAGACATCGGGTACATTGCTAATCAGAAACCATTATCCAAACTCGAAAACTCAAATGAATAAATTTAAATATTCTTGAAACGTTAATAAGAAAATAGTGCATTTCTAAAGAGAAGAAATAAATGTTCTAAACTGAATTCCAATAATATATATTACTTTATGAATGTGAATATTTGAAGATTGTAATGAAATGACATGTAACGAAATGCCAAGAAAATTAAAAACAATAAAGCTTCTTGCCTGAGGATATTAAAACGTTTTTCTTTATATATTGTGGACCTTAGTATTTACACATTTATTTAACTGCTCTCATATTCAGTTCGTGTCCATCATGGAACCTCCACGAGGCTTCAGCGAGGATATAACGAATATACCTCAGGAAGTGCTGGTTGAGTGGAAACAGGTATGTGACGCGTATGACGTGCATGTAAATAATTGTGTTATGTAACCAGAATATAATTTGCACGCAAAGTTTGTTGAGATTTTGTTGCTTACGTATTTCATGTGTTGAATTTTAAATGTAGCTTTAACAATCCTAGCCATATCGCTGCAATGTCTTTAATGCTGCAGTTTTTAGTGATACCTAGTACTGAGGCATCACAACACAGACAGGTTGCATCATTTCCCATCCAGTCACACTATCCTAGCAACTGGCCGACCAGTTCTATCACTAACGTCTTAATGCTGAGCGCCAAACGCATTCAAAGCTGATTCTCTAACTACTTAGATCAATATATGACATCAGATACTATTCCAGAAGTGACACACGATACAACGAATGCTTTCACATAATAGATACAATGCATGAAAAAATATAAGTTACTGAAGTCATTGCTAGACTACCTTACCAACATAGTGTCATAAATAGAGTGAAATAAGGAATATTTGCTTATGGTACTGTCTTAATACAACTAGTCACGTCGTTTATATCATGATCTTGTTCTCTCTTCTCAATGATTACAAGAGCTCGTCTACCAGTGATTCAACCTACTTAAACAGCTTGTAGGGCGAATCCAACAACGTTTTCAATTAGAGATTTTGCTGAAACATAAAGCTTCCTACAAAAGTGAAAATACAAACGTCAATAAGGTTAAACCAAAGCCTCTAACCGACCTGAAACTTTTTCTATTTGGGTTAGATCATTTTTGTTATTTTGTCTCTGACTTTTGTGTTTTCGTTTTTTATTTTGTGTTTAGTTACTTACCCGTTCACTCAATTTTTTTGTCGTCCCTCTCCCTGCTGCTGTGTCTGTCAATCAAAAATTTTATCCAGACCTATACGATATCACGACCGAGGATCATGTAAATTTATCGTGATAAATCCGTACGGGGTATCTTGCGCTTTTGAGAAGACATTTTTGAATTTAATCATATCCTTATTCCTGAACATCAAATCTGATGAATGTTTCAAAGAGTATGTGTATCGACTCCATTGAACACAACCAAATTATTGCAGTTATATCTGAGTTATATATAAGATCAGTATATATAAGATCAGTATCTTTGTGTCCACCTCTGAAAAATATCCGAGCAAGATTTGATTATTTGTGCAGCATCATATCGTCGTATTCTACCAGATTATTAATACGTCCATCAAGATTATCCACAGATGGAGGTTCATCCATATTGGTGACAAAATCAATAATATAATTATCATCTTCATCTTCAATCAACGACTTCGCTTCTTCATTAAAATATTTAAGTACATTGTGGCATTGTTGATCATCTACTGATGATGGCACTAAATACAACTTATCTCACTCGAGCCATCTCATTATCAGATTAAGCAGCAATTACGTCTTACAAGACCCAGAAGGGACCTTTCGTAATTGTTCTGGTAGAATTTTGTTGCGCTTCATGATGTTTGATTAGCTCTTGCTTTATTGTTACTGAGAAATCAATGAAATCCATGTTGTACAAGTATAAAAAAATATTATGAATTTATATTGTGTTCGAAGGAGAGCAATGGATTAACAAGGCTAATAACAAGAAATAAAAAGCGTGCGCCTAAAGGCAAGTGTGTAAAATGTGGTGGAAGCAAATACAGATTTATTTGGTCTTGTACGAAGACTGGCGGACATATCGCTGCTTCACTGGGAAAATTACCAGGGACTCCATGGTCTAAATACCCAGAAGAAAATCATCTTCCTGGGTATAATTATTAAAGTTCAGGAACCCTAATTGATATCCGACTTGACGAAATAGACCAACCAGGACCAGGAGACTATCATATAAATGCGGTTGATCAAGCGTGCCGCATTCATGATGTCGCGTATGAGAATAAAAATTTACAAGAACAACATATTGTCGACGTGAAGTTAATTCATTCGTCCATGAAAACTAAATTTCTCAGAGAAAAAAGTCCTAGCTTCCTAGTAAGATATGCAATGAAAGGTAAACTAATACTAGGGGCTTATAGATTATCAATTCATAGATAACTATTATAATGGAATCGATTTATTAAACCCCAAGAAGATATTTGCCAGCAAGTAATAAATAAATATTTTTAATACCTCAACAGGCACTGTACATATTTCATCCCATATAATAATCTTAGGAATATATTTCTTACCCATTTGTTCGAGTCCATATATCTCTTTTCCGTCGGAAGAAGCTGTAAGATGTTTATGATTTAAGTCCTCGTTCTTTCATTTCTCTGGCGAGTCTGTGTATGGGTTTCAAAACAACCATATCAACAGAGTTTGAAGAACACCGACGAGATAATTCAATCGCACTTGCTATTTTACCAGAACCTCCGGGTCCATTGAGATAGGCAGGCAGTCTTATGCCTTGTCACAGGCTCATATATCGATGTAGTCGATTAAAGTTTTGACCTCTGTTTATTTTTGTAATATATTTCCTTAGATACAACGTTGGCAGATTTAGAATAACTAAGAATCATTTCTAGTATAATACTTCATTTGTCACATGATGCATCAGTACCGACATGTAATTGCTTTAGCAATCATGCACATTTTTATGATATAAAATTAATATGTTGCGCTAACCGAGGTATCATAAAATCTATTTTTCTTCCATAATATATGTATGGGAACATAAGCAAGCATAGAAGATATTAAATGAGTAAAGTGGTGAGTCACCATTAGTATAACTCACAATTGTACATAATTTAGTTTCGTGCGATAAAATAACATTATTCCTTCTTATAAATGTGCTTCTCTCCGTTGTTTCAGGAATTATAAAATCGAGTTTAGCTTTGTCGATAAATAATCTACAACAATGTCGTTTATAATCATATGATCATCCTTATGTAAATTTGCCACATATTTTCCTCCCAAGCTCCTTCGTGAGTTTAATCTCAAAATCAGTTATATCAGGAGTTTCATCATCAGAATATTTCTTTTGTTGTGGTGATCAAACTTGTTTCTGAGGATGATACGATATAATTGCTTCACTTACAGTTAACGATATCAGTATTGTTACATCAAAAATATATTGTAATAAAACTATTGGAGCCCAACTGCGTTTCGCTAAATATTTCCAAACTAAACAGCGATAATCAGATAAATATTGTTTGGTGCGAATTCGAATGACTCAATGCATGCAAATCCACTTAAGTCAAAATCTGGTAAAGGTAAATTTATCACAACTCTATTCATCTCGTGTGTTAGATGCCTACTCACTTGAAATACTAAAACACTCACCCATCCCAAGAAAACTTCCAGGATAATATGCACCTAAATCAACCAAGATAATATCTTTATAATCGTATTTAGTCTTATATAATACGTGATCGATTATATTGACACAGATCATAAAAATAATTCTTTATGTAATTTTCGAGTTATTACAGTTATTTCCAATTTATTACAGTCAAAATTGTAAATTTGGTAAAACTGGCAATCACTAAAAATTGCAAGGGTTGTTAAATCTGTGAACGTGGAAGCTGGCGAGGAAATAATATTTGAATCTACGAATTCAGCTGGAAAATATTTAGATGCTTGCCGGGCTTCAGTACACGGTGTCGCAAATAATATAATTAATTCGACTTTTTTGAAGAACTATAAGCAAAAAAAAAAAAGCAACAACATTTCAGTATATTCTGACTGACAGCCAAACCAGTTTTGACTCAATTGTAATTGTTTGTAAGATGAAGGGGTATAACTCTGTCAAGCAAAGCTCTTTTCGGTAGAGTAATTAAGCAGTTACGCCGCTTGTTACTACCTAATATTGTATGACTGCCGCGATTATTTTCTCATTGTAACTTTTATATTCACCAGCTTAACTGTCTGTGAAGCAATTATCTGTTAGTGGAGTAACAGTACAAATGCGTAGAATGATATTTACACCTTTTGACTTCATCCCTGATAATTTGGAAAAACAAGAAGGATGTCTCAGCTGCGTGTAATATAGGTGGCTTTTTTTTTTTTTAGATGTTTCAGATAAGATAGCTGTATATACAATAGACCTGCATGTACTGAAATTCCCGAATGACATTCGGAGGAAATGCATGTGCGATTATTAAATGCAGATATTTTATATAGTGTGTTTGGAAATTGAAATAAATCTACGCTGCAGTTTGCAATGATTGAGATTTATTCAGTATACTGATCGCATATAGATTGCTTTTTTATCCAGTAAAGGTGATTTCAGAATAATTTCTGAAACACGTATCTGCAAGGATGTTCTGTCGCGCAGTGTTAGAGTGGTGGATTCTGATCCTCAGGTTTAGAATTCCAATCTCGTGACCAACACATTGTCGACGGTAGAAAATTTCGCAATTTTTCATAATAAATAAGGCTCCAGCCAAAAGGATTTCATTTACATCTATGTTTTTCACTCACCCCGGAGTTTGATATTGGGGTGTTGTGTGGTATGGCGTGTACATGAAAGTCGATCCTTGATTTAGATTCAGGTTTCATTATTTCTTCTGATTCTGATTATAATGCAGAATTAGATTTATTCAGATAATAAAATTTCTGCATTTTCATATTATAGTATTTATTTTATTCTGATATAATATTTGTTCTGATTCAGAAATATTCTTTTTGTTTAAACAAATATCTATTATATAAAAAATTCCGAAAATATTAATGCAATTATTTCTGAGATTACAAATTAAATGATTAGGATATAGAATTATCTAATCAATTGGATCCGAAAAAAATCACAAATAATTTAGAAGCGCCACAGGAACGGAAATATGATTGGATATGTACACTAGTATCTGATTACCGATTCATTATATTACTTCAACAGGTTGTAAAACATTCTCTACTTTATGTCGATGGTGAGGATATTCGAAAATTTGTTTCACCTGCAAACGCGATTAAAAAATAGATCAGAGTTATCACGCGAATACGAAACAAGAAAGACCATGAATTTACGTGTGCGACAGCTGAAAATACTTTATGTACGATTGTAAAGTCACTGCCAAATGTCAAGGATTATGAAAGCGACTCAGATTATATTTGTTCTGATTCATATTCATATTATAAAATTTATTCTGATTCTAATTCAGATTTATATATATTTTTTAAATTCTGATTCAGATTATAATTATTTTTTATGATTCTGATTCATAGTATAATACTCATTTTTATTCTGATTCTGATTATAATATTTAAGTTTTATTTTTATTTTTTTTCATGCAGTAATATTTGTTTTTATTCTGAGTAAAATATTTTTGTTCTGATTAAGATTCATATTATATATTTATTTTTTCTGATTCAGATTTATTCAGATTAAAATATTTATTCTAATGCATATTATAATATTTACTTTTATTCCGATTCTGATTATCATATTTATTTTTATTCTGATTCAGATTATATTTGTTCTGATTCTGATTTAGATTTATAGATTATATTTATTTTTGTTCTGATTCAGATTATAATATTTGTTCTTATTTTTGATTCAAGTTCAGATTATATTTAATCTGATTCTGATTATAATATTTATTTTTATTCCGATTCTTATATTATATTTATTTTTATTCTGATTCAGATTATAATATTTGTTCTGCTTATGAATCAGGTTCAGATTCAGGTTGTAATATATTTGTTCTGATTCCAATATATTCATTAATAGCTTTATTTTGCGTTTCGACGAAAATTCAAAAACATTTGTTCGTGAGTAGCATAATCAGATCTAAATGTGGCAAATCCATTATTAATTGTCATCAACTATGTCATCGTCGGAATCATCGACATATTTTTATTACTGTGTCATCATTTGATTCTGGTTCTTTAAAACCAGTAATATTATTATACATATTGTAAAGAAAACAGTCGTTGTATCGCCTGCGAATAATACACAATCGTCGATCTCAGTTTTGATCGCGGTGTTGGTGCTGTCTACGCATTTTTTTTATTGGCACATCACCATCTGATTTTGGTTCTCACTCACAGTAATACTTGCAATTTTGCTCATTCTGAAATCGCCATAAAAATCTTTTGATAGTCTAGGAATTTCTCCAATGAGTTTTAAGACTGATTCCTCCGAGTCTTTAATTTTACAGCTTTGAGTAAATACAGCCCAGTTATTCTCGGCTGCATCTGGAACTCGCAGAATAATATCTGTCAATGGGATATTGATAGTCTTTAATCGTCCTTGTTGATCCTGAAAAAAAAACTTCATTTTGGTTCACATCTGCGAGACGCAAAATATTAGCTACCTCGTCCTTGATATTATCAAGTGTTGCGTATTTAGATAATTCACCTTGAGGTTTGAGACTTCGAGAAGATATTCCGAAAATATCTGCCATTATATAGTCAGTAAGACCCGTTTAAAACGACGGTAGATGGCTATATAGTCTGGTGGTATACTCATGCACGACTTTTTGAGGTGTTCTCATCGAGTACAGAAATTACTTCACGGCCACATATTGGCAGATCTGTTGTTGTCCGTGTTGGTAATGTTGAATACCATACAGGAGTGTTTGAAGTACAGTACTTGGTACTCTGTCGACATATTTTTAAAAAATTTTCGGTGGTGCCAACTCGTACGAATCAAAATAAAATAATTATTCGTGGATCAATTGCGTAGGTAACTCAATGAGTACGTTAATCAGATCTTTCGTCGAGATTGATGATTCCTGTCTCGACACGGTTTGGTTGTTTTGATAATTGATTACGCAAAAAAACTCTGAAGTGTTTGATTCAAAATTAGACATGGAAGAATGATGTGTCCCAGAGCGTCTTAGACTTTGACCGTACTTTAAACAAGGGATTCCTGGCAGTCTTAGACCTTCCCATTTTTATGTAAGATTTCCATGGCTCGTTGAGCGGCTTGTTGAAAGGCTTGTTGCTTCATGTTGGTATAATTTACTGAGTTTGCTGAGTGGCTTGTTGCCTCAACGTTGGTATCATTTGTTGCATTTGTTGAGTGGCTTGTTGCCTCAATGCTGCTATCATTTGTTTTGTATGTTGTTTGATTGACGAAGTTATTTTTTTATTGCTTCGCTGATAAAGAATCCCGGCGGATATTGCCACTCGTTGCTTTTCTTAATGCCATCTCAGCGGCAGTTCGCATGATCCTCCGCAGCAATAATTGCTGGTAATGCCGCAAATAGCGGAAATATAACACCCATCTTGATTGCATCTTTAATGTCACCCAAAGATAGAGCAAGTCTTACGCCGGGATTTAATCGTTTGGCGTAATTGAAATGGGCTTGAGTTGACATTTAGTCAGTGGTTGATTTTTTGAAACAACAACAAGCTATCCTCGTTTCAGTAATATTTTTATTCCCGAGTTTGCTTTCAAAACTGATTGCAGCTTTTTAATCTGACCATTAGTCAGACCTACACTAACAGGATGATATGACATTATAATATATGATCGATTTAATCACGTTTTCGACTTGGACATTATTGACTCATTTGTCCACCAACACCTTCAAGCAACATTGTTTTGTCTGATAGTATAACAACGATTGCTCTGTAATCAGCATTTTCTCCTCTTGGCACACGAGCTCGAAAGTGTATATCAACAACAGATTGCCCAAATCCAAATGCATTTTCTCCTCTTGGCACACGAGCTCGAATGTGTATATCAACAACAGATTGCCCAAATCCAAATGCTCCAGAGAGAAATAATAGGATACAGCATTGTAAAATCTAGTTGTGATATTTGTAGAACAGAATCAATATTTTGATCATGCCCCATGAATGTCATTAAACGATGACATGCACCTGCAACATGATTATTTTCAAAATTTAATAATATATCATCGGATGGTTCTTGATGTTCAGTTATTTTTAGTGAAACTTCAGTAACACCAAGTTCGTAAAATATCATTGCGGTATGTGCTTGTGAGTTTACTCGTGCATCATCTTGGAAAGCAACAAATATATATATATATATATATATATATATATATATATATATATTTATATATATATATATATATATATATATATATATACATACACATATATATATATGTATGTATGTATATATATATATATATATATATATATATATATATATATATATATATATATATATATATATATATATATATATATATATATATCGGTGCAGAGGCACCTTGCTGTGATGCTATCTGCCATGTGAATGAACCATTAGTTTTACTTTTAAAACTATCAGTGACAATCATCAACCTTAATAGTGTTGATTTACCCCCTGAGTCCATAAAAGAGAGTAGCCGTTGTTTTTCAGTGATTGATGGTATCATTGTTGGCATTCGCAACTAAAGTTTTGTTAATATTTATTTATCAGCATCTTCAATTGCTTCGCCAGATTGCATCATCGTTGGTCATCGTTGGTAGCCTTTCTTACAAGTACAACTGTAGGCTTGGCTCCAAAACTAACTTTTTCTGACATTTCTGCAAAACCAAGGATATGCGGCAATGGAATTGCACATGAAAATCTTCTACTTCCATCTTTTAGCTCTGATTGACGCGCTGAGAATCTTAAGTTGAATTGTGGATTAACACTAATAATAATGTTTTCCACATTAACGTCAGCAGTGTCGGCATTGTTTCTTGGTCACCTTATATCATGCTGTCTATTGTTAGAGTGGTTCGAAGTATCGTTTACAAATATCATTGACGGACCAGCTGATCTTGAATAATAGTCACCGAATCCTGCAAGCCCAAGTATCTTCGTGGCAACGTCGACGTCTTTTTGAAGTGATTAAATATTTCTTTCGTCGATAACATATGTAGCACTATCCGACAACGCCATAATGCCATTATTAATAAAACCAACCCTAATATCAGCTGCATATTCAGTATTATCTGTTTTTAAAATTTTACATTCTACTTCAATAAATGTTTCAGTGGGTAAGAAATATTTGCTTGCTGAACTTGAAGCGCAGTTCGTCCACGCTGATTTGGCTGTCGTGCGTCATAAGAATAATACTGACAATTACGTATCGATTCATCTTTGGGAATTTGTACGTCCATATCGAATGCGGGATCAGAGACACGCTTGAAGATTTTATTATATTTGTTAATGTCTATCAGACTAGCAAGTATATTTTGTTTTCTGATATACGAGCCAACTCTGCTAATTTTTTTATTCACAACTTGATTGATTATTTTGCTAACATTTGTAGACATAGCTTCTGTGCTGTGAAAGTTTGCTGGCAGGGGTTTTACTGGCTGAGGTTTTCGTCGTATTAATTGTGATAGTCCATCCTTGATTTCCTAGAATGCTTTACCGGCAACATCACCAACAGCACCAATACCTTTTTCAGGAACAACGTCAATAGTTTTCATATTCCAATTGCTTTGCATACGGTGTCGCTTTTGGGGCAATCCTTCTGAATAGACCCTAAATAACATGACCCAGTCCATCCCCGTAGATCGCTTTATGTGTAGGTTATCGGGAATTTACCAAAGTGACCATGATCTGTCCACGGTGAGCATCATGTATGATTATCTTAATCTTATTTATTGTTACTGATCTAATTGTATACCATTAATCACTGCGATAATCATCGGCGATTTCATCGAGGAGGGACCGATAAACATTAATATACATGATACCGCTTGTAAATAATCTCTGATAAATATCGGCTACTTCATTAATGATTTTTGGAGAATTATAACCGGTTCTTTTCCTCCATTTAAAATTTCCAGTCTGTCCACGTCGGCAAGGATATTATTGTGACATGGAGTAATAGGACTACTTCCACGAGTGACCCAATCGCTCAGACCACTACCAGTTGTTTCTTTCTTACTTGATGAACTTGATTCCCTCATTAGTTAACATGCTCATACAAATTTTTCCTTCCTTTTTGTTTCTATAATTGTTTAGCTTCTTCAAGCTGCTGATTCGTTCCTTCTTTTTTGTCTCCTTGCTTCTTTTACTTGTTCAATATACTCATCTACTGCCTGGCTAAATTCCGCAAATCTGATTTGCGGAGTATCAGTAGCAATGCTAAATATTTCTCTAATATAATTGGCGGATCTCATAGATCTAGCATGTTCGGTTTTTACATTATATCTCTATTATGCTATCCACACGCGGCAATATCAAGTATTTGATGTCGATCATTAATAGCGGCAATACATCCAGGTGTGAATGATGTTAATTCTGGCTCTTAGCAGAGGTCGTGGTCGAAATTCAGATTGTGGTTGAGGAGGTTGCTCGGGTGGTGGTTAAGCTGCTTGAAGACGGCCAGCAATAGCAACAGGCAATGGTTAAGGAACTTTTTGTGTTGCCTTAGTTGATTCAACAATTTTCTTGTTGCTTCGACAATTAGTTAAATAACTATTTTGTACCTTCCGTAAATGCCATATGAGACTCTTGACGCTATTCTAATTTTTGCTTGACAGAATCGCGGACGGGAAGATATTTCTTAATTGTCTCTAGTTATTGTCGAGCTAGTTTAGCTGTGTGAAGTTCCATTATTGAGATAATACTGATTTAATTAAGCCACACCCACAAAATAGCAGGTAGGGTGACGATAAAAATTGAGTGTCTGACGGGTAACCACACAAGCTATAAAAACAAAAACACAAAAATCAGAGACAAAATAACCAAAATGAACTAACCCAAATAGACAAAGTTTCGGGTCAGTTAGAGGCTTCGGTTTGACCTTATTGACGTTTGTGTTTTCAATTTTTGTAGGAAGCTTTGTTTTTCAGCGAAATATCTTAATTGAAAAAAATTGAAGGATTCGTTATTCCTTCTGCTTGTATGCCGTACATAAACAACTTGATGTTGAGACGACACAATTTTGTTTGCATTTGTAATGACCTATTGAACTTATTATGTTGGTTATATGAGTCAGATTTTGAAGACGATTATTAAATATCATTATTTCTAATCCGCATAAACATAGGACGATAAATAGCTGATAACTTTTAACATAAAAGGAACAAATTTGAATAAACCGTATACCTGTTTTTGTATGCCCAATCATAACAGTAGTAGAACTATGATGTCGTTGTCCAACCGTTCGTCATATCTCTGTTAGATGTTGAACCTTGAGGTCAAGTAGGTTTTCAAGTACTACGGTGGTGCATTCTAGTTCTATATTTATTATTATTGAATGGTTGCACCTTAAGAATCATACTTTGAAAAGCCTTTTTTTTGTTTTACCAGCGGCGTAAATACACTGTTTTTTTTGTTTCTTTTGTGAAATTCTTAAATCATCTGATTTTTTTGTCGATTTCAGTCGAAGTGGTTAAAATCTGAAGATTTTCTTCAAATATGTCCATGTTTGTATTATTACCATATATCTCTATATCTAATACTACACAGAAAAACAACATTGAGTTGCTGTATTTAGCAACTTATCTCTGTCAGTCATACTTCTGATTTAAATCGTTTTTAGTTGCCATTTATTACAGAATTTATTTCTTTAAAACTATATGATCGTCCACGATAAAAACTCGTTTTGTCATTCAATAATTATAAGTGTCAACATATTTTCCGAAAAAAGGGAACAACGATTTTGATGGGGCATAAGTTTGATTCTATGTTCTAGATTTTAGATTTACTGTGGAGTGACCCACGCCACCAGTTGGGATGTACGAGCAACACGTTTCGTGGTGGCGGATCCTACTTTGGTCCAGATGTCACGGAATGCTTTCTAAAAAAGCACAACCTGAAAATGCTCATAAGATCTCACGAATGCAAGCAAGAAGGCTATGAATACAGTCATAATGGAATGGTAAGCTATCGGTCCATACTTGTATCATGATGTCATCATAAAAATCTATGTAATCAAAAGTATTATTGGGATACGCTGGCTGGTTTGCAGTGATTTTACTCGGTGTTTATCCTATCGGATATTTTGATTTTGACGACAAATTGAATCCCTCTAGACAGTAAATCGTGTTTTCAACAATGTGATATTGCATGCAAAATGTTAGAATACCAGAATTTTATATATCAATTTGAGGATATAATATATTATAAATTTGGATAGTTATAAGATGTAGAAAACTAAATATGTCATAACTCGATTTCCAAATCATAAATGGGTAACAATCAATTTGATTCGAGGCGGAAGTTGTTATCTTTGACACAGTTCCTCTGAAAATGCCATTGTAGATAAGTAGACCTTCATTTGACCTTGTACACCGAATGTAAGCAATTCTAGGAACTATTTCTAATAAATGTAACTCGAACATACCATGTGTAATTAAGGGACTTATTTAATTTTTGGAGCGGGGTAACTGGGTTTATCTTTCGAGCCAGGATATTTTTATCTTTTATTTTAGATAATTCATTTGTCTTCAGCTGATATAATGGATATTCTCCCAATGAATTGGAATAAGAACTTTTTCAAGCTATTTCAGAGACTGTTTTTTTTTCTAACGAAAATCGCAGTTAATCTCCCACTGAAAGTTACATGGTCAGTCACTAAGTTAATAAAACAGCCAGTACGAGATGAATGTTTCATTGGATAATTTTCGGGATTGTGACATGTCCGTTATTTTCACACTAATATTACTTCTTTCGGTCTAAAACATACAGCATTCCAATTCACATTCTAGACATACTTCATGAAACAAAACAACTGTTAATAAAAATTAACTTTGGACTATTGACTTGTGTTCGATACAAGTCAAACGAATGCTCATATCATGAAATTAGTCATAAATAAGAAGAACTTGAACCTAAATGATTCAGTAGGTGAAAATAATTTAGAATATATGCTTGTCCATATTAACCGTATCTTTGGATTTATTCAAGATTTTCTTTGCAGGTACTGACTGTATTTTCCGCATCCAATTACTACGAATACGGTAGCAACCGTGGTGCGTATGTCACGATTCACGGTCCAGAACATCGCTGTCATTTTGTACAGTATATGTCACACCACAGTCCATCATTAAGGAAAATTACTTTCACTCAAAGGTTAGTACTAATGGTTCTACTAGATGAAGACTTTGAGAGTTTCCACGATTTTCATTTGTCTTTTGTCGGTCTGGCGTCTGGTGTCCGTTGGTAATTTTTAGCTATCGATACTCTTGCTAAATGACTAGGAGGAAAGTCGTGAAACTTGGCCCACAGTTTCATCCAGAGGCCTGTTTGTTTTGCACTGAACAATATTGCCCTTTCTGACAGTCAATATGGCTATCGCCGTGGCTATCTAAAAATCTTGTTATCGCTACTCATAAACAGAATGTAGTATTGTATTTGTTTTTTTCTAAAACACATTCTCCTGTACAGATTTTGCTATTAACATTGGGTTTTCAATTCAACACGTGTAACAAAAAGGTTAGTTAGAAAAGAAAAACAAAAGTACCCATTCGACTTTTCAGATATTTGCCACGATGGCCAACTGGGAAAGTATGCCATTACTACTCTGGAACTAATAATCGCTTTAATGAGGGGTTCCGAATTTTCATCGAAATACTTTTGGCGATACATAATTAGTTCCAAATAACAAAAACTGCCAGTCTGACCTAAATGGATAGTCGTTGCGATATGAAATTTTCAGTAAAACTCTTAAGTTATGATACGCAGATGATACTGAATGAAAAAAAATATGTATACTTCACTGCCAGAATGGCTACAGTCATCTTAAAATGGCATTGTTACCACTTTTCCTGAACTGATGGTATAAGTGACCGTAAATAAAAATGGTGCTAATATGAACTCTTGAATAACAGCCATGGCAGTCTTATTATATCGCTTGTTATGCTTCTTTTCTTGAGTATTTTTGTCATATTATGAGTTAATTTAATACTCTCTGCAATACGTGTCTGTGTTTTAAGTAAACTTGGTGCTGAGCTGAGAATCTAACATGGTTTCCGTGGTTGAAGATATTGCTATTGCTGCCGCATCTGAAGGGATTGCATGAGGTGTTCATTAACACATGTCTTATGAAATTTTTGTATTCGTGAATGAAAATTATTCCTTTCTGACCATTAACATGGCAGCCGCATTAATGTTTTGGCTGATGCATTAGTATGTATCTGTTTTCCTACACCTCAAGAAGGACTTAGTTCATACATGGATTGAATCATTACGAAGTAAAGAAAAAGTAAAGAAAATTCATTCTGCGACACTCGATGCGTCTTATGACCTTGGTGTCAAAATTTACAGTTTACAGTAGTGCTTTGAGTATGAGTTTGATGTGTATGACAAGCCTTTATTATTCTCACTGTTCCTCCTTAAGGATGAGAAAGTCAATGTGTAGTGTCCAATAAAAGACCTCTCTGATATGAAGTTTACCCTCATAAATCCATAGTGATTTGTGAATGGTATAACTTTAACAAACATAAATAAAAAATAATTAAAGATACGTTTCTGTATTTCTCAGCCCCTATTCCGAAAGAGTTCTATAAACCGCCTTACTTGTATTTGGGTTAAAGTGTAAAGGTGACTTTTGAGCCTTCTTTTCGCATCAGTGAGCTTATGAACAGAACAACATTAACCATGAACAACGTACTTTGAACTTATATTTTTTGTTACATTATAGTAATCAAGTTGAGTATTACAACTCTGTGGTCTTATAATAAGTGAAAGAAAAGAATAGGAAGCAACAAGATATATAAAATTAAACAAATAATTTTTTATTGAATACAAAATGAAAATTCAGGAGAAAGGAACTTGCAGTATTGCGGATTAAATCCCAAAATATCATAGAATTACCTACACAAGTTTTAAAGTTTAAAATTCTGAATTAACTTCAGTGGAATCGCAATTAATTCTAACGCTGGAAGTAGTTTATGTGCCTCTGGTGGCTCGGAGAGTGGTGATGTGCCAACAGTCGTTTGTTGGATGACAATAATACAGTCCTAAAGTATCTCCTTTTTTGAAATTTCGTTAAGCATTCAACTCTTTTTTTCCGAGAATATTATGTCTAATGAGCACTTTGTATTTCCAGTAAAAAGAAATCGTGAATAAATAAAATTCCAGTCCGAATGAACTACTGGACACAATAAAAATACAGCTGATTCAGCCTCAATCTCTCATAGTACGAATAAATAAATTTTCCAGTAACAAGATTATATAGTCCTCAACATAACCTCAGGTCACAATTAGCATTTTTTAAAAAAAGAAACTTATTGCCTAATGGAAATTTTCATTATTGAAGTTTCCAGACATTTACAGGATAAAATCTTAGTTATAGTTAGATGTATATTACTAGAATTACAAAATTAAATATAATATTAAATATATTACCAAGAGGTTGTCAGGACATTACATGTGGAATTTTCAAAGTTCTAGACTCAGATTGTGATAAACATGTTTATGAAACCAAATTCACTGATCCATGTCAAAAGGAAAATGAACTTGTTTTTGGACTGGGTTAGTTCCATCACAGAATATTACATTATGAACAATAGATGACGAAAAAAGGCAACATACAGAGCAGATTATATATACATGACACTATCATCAAGGCGCAAAACGGAAAAAAGATGTCAAAGTCAAAGGACATGACTTAAGTTTATACTTAAAATAGCTGATATTTATAATAATAAAATTAAGCATGAATGTGTTTTTTATGAACAAATTAAGGTAATATATATATATATATATATATATATATATATATATATATATATATATATATATATATATATATATATATATATATATATATATATATAATACAAATCATATGGCGAATAACAACCCTTTCAAGCGTACTGGATCCACCAAGGGATCACGTGTGTCAGGGATTAATTAAAATAGATGCAATAAACTGACGACGAACAGTACGAAACTAGTAACTAACTAGCCTAAGCGCTTTCGACTCTTAAAGAGTCTTTTTCAAAGGCAAATACAAAACATATATACGACAAACAAATAAACACAAAAACGTTATGTTTGTAAACCTCTACATGGCTGTCTTCACATGCAACGTTTTCAGTTTCCGCAACTAGTCTATACAAGCTGGTTGCATTTATAGTTTTAGCACATGTGAAGACAGCCATGTAGAGGTTTACAGACACAACGTTTTTGTGTTTATTTGTTTGTCGTATATATGTTTTGTATTTGCCTTTGAAAAAGACTCATTAGGAGTCGAAAACGCTTAGGCTAGTTAGTTACTAGTTTCGTACTGTTCGTCGTCAGTTTATTGCATCTATATATATATATATATATATATATATATATATATATATATATATATATATATATATATATATATATATGTGTGTGTGTGTGTGTGTGTATGTGTGTGTGATTAAATTGCTTGTATGTAAGGTTTAAAATTCTTTTTATTTCATTTTTGTTACATTGTATATAATTATGATGAGTATGTTTCTCGGATTTGGAATTATACTTTTAGTAGTGAGATATATTTTTAGCACAAAATTTGTTTATTTAAGACGAAGATGTAATACGTGAGAATTAACATTTAGTTCCTCTTACCCTGGCAACAATATCAACAGGAAGTTAAATTGATTGGTCAGTATCACGGGTATACTTTCTTTGCGTGATCACAGTTTGTAAACAACTATTTTTCATGATTGGTTTTTAAGTGGATTGACATTGGCCTACGTGTGAAAATTAGCGTAGTTGGAGACCACATGACTAATCTCTCGAGACTTGAAATTAAGTCTGGGGTTCTAAATACGCATTCTATACATATTTTCGGAAAGAGTCATTCAAAACCTTGAAGGAACAATGTGTATTACTTCTAATTTGTTGCCACAATATTTTATTCTTCGTCTGATTTTTGGATTCAATAATTTATTTATTCTCCTGGACACTCAACAAGATAACTTTCTTATAAAAAGTTCTGAAAGATATTCATGGAAGTTTATTCTGGAATTATTCGAAAACAAAGATTGTGATTCAAGTGAAGAATTGTTGATATTCATACATTGGACTAAATCTGACGTCATTGCCTTCCATATTCTTAAGTCGTCGGGACTCGAACCTGGATTCTTGTAGAACTATTTAGTGATAGGAATTGTGTTTTTATTTTTAAAATCATATTTGGATTATATTTGCAGATTTTAAGCCTATTTACCAATTTTTATATTATTGTCTAGGGAAATAAATTGTCTTGTTAAAATTTATTTAGTTTTATTTTTGTGGTAAAATTGTTATTTTGCAGTCACAATTGATACATGTTAGTGTTCACATACTTGACGATATAAAGGGAGGTTGAGAAAGAAAACAGTTCAATTCAATATGTTTAGCCCCTATTTATACTGCTAACTGTGATACTAATCTCTGGGATGTAGATCACAATCACAATGCTATCGCGTGAAAGTGAAATAAGCAAAAACGAGTTTATGCTACGCACATTGTTGACAGTGTACAACTTTTCCAGAGGTACGCATTTTTACTCGTTTACCACCTATTTATATTGCTAACTGTGATATTGTGGGCCGTAGATCACAATCACAGTGCTATCGCGTGAATGTGAAAGAAGCAAAAAACGAGTTGATGCTCCGCACATTGTTGACAGTGTACTACTTTTCCAGAGGTACGCAGAGTCAAAGTAGATGATCAACACCTTTCTTTGGGGTAAGACTTGAAATGAGAATTTTTACAGTTTGGTTTTCATTGACTAAATATCACAGTGTTTCAGATGTCTTGGTTAGCTGAATGTAACCCTTATCTCGCAGATAATTTAGTACAGATAATATTTCAAGAATATTTTTATTTTTTCTAATATCATTTCATCTTCTTGACTGATATTTCAGAGTTTGCCTTACGGAAACCTCTGCGATTGACGACTTAAGGGAGAGGATTGTCTCGTCTAAATCTGAACTAACCAAAGAATTTCGGCAATATGATACCGATAACACAGGTAAACGAATAAAATACTGATACAAGTAATTTAAAATATATGTGTCTATGATGGCCATATTTTATTATTATTATTATTATTATTATTATTATTATTATTATTATTATTATTATTATTATTATTATTATTATTATTTGTTTCTAGTAGCTCAGTTTATAGAGCATGGTACTCGTAATCCAAGGGTTGAAGGTTCGATACCAAACGTGGGCAGCCCGATTGGGTTGTTTCGAAAAGGCGCGTAGCTCCCTTATCGTGAACGTTTTATAGCCGATAATGCTCCCACCCCAAGTTCCTTTTGTTGGTGATCTTTTAGAAGCAATCCGTTTCCATTCAGCTTGAAAAGAAACTTGCCCTCTGTGAACTATGTTGGCTAAAATCCACGGCTGTATATTCAACGCTTATCGCTTCATTTCAGCACTTTACATCACTTCCACCCACACCCCTTACGGTCGCTTACACTAATAAAAAAGACACTTATGAGGTCTTATTGTGGGTGTAGTTGCTGCATCCAACGTTATACAGTTAATATTGTTTGTTATTGTGATTTTGTCAAAACCAATACGTCGGATGATATATAAATGCTAAGAGAAACAGTAACAAAACACCCGATGAAATATTAGCCAGAAAATAAGACAGCAAGTGAATAATAAACCCGAAAATAAGACGACAACTGAAATATAAATGGTTACATTGGCTTAGCCATCTTAGCAACGCAGGGCACAGACCATTGTTATAGATGTGTCCGTATACTTGTACATATGATATCTACGATCATTTATATTAAAAATACTTTTACTTTATATCTGTTTTTCAAGTTAGATGTATGGACTATGTAGCCTGAAATAAAGAATTCTTATCTTATCTTATTGGCTGTTTGTGTAATGTAGTATTCAACTTTACCGCAAGAAAGAACAAAACAACAGCCGTTAGGTTTCGATGTTCTGAGGCGACGTTTCCAGAAAGATTCCTTTTCTTTCCTTGTTTCGGAGTTGTGAACAATTGCAAGTAGCGTTACACTGAAACTTTGTCTAGGGTAGGGGAAGAGGACGTTCTGCAAATAGATTTCTATCCAACGTCTTCGTAATCCAATCTGATATAAAAAGATTGATCATTCTGTGTAGCTTTTTAGTATCTCCGAGATAATGAAGACCACAGATCTTGCATGGGCCAAATTAAATTCATTGCACTGTTCGTCGTCCGTTTATTGTATATATATATATATATATATATATATATATATATATATATATATATATATATATATATATATATATATACACACACACACACACACACACACAGAGGTCTCGCTAGGAGTTTAAAACTTTGAGTCCAGGACTGCTAATTTGGTATAAATATGAGTCCCACCAGCAAAGGTTGCAGTCCCTACTGAACCAGAAATCACGTGCTTTCTTACACTTGGCTACAGTCGCATCCGAACTATCAGTTAATGCAACTTTAGCAAAGTTCTTAATCTCACCGAAATCTTTATCATTTTTCCTTTATCTACAAAACACTTGTCTAAATTTGCAAACGGCATTTTCTCCAAGTCCCTTGATTTCGAGTTCGCAGCAGTATTTATACGGCAACAACCGGAAACAAAATCAATAACAGTAATTGTAGTGGGCTTCGCCAATGTCTCAAATTGCAATTATGTTTTACATACTGGCGACAAAATATACCATTTGGCGATATTTTTGGCTACAACATTTTTGGTTGATATAAACGGTATATACGGTATTGAGTTCGGAGTGGAGAAATTCAAAGGCACCATGACAGGAAGCCGCAAACGTGGATAAAAAAATGCAATTGTTACATAAATAAATCCTTATTTCATATTGACCAACCACCCTAACTGTTAATTGTTATGTCATAATCCGCTTATGCTGATATCTGGCCTTGGTACTTGTATGCGGTAATATAATCAAACTAGCCCTGCAACTGACAAGCTACAATCGACCACCTCTGAGGGCGGAAAAGTGAAATGACTACAGTCGATTTAACGACAGCAATTGAAAAAAAAAACAAAAGAAAAAAACCCCCAGAAAATTAGTTTTGCTGCAACCTCAATGGAAACTGATTACCTCTGAAGCACCGATATATACTAAGGAAACTTTTAAAAATATTGTGTCAATATTCTACAGTTCATTTGATGTTGCCATAACAACAATTAACAAATGGTTATTTGTTTTGTCCTTCAAAGTGAGCCTTTAGCGGCGCCTTCAATAACACATGCACCTTCATCAAAGCAAGCCGGCGACCTTTGATCAAAGAAGTCAGCAACCAACTAAAATAAAAGCATTGCTTCAGTTTTCAGTGATTAATACATATTTATTTTGCCGCAAAAGTTTCCTCCTTGCAACAAAAACGTGCTTACGGAGGACTCCTGTGTGGGTGTTTTTCTGCGTCCCAAATCAAATATTTGCGTCCAAATACGCGTAATTAAGCGACGCCATAAACTGACAACGAACAGTGCGAAACAAGAAACTGACTAGCCTGAGTCCTTTTTCAAAGGCAAATACAAAACATATATAAGACAAACAAATAAACACAAAAACGTTGTGTTTGTAAACCTCTACATGGCTGTCTCCACATGAGCTAAAACTATAAATACAACCAGCTTGTATAGAATTGTTGCGGAAACTGAAAACTGTGTATAATTCCCTAAAAGTCTACAAGCCAAAGCGACATCTATTTTTACTTTTTGTACATTTATGTAACGCAGATTATATCCTGGATAATTGATTCTATACCGGTTAATCTTATAGTAAAAATTGAAGTTAACTAAAAAGATTTACAAAAAGTTAAATTCTACTAGTGCATAGTTTTTTTTTCTAGTCTTCTTGGTTTAGACCGCTTGGTTTCAATGTTCTAAGGCGGGTATCCAGTATGATTCCTTTTCCTTCCTGGTTTTGGAACTCCAGCTGTTGTTGTTAGCAATAGCAATAAGTGTTGTATCACTGAAAGCGTGGCCAGGTGAGGAGAAGTGTTCTGCGACCGGGCTTCTGTACAGCTTTTGTTTTTGTCATCCAATCAGATCTATGAAGGTTTATCCTTTTGTGTAGCTTTTCAGTTTCTCCGATGTACTGAAGGCCACAGATCTTACATGTGATGAGATAAATCACATTCTCTGTTTTGCACGTTTTGTTTGGACCATGTATGTTTAGTTTTTCTTTAGTCACTGTGCTAGTTAATGTCCTGGTCTCTATCATATGTTGACAGGTTTTGCATCTTTTATCGCCACAGGGTCCAGATTGACTAGGTTGGTTTTGACAAGCGATTGGCGTTAGCTTTGCCCTGACTAGGATGTCCTTTAGGTTTTTTGGTCTCCGGTAGGCTACTACAGGTTTGTTCGGAAGTATTAGGTTTAGTATGTCTGACGATTGCACAGTGGGCCAGTGTTTTGCGATGGTTTTACCTACTTTGGGGTTGTTTGGGTGATAGGTCAGAATAAATGATATACTATCAGCCTTTTCTTTCTGTCCATATTTGAGTAGGTCATCACGGTTTGTTTGGCACTTTGGATTGCCTCCGCAATCAGGTCCTTGTCGTAGCCTCGGTAAATTAAATGCTTAGCCAGCTCTTCAGACCTTTTAGGAATCTTTCATCGTCGGAGCAAGTTCTGCGTATCCTCATTGCCTGGCTATATGGAATGTTCCTAATGCAGTGTTTTGGATGACAGCAGGTTGGGAGGAGATATTGGTGTTTGTCGGTTGGTTTCGAGTAGATGTCTGTCTGTAATTTGTTTTCCACCAGCTTGGTTGTTGTGTCAAGAAAAACATGGTGTCCAGGAAACCAGGCTAGTTAGTTACTAGTTTCGCACTGTTCGTCGTCAGTTTATTGCATCTATTTTAATCAATCCCTGACCCCTGACACACGTGATCCCTTGGTGGATCCAGTGCGCTTGAAAGGATTGTTATTCGCCATATGATTTGTATTCTTTATATATATATATATATATATATATATATATATATATATATATATATATATATATATATATATATATATATATATATATATATATTGTAGGTAAAATTTCTGTCAATGATTGGTGTTTCTGTATGGAGATGGTGCTTGAGATGGGTCTTCCGTGGAGAACCCTCCGTCCAAGGCTGGTGCAGATAGATAACTCCGATGGATGTGTATTATGGGAGACTACCTTTGAACAGCTATCGATACGCAACAGATATAGTGGGGTATGCATTTTTTGTATAAAAACACGAAACATGCTATTTATAAAAAAAAAACACATTAAAGTCGAAATCTACATATAAGACATATTTTGTCTATTTTTTCTTCAGTACGCATTCGAAGATTATCAGAACTTAAGTGCCGTGAAAAAGGCATTGATATTATCAGTAAGGATGACATTTTAATGTCATTTTTTTTGAAAGTATATTGCTGCATTTACCCGTATTAACATACATCGAATATGAACAGCGTGGATGCAGATCTACATTATTATAATGCGTCAGCAGATTTGGGTCTCCGCCGTCTGTAGTTAGGTAAGCGCTATTCCCTAATCCGATAAATCCATCCCCCATCTGTGTTTATACTGATGGAGGATATGTGAATATGATGACACATGTTCATAAAAATGTGCAATTTTGCTGCATGCAAATCACTACGGAACACTCCTGCTTACACTTTAGATGCATACCGGTAATTGGTAACAGCCATATCCAGCGCGAAATTTAAAATGGCCACATGACAGATGGTTGTGCTATTCCACGTAGAATTAGGTGGCGCTCTACAGTTTCGTGTTTTGCATTGAGTTAGAATTTTAAAGAAAAAGAACTTCCCCGGGTTTCCTCACTAGTTATACTGGCTATTTAATAAAGACTTTGTATATCTTAGGTATTGTTCAAAGAACATTTAATTCCCTTTATTTTGATGCATGATTGATGGGTGTAATATGGGTTAGAGAGTATACAACTTCGCCTTACTCCAGATGTGCATTTTTCAAAAAGTGCTAGCTCTAATTGCTCATTTTCACTTCTTGAACTTCAGAGGTAACTTGTAAAAAAAGAGCTGATAACGTTTTTTTTTTTACATTTTATGCATTTGGTAATTCAGTCATTGCACTTTTAGAAGTTGGTATTGTCTAGTTTGGCAAAATTCATTTTCCATAGTTTAATAGCTGCCAGGAATAGTGTACTTTAGACAAATTCAAGTTGATTTTTGGAGCACAAGGGAGCAGTCATTTTAGTTAGCAGTGTCCTGAGATTATTTAAAATTTCCAAAAGTACAATATCCAAAGAAATTTCAGCCACATTACATGAAAGTAGCATATAGGAATGCCAACATTCTCTCCAGTGCGCATGTTTGAAATGCAAACAACTTCACCTTACATATACCACTCTCTCAAAAGTAAATAATAACTGGTGAGCACCACCTTACAACTCACCAAGCATAGAATTGCACCGGATATGTAATGTGCATGCCACAAAAAGAACTCTTCAACTGACGGTAGCTCCACAGCCACGAGAAATACCGGTACGTGTATAAAATGTACACAGATGTGTGCAGGCAAAACAGTGGCTGCGAATAATTGCAGCTGGAAATCCAATATCACCACGGTTGGCGGACTGATTTATCGGCATAGCTATTCTCGAGTTGAATACGGGATATCCAGAATCGGCAAGTCTTGGTCTTGACTGTGACAGTTACACATATTCACATGATAATGATTCAAATTTATCTTACTTTACGCTTACAAATTCCATCGTTAGAGCTGTCTGTAGGAGTCATTGAATGGTTTAATATTTGATTCGTTCCAGAATGGCCCGTCAATAACGGAGACATTATACAGACACAAGGACAATTTGGAGACCATTTTCATGCATATTGACAGGGACAACTCAGGTACACATCACAATACAAAGAGTCCGGTCTGATCTGGCCCCTCAACATTCACACATACTTACTTGATGTTATTTAATAATGAAAAGGCCCAGGAATTCATATGATATATTTTTTTATAAGTTTCAATGCGTTATTAAAGAATACTGTTTACTACGGGAATTATTTTTTGTTGCAAATGTAACAAATATGTTGAAATCCACAGTAACAATATTTGATTTTTGAGTGTGTACTGTAGCTGAAAATTTTTGGGTTTACGGGACTTGGCTCTTGAATATTTCAGAATAATGTTAAATACAGCTGCGAAATTTAGTACGTCGTAACCTCATTTGATTGTTTTGACATTGACTATTCGTGGTCCTCACCTAATCCGGACTAAATTTTAGGGAAATTCTCGTTCCGATGATAGAAACTTCAAGGTGCTTTCAATGAATGAAACGAAAGCCTTGTTAAGTTAGTTATAGAAGTAATGCTTAAATCTATCTATAAATACAAAGAAGTATTTAGATACAATTTTAGCAAAAAATGGTGATTTATATCTACAATATTTTGTAGATTCTTCCACCATTTTTCTCAGTTAAGAACGCATTTTATCCGTATAAATTAATTCTACAATATAAGTAGGGGTACGTGAATTTCTTATTAGGTTGATACAATAACTGCGTGACCTTTACAACATGTCATTCATTACATCTAGAGTTGACATCATGGCCATATTGCAGATGAGACAGCCATATTAAAAGCTATATTTTGACAAATAATTGTACAGGTATGTTAAATGCAATATCCTTTAAAGTTGTGACTTTCTTGTGACTTTCATGTGGCTTTCAGTACTGATTTCTTCATGAGTGCTTTACTTGCCATTTTAGTGTTAGCCAATATAGAATCATGAGACGGTCCCATATACACTATATTGAAACATTGGAAATTTTGATTTCAGGATATATTTCCATGAATGAGTTTGAAGATGCATTCGGACTACTTAGCCAGCAACTGGATATACATTTTGGAGATCAAGAAATTAAGGAAATTGCGTCGTGTCTGGACATTAATAAGGACGGGAAAATAGACTTCAATGAATTTCTTGAAGCATTTCGCATAGTTGATCGTCATGGTAAAGATAAGGTTCCGAAAACCTCCAGTCTTGAGACAACAGACTCGAGTGACTTGCTCACCAAGGTAAAGGGCATGGTTCAGAAAGAGCATGTACTAATTGAGGACGAAGAAGAAAGATGATACAATAAAACCTATAGTGTCAAGAGGAGTTGGGATGAAGTGAGAATTTATTTTGAATGGGATAACATGTTTTCCTTGTGATGGTACCAAATTCCTACATGCAAGATTATAGTCATTCAACTCTTCGGGTGAATCGTATCATGGATTCCTGTTGAGCATATCATGGGTGAGACTTGACAAACATTAACGTACACCTCAAAGGATCCTACATACATACCTGGAGAGAGAGAGAGAGAGAGAGAGAGAGAGAGAGAGAGAGAGAGAGAGAGAGAGAGAGAGAGAGAGAGAGAGAGAGAGAGAGAGAGAGAGAGAGAGAGAGAGAGAGAGAGAGAGAGATTATTACAACACATCAAATTTCCTCACTCCTGCCATATGGTTCTGCTATTAAAGTAGTTGAAGAGTCTGCATACGTGGACTGCTGCTGCTGCGTTTTTCATACATCAAGACATATTCTTCCTTCTGAAATTATGTGGAGTAGTGTACCAGCTTGAGATCGGGATTTTGACTGTACAAGTGCGTTCTTCGTTCTTTTGTTCAAGAACATGGCCGGCGAGAGGCAGTATATTATTCTGTGCAAAACGGATATTCCCCCCTCCGTCAAATCTGTATTCAAATTTCTGAAAAAAATTAGAGAACAGAAAATATGACCAAAATTGACAGATTCTCGTTTGAAGATAAAGTTAAGGTTTTGTTTCATTTTAGTTCCCTTGTTTAATTGTTGCGCCCATTTTCTTCTCCGATTTGTCGCCCCGTTCTGAAAATCGCTTCCTATGCAAGCGCACTCAGCCTGTTTAGAAATTGACTAATAAGAAAAGAGGGATCTTTATTTTTCAATGGTATGTTCAGTTGAAGTCGATGTTATGTTCAGTGTGAAGTGTAACAATACAAAGTATGGTATCGAGGAATGTATCATGTGGCGGAGCCTGGGAGAGATAATAAAACACCAGAAGAACCAAGAAGCGACCACACACGTCTGCGCATACCATCGAAGTGAGCATTTTAGTTTGGTTATTTTGTAAGAATAGTAGCGATCTTCCAATGAAAGTTTTTTTTTGTGAAGGTGTATAATCTACACAGTGCAGAGGAAGGAAAATTTTGATATAAAGACTATTTTGTTTGCATATGGGTTCGATACATTTTTTAATTTTTTTTATGAGTACCTGCTATATACGTGCTTCTAAATTGGTTTGGTGCTTTACAGCACAGCAGAATTGATTATGTTCTGCCGAGGCAAAATTGGAGCAATGTGTATTGTCCAAGGACACGACGGCAGCGGACCTATGCTATTCCAATCATAGGGTAATAATCCGCATTTCCTGTGGTGAATCCAGCACGCGAACAACTGAGCAATCGTGTCTGCTGAGATGTGCTTTTAATATACGGAAAGATGATTTTTGGTGTAGCATTGAACAGCACGAAACACATCTAATTAAGCAAATGGTACGTTGACAAGTTATCCAGCAGGTAAGACGAGCAAATGAGAACATGACGTATTTTAAAATTTTCTCAATGTTTAATCAGTTATAAAAAAGAGCTGACTATGAATAATAACATCGTTGCTGCAATCAACGGCTTAAAGAGGCAAATTCTGTTCCGTAAATACTGATATCTTGTTAATGTTTTTGGAAAGAGTGCTAGTCGTTTTAATTTTTTCTATTTCATCTTTCCAATATGTTACCAATTCACCAGCAGCGTTCTCTTTGAAATCACTAATTATAAATAAAGGTTTGGTAATTTTTAATCAGTGTATTTTATTTTCCTTTACAAATATATAACAGCAGATGGAAACATAATGTTTCCAATAAATGATCTAACATGTAGTGTCAAGCAAAATTAAAATTACATGTGAAATTATTTTCTTATGTGGAGGGTCAGTCATTCTTTTCTTCAGAGAGCCTCGGTCGTTGCTGTAAGGTTGGGTCCCTTGAATGCCTTTAAGTATTTGTTAAGCAAATAAAATGTTTGAAATCTTTGTCGACAACTTTTAATCACGTTGTTACAATCTTTAACCGCTACGGCACTTGCTCCGTGCCATTCAGTCCAAGTAAAAAAATACAAAATATTAAAAAGAATAAATATTTTATTCTCAGATGTACAATTAAATATTGACAGTACTATTTATTATTGAATGGTTCATCATTAATCCCTTTTGAATATCAACACTTTTGTGTCTGCCTTGTCCCCGTTCCTTCATATATGTCCCCATGTCCACATTGTACTAACGGATGAAAAGTTCGATTTTTGGGATGCATTGACTTTTTGTGTTTACAAACGTCTGGATCTTAAGTGGCTGGAAGAAAATATTCTTGCTCTGGTATGTCGTTTTTTTCAAAAAGAACTAATTCTATCCATCATATTAGCTAGGATCATAACAAATAAATATCCTGGCTGGAAAGGAAACTTTGTCACAACTCCTCTCTTTTTGGTGAATTATATTATCGGGCCCTCCTAACAATCGAGAACTCAGGGTCAAAGTCCTAAAATAAATTTGCTGTATTTAACTTGAATTTGATCCATGTTTCGGTCAAATATTTTTTTGCTTTTCTTAAACTTGAGTCCTTGTCTAAATCCCTTTAAGCGGTTAAAAAATGAGTGTACATGTTTTAATTAGAAGACTATGTTAAGTTGTTTACAAAATTATAAATTTGCTATTAATTGCAAAATTACTGCCCATACAAAAAGTTACGATAATTTAGAAATTGTAGATTTGTCGTGGGTAACATATTACTTGAGTTCTAAACACTACCCACAATGCATCATTATATCGTACCACATGCATCTTTCAAAATATTGAACCATTTTTTATTTTTTATCGGAAACGTATTAAAACATTGATTTGGGCTTCCTTAGCGTTGATATTAAAGGGAACTGTTTATTCTTTAGCATATGAGCATTACTGATGTGATTGTCTATATATATATTTTGGTGACATCGCACATAGAGTAATGAGACATGGATGGATATCAGGAATGGACGTCTGTGACCATTGGCACATTATTTGGTTTATGTTTAAACCTCTCTGTCTGTCTCTTTCCAAGAAACATTCAGGTTAACCTATGACAAAATCGCCATCGTGCTCATCTTTGAACATACTTTTAATTA
Source organism: Potamilus streckersoni (assembly GCA_016746295.1). Taxonomy (NCBI): domain Eukaryota; kingdom Metazoa; phylum Mollusca; class Bivalvia; order Unionida; family Unionidae; genus Potamilus; species Potamilus streckersoni. The sequence continues at coordinate 2,234,387 of JAEAOA010000768.1, read as the reverse complement.
ATATATGACTGATTACGATTTGGAAACAATGGAAAGTTCACTACCGACAAACAATTGCTAATAATAAGCTAGCGTGACCTCATTCAATGCATTGAGTTTATGATACGTAGGATTGATCGCAAAGTTGCGAATGACTTGCAAACAAAGCACATTGTCTAAGGGAGGTAACTTATTAAGGTTTTATTGCTTCACGACAATTCTGGAGGTATGACCCCCCCAAAAAAAACAAACGGCAAAAACAGCAAAAAAAAAAAAAAAAAAAAAAAATCAAAAACAAAATCAGTTACATGCAGAGCAAAAATCATCAAAGCAACTGAACGAGATAATTGTGCACAATACCTTGGGTTGCCTAATTTGATAAAGTAGTCATATTAGCAGTTGCAATAATGAAAAACAAACATAAGTAAGAACAAATCAAGAACAAAAATAAACAAAATAAATATGAACGAAAAGATAATCTTCACTGCCATTATTTTATGTTAATAGAACGAGATGATAAAGCTTTAATAATTTAGTAATGCTTTAATCAAACATATTTAACAGTAGCAGTAACACTGAATGCCATTATTTATGTTTAAGATTAACATTTAATACATGGAAACACTAAAAATTCTTATGTTCTAAAGAGTTTTGTATTTTTTGATTCATTACTTTTACCAATAGAGAATACTGCTCGGTTCATAAACACTTTTCATTGTATATGGTACAATCTTTCGTTTTGGAAAACTACAAAGAAGCTGATAGTATACCTAATTTAATTGGTGAATCAGAAGTTCACGTTTCACTATCCTCAGCCTAGGTATATGCTTCTAGCATGTAAAACTTAGCATCAGGGGAATTTCCGAGATAGCAATATTTTTTCTTTATTGCAGTCACGGTTATATGGTCAGTAAATGTAGCATTTGTAGGACCTCCCAAACCGTACTTTTATTCCTTTGACATGTCCAATTTTGTAAGTAAGATTTTTTTCAATGAGCATAGCATTTTCATTCCCCTTTGGATGCTAGGGTCTGAAGAAGGCATGATATATTCAGGTGTCGCTAAATGAACGACTTCATTATCAGTTTGTGGACGTGAGAATGTTTGGCTATGTAGTTTCTGTAGAGCATGGTAACGAATCTTGGCCCCGTGGAATCAAGTATCTCTAAAACCACAGAGAACGTAGGAAGATTGTCCACCAAGATCATCATGAAAGGGTGATGACGGCGACAGGCCATGAATGTATTACATGCCAGACCATAAAAGTTACTGTACAAAATAGGATGTAGGTGGGGTGCTTGTGAGAGGACGCAGAAGTATTTCCTCAAGATTGGATCAAGAGGACGGAGACTTACAATGTCCAGATCGGCATCAACTCCTCCATATTCATACAAGATCACGTATTGTATAACATCAGCTCGTTGAAGATTACGCGGATAGTTACTGAACAAAGGCAGGATATTTGGAAACATAACCTCAACAAACGTTAGTGCTGTTTCATCCGTCCAGAACATATACACATAATTTGGGTTGGTTCTTTTTTTCAGAGAGGAGACATGGGGTCGGATATCTTGAGAACTATTTTTGTCAATCCATGTTTGGATAGCTCTGTCTATTTTAAAAGATCCATTATTTCGAAAGACCTCGATTGAATTCATATATGGTGGCTGGGTACCTTGAAAGCTTTTTATGTATTTCTTCTTCCATGACATCCTTTTCAGATGAATATAATCTCTTTGTATTGTTGGAGTCGCTTACTTACGATGGTAATGTTATTGTGTCCTTTGTGTTCAAATACTTTTTCTACTTGTTGCTGCAATACACCAGCAAAGAACAAAAATCCGTAATAGGAAATTATGACTACTAAAACCCAGACGAGCACCATACTGTTGAGAAAATGTATTCTTCTCACTACTGCCATTATTTTTGCCATTTAATATATTTGCAATATAAAGAATTAGGGTATAATAAAGTTGTTTTTACTTAAAATAAACTGTTATTGCTCATTATATATGAAAATACGCAAACTCTAAACAAGGAAAAAAATTAAGACAGTCAGCAAATACTCAGATATATTTTTTTCTCCCTCTAATTTTATTAATAAATTAATTGATAAATTCTTTCATTTAAGAATAAAATAAATTGATATGTTTAAAATTTTTAATTTCTCTATGTACACATATCAATCAAGGAAAGCTGTGTGTGTTTTATTCGTTTTCTTTATGGTCAGACCGAAAGACGGAAGGGCAAAGGACAGATGGACGAAGAGACAGACACAGTCAGAATTGCTTTCATCCTTACAACAATATAATTATTAACACAAAACGTTTTGATTACTACGAGACAAATTTTCCCATACACTTGTTTATCTTACTTCAGCAGCGGTCGCTCACCACATTTAGAATTTGCCTAATCCAAACAGGTGCGAGGGAGAACACAATCCGAAGGTCGTTTCAAGACGTAATTTTGTTTACTAGTTTGTGATGCATGACACACAGTCGAGCACGAATAGATACAGTAAGCACTGATGTGTAATCGTCAGCCTAGTTTGTAGACTTTATTTGCCTCGCGTGCCCCCGTGAGGGTAAAACATATAATATTTAGACTTTTGCTGAATTCAGTGCTGGTCTGGTGCGAAATAAAAAATTCAGTATTTGCTTAATATATTAATGTAATTTGTTTCTGTTTTTTTTATTGTGGTTAGAATTAAGAAAAGGCCGGATAAACTGTTTCAAATGCATATTAGAATTCGGTCTTCCCCCAACAACCCGACCAAATCATGCCCCCCCCAAGGAAAACAAATAAACAAAAATAAACGCCTTTTGTTGAGGTAATATAATGCCAGTACGAACTCAAATGGTGAATATAAAAAACAGGATTATACAACAAAAGTTCTTGTACAAGATCTAATTTCTAAGTGTAATTCGATAACATTAAGAAAACAGGAAGATACAATGAAGCAAATGGAGAACAGAAGGATGAAAGACAAATGCAAAGGACATACCATCACTGATAGTGCCGATTAAATAATGTATACACGAACAGGGAGACCCGGCGGTAGCAAAGTGGTCTAAGGCGCTCGCCATGTATAGCCTATGGTGTGCTAAAAATGGCGTTAAACCCTACAACAACAACACAGTGCAAACACCTTTATATGCAGTAGAAACAAATTTATTTGCAGAGAAAACACCATTTATATGAATTTCAGTTGCCATTATATGGAGTCCATTTTTAATTATACACAGTGCAAACACCTTTAGATGCAGCGCAAACACCTTTATATGCCGTTCAAAACGCCTTTATATGCAGTGCAAACGACGTTATGTGTAGTTCAAAACGCCTTTATATGCAGTGCAAACGACGTTATATGTAGTCAAAACGCCTCTGTATGCAATGCTTTCAACAGTATCATGATGAGGTAAACTAATTTGGAAATCTTACGGACTTTGTCAATAAATGCCCAAATAGAACATACCTAAAAAGGTATTATTCACGTTTGCTTTTAAACATGCCGTCTGTCATGCTGAATCGCCTTTCATTAAATAACGGTTATTAAATTTGTTCGGTCACGCATTCGTTCACATCGAGATACCCATACGTTTTAGTGTGGTAAAACAAATGTCTTAATACAGCACAGTATCAATTACGTCTTATACATGCATCAATAAATTCCATCACCTCAGCACATATTCCTAATCTCTTTATGTTAAACAATATTACAATATTGAGAAGAATTTCTTAACTTTACATCTCATACAAAATGCACAAATATTCAAATATCCATGCTCTAATATATTCATACGTCCATATTAACTAATCTTACATACTTCAACCATTCCAAATTCACAATATGTGTAAATTCTAAGATAACACCTTAATAAATGTACTAGATTACTACGAAGTAACCTAATAGCGAATTACAAAGTTAATTCTGACCACCTGTTAACATTCTACATACTAAACTGCAGTAATATTTTGCACAAATTGAGGACAAACAACTTACTGACATTTCAAAAACTTTGTTTTCCCTTAGAATATACCTCAAAGTTTTGCATCCAAATTACGAGTGGCTTCTCGGAGTAAACCTATTGATCTGAAATCCCTCTAGGCGAATACTAAATTTTCTCTTATGAGTCCTGAAAGTATCATTCGGATTTGAATTGCAATCACACTCTCTATCACAATTCAGATTGGATACCGCTGTGAAACGATCCAATCAAACGTAGCGGACAATGTCCCAGTCGCTGTCTGTCAACATGAGGAAGGATAAGACGTGGACTTTCTTTTGATCATTGGAATAAGCTTTTAACACATAGGTGTGATAACTGCAAGCTTTTGTTTAGATAGTGGGATCTATCGCCTTTTTCTCGATTCAAGATCCCGGTCTCCTGTCGGTCATCTAATCTTACGTAAGAGTTTACCACTAATCCGTGGAAATATGTAGACATTAAACATATGGCCACGGTAATATTCCCAAGACAGGTAGATTATAGCTTATACATGACATACTGTATATAAACGCGTTTTAATTGTATATAAAGATAAAAGGACTGCATATAATGACATTTAAACTATATATACTTATAATGAACAAAATAAGAAGGCCATGACGATTCATAAAGTATTATATTAAAAATCGTGATGAAGATAATACGTCCAAGAAATAAAACCCATGTAACAAATATCATCATCTCTTTAAAAATATTTCTTACTCGTGACTGTTCCATAGGTTTATAAAGGTGACATTCCATTTATCTATCATTTCTTTATATGAAAAACCCAACATCTTAATTATAAAATGGTGAAATGATCGTCCTCCATCGGGTATTTTATATATATTCCTTTTACATACATACATACATACATACATACATACATACATACATACATACATACATACATACATACATACATACATACATACATACATACATACATACATACATGCATGCATGCATGCATGCATGCATGCATACATACATACATACATAGATACATACATACATAGATACATACATACATACATACATACACACACACATACATACATACATACATACATACATACATACATACATACATACATACATACATACATACATACATACATACATACATACATACATACATACATACATACATACATACATAAATGGCTGAACGTCTACGTATTTCAAAGATGGAAAATCACTCACATTTAGGCAAAACTCTTTCGAAATGAGGAAAAAGACTTACGAAATGATGCAGCTAAAGTTCAGATCGTTGCCTTCACGAATGTTATTCAACTCCAAAAGAAAATCAGATGAGGATTCTGAGTTTGAAAACCTGGTGGCTATTCAAACTTGAATAGATGTTTATTGGAAAAATTGGCAAGGTTATAACCAGCATAAGAAACAGCAGTACTATCAAAGTGTGACTTGTGTGTGCAGTAGAGAGAGAGAGAGAGAGAGAGAGAGAGAGAGAGAGAGAGAGAGAGAGAGAGAGAGAGAGAGAGAGAGAGAGAGAGAGAGAGAGAGAGAGAGAGAGAGAGAGAGAGAGAGGTATTTTATTGCTTAGTTTTCAGAGCATATGGGTACATAATTTTTTCACTCTAAATTGTTCCAAAGCCAAGAGAACATTAACATAGGATATAATACTGGGGAAGGTCATGCAGGCAACATGCAACGATATAATAATCGGTGGAAGCTGTAACATAAAATGCAGTATAATAAGTCTCGCCAAACGTAACATACTCATATATCAGTTTGAAATGTGATTGAATCAAGGTGCTTCCTGCTTGTTTTATAGGTAAACTGACTACCAATCATATAGCTTTTCATAAGCCACGACACCTTTTGTTTCAGATGTCTTGGTGGCTTCCCGTCTTTGCGTGATTTAACCATTTAAAACTGATGAAACAATGGGTCAAGGTGAAAATCGGTATTTCTTTAGTTACCGCTCTTGTTGCTTATCTTACATCTGTGTCACGTCTTTGCCGATAGTGGTACGCCTTCTCATTTCAACTCCTTTTACTAGATACACCACTTCAAGTTTCAACCTCACTTTAGAACAGCGCCAACATGACCCTAGATATTGCTATCTAAATCTAAAAATCAGTAGAAGCGAAGGCACAATATACAGTATAATTAGTCTCGCCCAAGTTAGCATACTCGTATAGTAGTTTAAAATGTGATTACTTCAAGGAACTTTCTGCTTTTTTTTATGGCATCAGTACACAATTAATAAAATCCGGTTTAGTACCCACGAATGTAGTCCCAGTCTATTTTTAGATCACTTTTTCCTGTCTCCGTTTGGTGGTGATACAAGAGTTGGATTTTGGCATTCTTGGTAAGGATTTAAAGGCAATTGTTTATTCTTTAGAATGTAAGCTTATGGTGTGGTTGTCTGTGTGTATTTCGGCGACAGTGCACATTGAGTAATAAGGTCATGGTGATGATTCGGAAGTGAAATCTGTGTTCCGTTGCATGGTGTTTTGTTTACAATTCAGCCTCTCAAAAATGCAAGTCAACCCTTGACAAGAACTTCACCGTAAAGTCATCTTTGAAGGTATTTGAGATTAACATATGATTTGTATTGATTGTACACAATGGAAAGTTCAGTACTGAGAAACAAATGTAGAGACTATATAGTAAAATTAATTGTGTTATATGGCCTTATCGTTACACTCACTACCAGTCATGTAGCTTTACCTAAGCCACGACACCTTTTGTTGCGGATGTCATGGTGACTTCACCACTTTGTGTGACTTAACCATCTAAAACTCTTTGATAGGGAAATGGGTCAAGATAACAATCGGTATTTCTTTTCCTAACTGCACTTGTTGCTTAACCAATATTAGTGTCAAGTCTTTATTGTTGATCGCCATCTCAATTTAACTCCTTGTCCTAGATACCCAAACTCATGTTTCGATCTTATTTTAGAGCAGTACCAACCTGGACACAGAAATTGCAATCTAAATACCAGGTGTATATTGTTAAATTTAGTTGTATAGGTTTTGCTCTTTTATCCAGAACACTAACCCTTTATATTTTGCTCAACTGTAGGAAGTGTTGGTGGAGATAATGAATGAGTAGTTGAAGTGAGAAAGAGAGAATTAGATCAATGTGTAAATCTTTTAGTGATTGGGTTCATGAAACGGATTGCATGGATGATAATTTGTTACTAGCTCGTTAAATTTCTATAAACCAAATTCCTCCAAGAGCGGATCAAAGCACCCTCATAAGATGAATCCTTGTTCTTCCCGAAATTTGCGTCACTTATTAATAAAAATGATGTTGACTAGGGATAGAGCATAAGAGGTTAAATTGTTAATAGTTGTACATGTTTGTGTTGAGACAAAACTAATGCTATTTTCATTTTTTCGATAAAATTTATGATGGAATTTTCTTTATTCTGGAGAATTTTTATTTCTGTGCACATTTCGGACAGATTCTCTCACCATATACTACCTGTTTTTACAATGATCCAAGTAATTGCTAAGGTGGATTTTATGCTGAGAAGATTTATATTTTTTGGTGAATATTCTGTGAATATACCGACATAGGCTAAAGAGATAAAATCTTTTTAACTGAAGGGCTAGATCTTAATGCATATGGTTCTGTTTACATAAACTTATCCATCAATTTCTCAGGTGAGGATACAAAAATAATGTTTTTAAGGTCTAGGCAGTTGTCTTCAGACATTAAAATGGAAAGTATTCTGAAGAAGCATTCGCAAGATTTACTTCAGCATACAAAAAAGCATTACCTTGAAAATTTCAAAAGTTTTATTAATTTGTGAAATTTCCCAAATATTTAGCTATAAAACAAACAACATTTAGCAGGATGAAATATTCCTGGAATATGTATGAACTCCAGCGCCGCACAGTTATTATGTATATTGGTTTCCTGGAGAAAACATGTTATCGTGAACGGAGGCGAGAAATCGCGTTGCACAATGACTGGTATATGATGTTGAACATCTGATTGATCGTATGTCATTATGAAAAGACATAACGAGAAAGCCAAATATACAGTACACCACAAAAAACAGTGTTTTTTTGTCTTATATCGTTTAGGGGAGGATCCAGAAATGTGTTTTGTGAGTGGGGACGCAAACAAGCCTGCTTAGTTTATGTGGGTTGGAAAGACGAAGAGTTATCGCTACTCTGAGATTTTCAATCTATTAATGCTTGGATTTAGATACAGTCATCACTACTACTATTCGCAGATGATACTAAACAATACATAATCGTTGAAAATCCAAATGAAACTGGGCAAATATTTAATTATGATATTCAAAATTTACAGGACTGGTCGCAACACGTAAAATATTCAAAGTATCATCATACACTGCATATGTGCAGTAAATATAGTCAAGAAGTGTTCCAACATAAGCACTTAGGTCTTATATTGTAGTGTTATATCTTATGGCAAGCTCATGTCAAGCATTGGACTGAAAAGGTTTGGAAGAAATAAATATTATAAAAAATTTTGAAATACAGATTGGATCGTTTGTCCTTGGAAAGAATGTATACATGTTTAATACTTTCAGTAGTAGGAGAAAGTAAGAATCCGAGCTCAACAACCCCTCTCCCCACCCCTCCAGACCTCCAAACAAATACAAAATACCTAGGTAACGTAATAGAACACCTGTTGCAATCAATAATTGCGCTAAGAATCCGAGCTCAACAACCCCTCTCCCCACCCCTCTAGACCTCCAAACAAATACAATAGAACACCTGTTGCAAAATACCTAGGTAACAGGTAAAATTTAATTACGTGATCTTCCAGAATAAGCAAAATGATGCGTCAGACTCAATTTTCCAAATCATTACGATTTAGCAGAGCGTGGCGATTGTGGACTAAATTAAGCATTAGAATTCCAGTAAGGTAAGTGGTATTATACCTCATTACCAACTGTTAATGTCTCAACTGTAGATATCAAAAATATTTCATTATCATGGTAATAGAGGCTAAACTTTACTTTACCGCTCACATAACGACGGGACTCAAACAAATCTTTTATTTGTGATTTGTTAAGAGGGTATTTTTTTGTCGATAAAATACACCTTTGACCGATCAAGATCAATTGTAAGTTTGGTGTATTTTTGCTGACTAATCGGACAGTGAAAGTTTTTAAATTCCGCTAGCAACTTTTGATACAATTGTTCGAGATAATTAAAATACTCGCTGTCATCAGATCTGATGAGCGAAAGTTTTAACTTGTCACGGGTACCACTAAAGCATATGCCTGATGTTTCATTATTAATTTCAACTGTCATTGGTTTGCCGTCCATCATTAGATATTTGATTTTGCTACTGTAGCTATTTGTTACTGTCAAATTTTCAAGCATTATTTTTAAAGTTTAGATAAAATTTTAGTTTGCAAAGATAATGTCAAGTATAGATCTATCATCGTGACAATACCCAATTGCAAGTGTATCTACCCCATTTTCGCAATAACGTTTGTCATCAAAATTGCTCAAACCGCGTTTGATAAGGACATCTGTTTCGAGCTTATGATGATTTGTCCGAATTGACATAGCTCTCATAAAACTAACACCACCATCAAGCGCGTACTTGTAGTCATCAAATTTTATAAACTTTTTAACAAAATCACGAGGCAGACCTTTTGCTTTTTTTGTTATTTTATTATTGTCTAACAATACGGCATACATTTTACTACGTAATCGATAAAGTATTTGATAGCGCTCGAGTTCATTTCATCTTTGAACTTACCAATAACCTTTTTATTTGTGTCGTCATGAAATTTACTGTCACGTGGGTAATCAGAAAGATCAAACAGATATCTATTATCATGCATATCCTGATAGACGTCCTCGCATTCGATTTCATATACGAGCGAATCAGTATCAGTAAATAAAAATCTACTAGCCGGCCATTGATTTTTAACAAAATTATAATGAAAATCGTACATCAGCCACTTTGATAAATCTAACACTGAATCTCCAACGTAGATCGGCTTGTTTAGTTTTAGATTTGTTTTTCTTCTTTGTATCGCAACAAGATTCTCATTAAAAATTTTCATGCTCACAAAATCATCGTCTGACACAAGTTTGTTTCTGCGATTGACATCATTGACTAGTTCGATATTTACACGTTTCCTAATATTCTCCATCGTCTTACCAAAAACAGAATTGTTCATCAGTTTGAAAAAGTTTTTCTCAAAATCAGTTTTTGCCGCAGCTCTTCTTGTAAAGTTCGAGTTAATATAACCTCTCATCCACGGCGACTGATTAAATTTTAGTACGCGATGAACTTTTCTCAACACGAGACCAGCATCGACTGCTTGTTTTAAAGCTTTGTAATGCATAACATAATTACGTTTATGAAGCAAATTTGGTACTAGTTTCTTTACCATAGAATGTTGTCTTGGTAATGCTGACGCTTGTTGTTCTTCTGATAACAAACTATATTCTATAACCATCGATTCCGCGCAGAAAGGGTAATCGTTATGCAATTTGTGTAGCGAAGTTGGATAATCGAGATCAACTTCAACGAAATACGAAACATCGTCGGGTATCTTTTTTTCTGTCTCTGATAGAAATTGATCAGCCGTGATCCAATGAAATCCACCAAACGGCATTGGTTCTGCCATCGAATACCCGTACAAGTTATTGCAATCTAGATAAACTATATACTTCGAAGGAAGGTCAGGATTATACTCTTTCAAATATTTGTTGTTTGCTTCAGCATACTTCTTCGTTATCACACTAATACCACCTCGGATACCTTTTTCGATAAAATTGAACATATCAACATCAGTCAGTAATTCCAACCTTACCTTACTAAACTTTAACAGAGCATCCCATGACATTCCGGGGGCAGAATAATACCAGCAAGGATCTAGTCCGTAATTATTATAACTCACTTCTCGAAAACTTTCAAAAACATCTGCTAATAATAACACGTCAGTTTTCAAATACAAATCGTGATAATCACCAAAAGTCTCACAATCAAACTCTTTCCAAATATCTTGTGCATACCTGTACTCATCATCAGTGATATTTTCATTTTTAAGTTGCGAGTAAAATTTGTCTTTGCCAGGTAAAGATGTTTCATCAAATTTACTCCAATCGATGAGATATTCGTATGGAAAAACTCCCTTTTTAGCTAATAGATTAAATTTATCTCCAAAACAGTCTCTTAGGTTATTAAATTTACTACAACCTTTTGCTAGCTCATCTAACGATGCTGCCATAAACTGCAGGATGTCAATAAAACGTAATTTACCTAGCGTAACTGACATATACTTTTCAAAATTTTTTGGAATGCATTTGATGACATTATTGAGTTTTAGATGAGCTTTTATCTCAGGATCACCAAAAGCTTCTACGATGATGAGACTATCATATCCTCGAAAATTGTGAAGAATAACTGGAATAAAATCTGGAGCGTGAAATTTTAAATTACACTGGTCATGAGCCGCTCCACGATACTGTCCGGTCAAATGGCAATGGTCACGTACTTTTTTGTTATCGTCAAAAGTTTTTTCACAAATATAACAAATTTTCGCTTGCTCGTGAGCGGATTCTTGTTGAGGTGTTAATTTTAACATTGGAGTTACTCTTTTCAAACGATAAGTTATATGATCAATTTTGCTGATCAATTGCTTGAGAAGCCAGACAGCTGGATTTTTACCACGATAGAGTTGGATTGGTTTAGATAATCTCGAATCAGCGCAACAAACTACCTTGTACGCTACTCCGCACGGAACATGATTTTGAATTTTTCTTGTACTCGATTGGTTAGGATCATTTTCTACGCCAAGTACAGGTTGAAGTAAGCATTCGAAATCGACGTATATGACGAAAGGAATTTTTAGTTTGTGATTATGATGGACAAACTGTAACACGCTATCTTTTTTAGATGGCATTGTTATTCTTTGAACGTCACTACAGTACTGCAAATGCTTTTGTAATGTTTCATTGTCTCTACAACCGTGCAAGCAGCGATAACAAAAGAACTTTTTGTTGTTATTTTTATTATACTGTCTTCCAACTAGTCTGTTAAAGTTTTTGATCCAAACGTAATGATTTTTATAAAACAGTAAATTGATAGTCGATTGTGAAGCTTTTTCTGAAATATACCTCGGATAGACATTTTCTTTTTCATCTAATCCGAAAACGTTAATCGAAACATTATTTTGCTTTTCAAACTTTGGTATTTGATTTTCTGCCACTGGAAAGTCAATACCAGCACATTTTAATCTTGACACGTGACTGATATACTTCTCAACACGATCAGCATTTTTTTCTGCTGGAAATAGCGCGGAAAGAATAGCCCATTGGAAACATTTGCTATCGACGTTTTTTATGTTTATACAGCACTGTTTATTTTTTATTTTTGGTGGCAGGTCGATATACGAACTACCGCGTAATGCGTCATATTTCATCGTGTGAAACAAAATTTCCTTGATCATTTCAAACTTCCAACCCGAACCTAATTCGGTAAATTCTTCTATTTTTTCCCAAATTTCTTGGTGTATTTCATTAGATAGTGACAAAAGATCACTACCAAGTAAAACACGTCTAGATTTTGCGTTGATGTAAGGGTCTGCAATTTCCTTGTTAGTAGATTCTTCCGTCACAAGTAGTTTTGTAAATATAACGTGATATTGCACTAACAATCTTAGACCCTTGTGTTTTTCAAGCTCACGTTTTACAGTCGTCTGTAGCAGATGAAAGAGATTTGTTTCAGTAAAATTTACTAAAACATTTTGATTATCAAACTGATAACTATTATCAAAACCTGCAAAAGCAGTCGCTATTTTAACAGGTTCTCCAATAAGTCTCTTCTTAGCTATATCACGCAATTTCAACATCGCTATACTATAGTCTAATATCTAATTGATAATTTACCGCACACTGCGCATGCGCTAGAAAAACAATTAGAGATAAAAAAGAAATCGCTATAGTATAATGACACAAAATCTGACGAGCGCTATCAAGCAAGAGGTATATCATGTTTATCCGAAGTACAACCTGTACGCTGGAAATGCACTTGGTTCGGTTATTAATATCATTACTGGAATATCTGTTGGTAAAGCAACGCCAGCGGGTTATACGATTAGTGTAAAGGGAGATAATACTGAGAGGATTACGATGTTTAGAAAAGATTTTATTTACACGTTGTTCTGCGATGATATTCCAGAGGGGAAACGAGTATATCATGTGAACGGTAAAGTCACTGATGATAATATTGAAAATTTATCCTTACAAGACGAGTTTCAGCCGCACCAGGTCTTTGATTTATACGAGGTTAACGATCGTGGTATTATAAGAAACAGAAAAACTAAAAAAGTTCTTGGTACCATGAATAATATGGGATATCTTATAGTAACTGTTAGAGGAACATCGACAGATCAAGTTTGTTATACTGGTCATAGGTTTGTTTACGAGGTGTTCAACGGATCTATACCCAATGGTCTGGTTATTAATCATATCAATAACGTAAAAACAGACAATCGATTGGAAAATCTGGAGCTAGTGACCCAACAGGAAAATGTGAGAAAAGGACGAGGTGGTGGTATTAATTTTAGATGCCCAATAAAACCTGTTATTTCGTTAAACCTCAAAACTGATGAGGAGATCAAATTCAAATCAATTACATCTGCGGCGAAATATTATAATATAAATCCCAGAGCAGTAAAATTTGTAGCTGATGGAGCAACAAAATCAGCTTTTTCAAACAAATATGATGCTAGTATTATTTTTAGATATGATGAATAATAATATGATGATTAATAATATTTTGTAATTCGGTTTTAGTCAAACAATGATGAGCAAATGCTATAATATCATCGCAATCAAATTTTAGCGTCGTTACTGCACTTTCATTAATTTTATTTTTTTCTGCTTCTGTTAGTAATATTGTATGAGAATCACCTTGCATTACAATAACGTCAACGGAATATGAACTATAACCTGACAGGCATTTTCTTACCGCTTCGGTCAGTTCGTGGTAGTTTATTATATTAACTTTTTGGTGATATTTTACCTTGTCAGTCATCTTATAACAACAAATTAGATAAAAAGTATATTATAATATGGATATGATGAAACGACTCGTTCAACTATACGAAGAAGATACTAGTGATATCAGCGATAAGGTCTCCACAATCTCTAATGATATGATAGACAAATCTGTTTATTATAACGAAGATGATATTTTATATAACAACGAATCTGATGATGGTGAAATAGTCACCGTCGTTAACAGATATAATTATAGCAGACCAACCACTGGAAAATATAATGTCAAGTATCACATTGCTAAAAAAATTATAAAATTTAATTTTACCGTTACCGAACAGCAGATATTTTTGCAGTTAATCAGACCTTTTTTAAACATCAAAATTTCAGGTCGACAGAAAAATATAAAATTTGATTTCATCTTTGTCAAGATTTTTAATCTAATGACGATCTCTGACGATCGCAGACAATATCTAATATCATTATGTAAACCAGTAAAAGGTGTATCTATCAAACGAAAGTATGAGGAAATTTATAATAGCATTATTTCACAGTCGATAAAATCGACCGGCTTGGAATCCAGCTGTTAAATTGATCGTTATACCCACGCCATTTGACTAAACTTTTATCCCCTTTTTTCCTAATCACTTTTTCGATAACGAAAACATCTTGTTCAGTTTTTTTGTAGTTCTTGTTCGTAAAAACTACCTACTATAGGTTCCCCTGCCAGATCTTTTAACGCGTACGTTACAGGTATTGTTAAGAGTACTTTATCAACAACAAATACTTCTTCGCTCCAGTTTGGAGTAAATCCTTTTTCAAATATCTTTTTAGTCAAAGAGATTCTAACTTTATCACCGACCTTAAATTTATGTCTGCGGTATATGTTTTCGTTTGCTAATATTGGATTTTTGATAGCGTCATTGGGTGACATTTTGATGGTTCGATGTTTCGTGTTATTATATTCGCCTACGATTTGAGAAAGGTCATCGATGTACCTGTTGGTGTTTTTAGCTGTCATATGTTTGTGTAATTTTTCGTTTAGCGTGCGATTAAATCTCTCGACAACAACGCTTTTGCCTTTTTTTCCTGTAACGTAGTTTTTAATATTATTTTGTTCTAGAAACTGTTCAAACTTTTTGTTAAAATACTCGGCTCCATGATCAGTCCAGATTTTGTTTGGCTTTCTTTCTGTACTCGTTATTATCTGTTTTAGCGCATCAGTGATTGACGTTCCTGTTTTATCTGAAACTGGCACACTAAAAGCGTATTTGCTGAAAACATCTGTGACATTAAACAAATATTTCTTATTATCGTTAAACTGAGCCAGATTGGATACATCTACCAAATCTATTGCCCAGATATCATCTACAGCGTTTGCAACAACTTTACGTCTCGGAAACTTTTTTTTTTAGGTCTGTGTAGTTCGACTGCAAGATCATCGTATAATTCTTTTCCGAGTCCGAGTTTATATTTTGCTCATATCATTCCCTGTACAAATCTTCTATCAAAACGTTCTCGTAGATTTGTTGGCTCCATATCATGTAATTCGTCTAACATTACTTTATCACAATCTGCTTTCGAGTCGTGATCACGATAACAGATATCATGACGCATTGCTATTGCATCCACTTGATTATAAGGCTCTTGACCTGGCAATGGATTGTCGTTTTCATCTAGTTGTTGATCTAGCGGATTGTAAGGCCCTGTATAACGATGATCAGGCGAAGTCCAACCGCCTTTTGGTTTTGGTAATTTACCAATTAGTTTATGTATATCTATACCTAACCCTATTATTTCTCTGTTGTTACAACGTTGACAGTACGTAATGATTTTATCTTGTTCTATGCAAAGATCTTTGTCACAATCACAATTGCATTTCATTTTATTTTATTTTGTTTCATAAAATTAATCGTCGATCAAGAGAACTCTATCAACGCTAGATCCTACTTGTTTTTTCAAAAACATACTTTTCTTTCTACCACAGATTGCACAAATACTTTTTAACATCGTTCTATTATTTTTCGTTTTTTCCGTCATCTCATCCTTGTTCTCTGTTTTAGTTTTGCATTTGAGACAGTATGTTGACATTTTTATATCAAGGAGTTTAGATAAAATTGATTGCAATCTTATCATTCGCATGAGAAGGATGCTCATCAAATTGTAAAATAAACTTCAAAAAGTTTTTACTCCCAGAGCTTTTACTCTGGTGCATTTGTCTGACAAACATGATACAATAATAACCACAAGCTGATGTTCCAATCGGCTGTAGTTGATTAGACGAATAATTTATTTTATCAAATTTTTTAAAAATATATTTTTTTATGAGATCGCTTGGAGGAAGTCCGAACGAATCAAAATAATTGTTATCGTGGACAGCAACCCAGTGGGTGCCAGAGCCATCATTGAAGTTTTGAATATTTACAACACAAGAACCGCCTGTTGGTACGTCATCGAGTTCATCCTTGGAAAATACTCCTCGAAATCCAACAACGTCCTTCAATTTTTCAATGATGTCAAAATTGCTCAATAACGTCTGGTCCCTGGTAGAGTTAATCCGCGTCCGATTCCTAGTAAGTTTGGCAGCAGACTTCCCGCTAGTCCCGCTAGAAGTGGAGCGAAAGGAATAATTCCTCCTTGTTTTGTTTGTTTGCGTTTTGTTGTTTTCTTTTTTTTCGATGATTTTGTTTTTTTCGGCGACTTTTTCGTTGGCATTTTATTTTATACTGTTACATAAAATTAACGATAGATTTGTTTGATACCACGACCTTCGACTGCTTTCTTCGTTGCGCCAGAGACTGCTCCTGACGCAGCCGCAAGTCCAAGTGTACCAAGTACTGGTAAAACTTTGCTAGCTATTACTGATAACGCTGGTCCAAAAAATCCACCTTCTTTTGAAATTACAGTTACCTGAGAAACTGATAATTTCAGCACAAAAGGTTTGTTGCGATCGAGTTTATTGATTTGTTGTTGCGTTAGCATGACTTTTACTGCAATTTTATTTGAAGTTTCCGGAGAGATCATCAAAGAAACAGAGCTGCGTTTAGCAACAGCTGCTGATAATTTTTCAACTTGACCAGATGTTAGGTATATTTCTCGAGTTGTGTATTTGGTTTTCATAATGTTATATCCAAGTTGTTAGATTAAACTTGTACTGTCATTCTTCCTTTGATTGAATCGATGGTCAGAAATCGATCACTAACCAATAGCGCGTATACGTTATACTGTTCACCTGGCACATCGCCCAATGTCCACGTGACATCAATATCTGCAGTCGATCCCACAACACGCTCCAAATGTTCTGATACGTCAAAGTAAAAGATGGGATAGAGCGATCGAAACTCTTCTATTGATATTTGAGATCCACTGTCCGCGTTCTGATATTTTTGCATTGCTTCCATAAGATACATGTACAGCCGAGAGATGTTTCTGGTGGCGTCTACGGCAAAATTACATTCGATTGCACGTTCAGGATACTGTTTGGAATTTACTCTCACAAACATTCGTCTAACGTCTGGGTTATCGAATACGGTTTTGTTTATTTGCTGATTGTTACGACGTGCTTGTCGTTGAAATACGACGAACAAGTGTCGCGGTAGTTGTTCGCTGGGCGTGGTCGTTACACGCCACGTGTAATCAGTCGCGTTGGGAATGGCTGTTTGATAAATCCTGTTCTGTTGGAAGTGTATCTTTTTTGTAAAGGTGGCTAGTAAAGATTCGAGCGGCATCATTTTAGCTAATGAAGGGACAACCTGAGGCATCCACAGTGCTAATCTTGTAATAGAAAACTGTCCCTCAGCCACTCCACCGGCGTGTATTATACAATCGTTTTGATCAGCTCGATCTAATATAAGCGTATGTTTTATTCCTCGAAACACTTTGTTATAATCACGGCAAAATCCAAAGATTGTACTTAACGGAAGCATCATCGTTATTTGGCGAGATTCTGCGGCAAACGCTTTTCGTTTAACAAATCCCTCGTTAAAATTTAATCGTCGTAGATTTTTATTTGCGTTTCTTATTGCATTCGCTACTATAGCACCACCAGCTGCATCTGCGGTTAATGCTGGAACAGTATGTTGTGCAGCTGCATCAGCTCCAGCTGGGGTTAGAATAAGTCTGTTTGCAACATCAGCATCAGCTAGCTCTCCAGTTTTAAACTCGTTCGACACAGTTGTCCCTAGTCCAGTATCTTTGAACCACATCATGTTTGTGGCTATTGATCTGGAATAGTCATCGCTAAACGAAACGATGTTTAGTATTGTACTCGCTATGGGTAAATGCATTGAAATATCTTCTACGGTTTGATTGGCCAGTTGGTATCGTGCACTCTTAAACAAGCTCCAACCATTATTGACGAGAGCGATTTCTGCATCAGCTGCAATATCACCACCTATCACCTATCACAGTTAATATTTGACCACGCACTTCTAACATTGCCTTATGGGGTAGTAGAAACACGTCCTCGTCTCTTGTGTTAAAAGTTCTAACCCCAGTTTTATTCGGTTCATTCGAGTTCTCATCGAGATACTCGACATACTCTAATTCTGTTACAGCATCGTCAGTATCAATTTCTTCTGCAAGATCGAGATAGTTTTTAGCTGACATTTATTTTATAATCGTTACACAAAATTAAAAGGCAGCAGGGGTCATCAGTTTTGTTTTCTTTACAAGTTTACGTACTATTTCTTCACCACTCGGCGACAATATTTTTTTGTTGTAGCTATCATAGCTCGTTTTGTTTCTTCTGTTGGTGCAATATCTGATATTACTCGTTTTATTTCTGATGGGGAAGGTCCTTTAATCTTATCAGCAATCTTTTGCCCTACTGCAGTGCCTGCTGAAGATGCCGCCCCTGTAGCGAAAGCTTTACCGGCGTCAAGTGCAATGGGCGCTACTTTACGCGCGATTCCTGGAATATTCTCTGCAATTGTTGTAAATATATTTCCAAAAAATCCACCTACGATTTTTCTTCGATAAACTTTTCTTCGTCTCATTTTATAAAATTATGTACACAAAATCACATGCCTAGGCAGTGCGTAGGTGTAAGTAATACGTGACTATCTCGTTGTTCACGTCTATTTGTCGTCCAGATTGGTCTGTGAGTTGCATTGTAATGCTTGTAATTTGATTCTCAGGTGTTATTGGATAGTAGATAATCTGTCGCGGAATGATTTGCATGAGAGAACCTGGTGGAACTTCTGGTGAGAAACTGTAGATCGTTTGCCCGCGGTTGCCTTTTGACGTATAAGATCCAGATACGATAGAGCAATTGATGAGTATTGTATTTACTTCTGTGATATCTACTGGTAGTTCTCCATCAAATGTCAAAGATTTATCTTCACCAGTGGTATAGTATAAAACTCTAGTAAAACCT
The DNA here is from genome assembly GCA_016746295.1 of Potamilus streckersoni. Classification (NCBI taxonomy): domain Eukaryota; kingdom Metazoa; phylum Mollusca; class Bivalvia; order Unionida; family Unionidae; genus Potamilus; species Potamilus streckersoni. Next base: position 2,215,056 of record JAEAOA010000768.1, on the reverse strand, counting down.
AACATCTTTCCAAAACTTCTTTCTCCAAAGAGGACTTTCATATTTCTTTTCACTGTTATCCTAGCTCGTAAGGTGTTATAATTCGCCGCTAATTCGAAATTATCAGCATTCCCACCAGCTTTTGTTAGAAGCTCTTTTATTGTTCTGTTTAGATCAGTAATGTTATAAGCTCCTTGTGGAATTTGTAGTTTGTATTGCATATCAATAAACTCTTTTTGTGATGTTGAAGATTGTTTAACATTAACGATTAAAATTTCATCATTAACCCCATTTTTAATATTCGGCATGGCGTTCCAACAAGTACAAGAAATTAATCCAATCTCATACTGTTTTGCAGGATCTAGTTATATTGGTGGGTTGTAATTTACTGTAAAATTCGCGCTGTTTCCTGTTATTTGTGATGAATCAAGCAATAATGTTGTTTGCATTATACTAATATTTTAGATAAGATCGCGGTGTAAAATTTCGTACTCGGATGATGTTAGTAATCCACTCGATCTTAGATGATCAAGTATATCAATAATTTCGTTATCAATCTTTACACTTTCATTACCAGCTTCTTTAGAGGATATCAACAGCATTAGCCGATCGACTATGTCTGCGTTTGATGTAAAAACTTTAACTCCACCTCCATTTTTTTCCTCTGGTAATGTTTTATCTCGTTTGTTTTCATATTTTTTGAATAGTCTTATAAAATCCCAACCTTTACTATAACCTCCTGGTTTATTTCGATATTGTTTTGATGTTTTAAGAAAACCATCAGCAATAATTCCTTCTCTAATATAATTGAGTAATGTTGGAATATTTCTTTCATCTTTTTCATCTTTAATATCATCATCAGCACGTGAGCCATCTTCTTTAATTCTTTCTAATTTTTCTATCAAATCGTTATAGTTTTCGTCTGACCAAGTTCGAATTTTGTCAATATCAACGATATTATTATTTTCAATAAATTTTTCATACTCATCATATTCTATTTTAAACCTAGCTTGTCTTCTGTAAATTTTTATAGATTCTCCAAAAGGTACCATTTTTATCACACTTTCTTGTAATAATTTTTGTTTCTCAGTTAATTCTTCAGTTTGTTCTGATAATTTTTCCATCATACTTCTTATCTCATCTGGATTAACCGTCAATCTTGTTATTGCGTGTTGAAGTTCAAGAGGATTGTTCATTAGCCTGTCAAACTCAGCTTGTCGTGCAGCAGGATCAGCAATGTTTCTTACAAGTTCGTTTACAATTTTTACAGTTTCTTCTTTTGATCTTTCTCCAAGTAAACCAAACAAACCCTTTTTCTTTCATTTTTGCTAGTTCTTCTGGAGATGATGTTTGTACTTCTGGCTGCTTGCCAAGCATCGCCTCAGTAACAGGTTTGAAAAATTTGGTTCTTTCTTCTTCTGCTTGAACTTGTCCACGTCGAGCTTCTTCCACCTTTTTCTTAAAAGCCGCTCGAGTTTCGAGAAACTTTTTTAGTAATTCGTTTTTCTGTTGATGTTTGTCCATTATTTTTATACGCTTTACAAAATTATATCATAGACACGTCTCAAGGCAACAAAGAAACATCTTGGTTGGATCATGCGCTAGCTTGTCAAATAAAAAGAAACTATATCGATCTTTAGTTGCTCGATGATATAATTCGATAAATTTATCTTTTGTAAGATCACCACATTGTTCGTTTGCAATATTTCTCACATCCACATTATCTAGTCCGGGAAATAATATGAAACAACCCGTATTTCGCCTAATAGACCTATCAACATTATAAAAACCTTGGGCAAGATAAACAGAATTACATCTTTTATTACGTGATAGTGAAAAATATGATCTAATCTTGTTCATCTCCTCGTTGTTTAGCGGAATATCATCAAAGACGATTATCTTATGCTCTGACGAATCGAGTTCGTTCACTGGAACGAGTTCTTCTGGTTGTTTTATCAAAAATATATCATCACCAATGCCAAGGTCATCACGAAGTTTATCATTATACTCGTTTAATAATTTGTATTTGTCTTGTTGGGGGTTGATGGTGTAAATATACACCTTATCATAGTTAAAGTTATTATTGAGTAAAAGATTTAATAACAAATTTGTTTTACCAGATCCAGTTCGCCCAACAATAAGATAATGACAGTCTGGAAGTTCATTGTTATGTTTATGCTTCACCAATCGCTCGGTGTCAAAGTTTATTATCTTCGCCATCGTATAATTTTATGTTATATTAAACCAACAATTTTGTGTAGAACGGTATGTATAATGAGCTACTATACAAAATTTGGAACATTAGCAGTAGATTTATTAACAGAAGGTTACCAGGGTGACTTATCCAAGTATGCGACTCTTGATAAGCTCAAAAATGAAATCAACAATTTGTTAAACGTTGCAAGTGTAGATCCAAATGAAGTTGTAGTTTTCCAGGACAAACAAGGACGATTAAAGACGAGTAATGTACAACTATCAGATGTACTAGTACGAAATCCTACTGCAGTTGCTAATAATATTGTTACTTTTAATAATCAAGGTAAGATAGAAGATTCGGGTAGGTCAGTTAACGATTATGTTAGAAAAGCAGGTAATTTATTTACGGGAAACATTGTTATGAACCAGAACAAAATCACATACCTTGGAAACCCAACTGAGGATAATGACGCTGCTACTAAGAAATATGTTGATGATCAGGAATCAAAGTACGTGTCGGTGCGTGGTAGTATAATGTACGCGTTTCTCAACATGAACAATAATAGCATTACTAACCTTAGAACACCAGAGTTTGATTTTGATGCTGTAACAAAGAAATATGTTGATGATATCAACAATGAAATCACCAAGTTCAAAACTGATTTTACTAATCACATCACCACGTTTTTAAATTTTCGCAGAAACATAAACAAAACCAATAACGAATTTTTTGGAAGTCCGCCGTCTGTTGATATTACACTCGATAATATTAACACAAAACTCAACGATATTATTAGTGGAATTCCTAGTATTGTTGAGAAAACGAGTATGATTAAAATTCCTCACAAGCAGATTAAAAATATTGTCTATACTGTTGCTTCTGGAATGTCTACTTGGTCGCCGCAAAATAACACTCTCAAACATACTGCAGAGGTCACTGGTGTGTATAGATTGTCCGTGTTTAGCAGTGCAAAGTTTAATATATTTACCTTATTTCCATGGCGTCACTCGACTGATACTTTCTCTGGAACCGTGTCTATTGTGTTAAACAATGATGTTGAAGAAACTTTTATGCTAATAGCAGATGACAAAAAATTAACTGCTGTGTCATATTGGTATTGTCTGGAATTTGTGGCTGAAACACCTCAACTAGTTACTTAATCAAGCCTGAGATTATGTGAACAAATATTATAATGAAAAAAAGTATAGTTGATTTCAATCATATTTCAAAAGATATTCCAGGACAGGATGTGGACGCACTAATACAATACTACAAATATTATCATAAAAAACTTTGGTGCGTTAAAAAATGTTACAAATATTATAACAAAATACTTCGAGTAATATCACATCTACCCTTGTTAATGACTAGTTCTGCATAATTTCAAGTGGTATATCATTAAACCCGTTTTTGTTAATCATATCCGGTGTTGGTGTTTCTCTTACAGCAGCTTGTAAAAAAGTTGAACCTAAAATTTCGATAAAAAAGCACGGCTGCTTAACATCAATTATAACTTACAAGAAACTACTTGATCAGATCCGGTCTTACCTACGAGGAGTTAAATATAATATGCATGATTTATTACGTGAATTTCGTATTATTGACAATATGTTAACAGATATTATACCCATGAGGATCAGCAAATATGAGAAAGATTATCAAAAGAAGTATGATATAACATAAAATTAAGATATAATACCACTTACCTTACTGGAATTCTAATGCTTAATTTAGTCCACAATCGCCACGCTCTGCTAAATCGTAATGATTTGGAAGATTGAGTCTGACATATCATTTTGCCTATTTTGGAAGATCACGTAATTAAATTTTACCTGTTACCTAGGTATTTTGCAACAGGTGTTCTATTGTATTTGTTTGGAGGTCTAGAGGGGTGGGGAGAGGGGTTGTTGAGCTCGGATTCTTAGCGCAATTATTGATTGCAACAGGTGTTCTATTACGTTACCTAGGTATTTTGTATTTGTTTGGAGGTCTGGAGGGGTGGGGAGAGGGGTTGTTGAGCTCGGATTCTTACTTTCTCCTACTACTCTTTCTTTTTTTGACTATGCTGATTGTAGTTTGGATAATTGCAAAATGCAAGAAAAAAAATTACCGGAAAGAAATACATTTGGAGGCTTTGAGAATACTCACAGGTGATACCAGGAGGCTGGCTCGCACATTATTATATCAGGGAACTGGTAGTATAGCCTGAATCGATCAAGTTATAAACATAAATTAATTCATTTGTTTAAAATATACTATGATTCTTTTCCAAATTACTTACAAAATATAATTCATCCTCTTGTTGTCAACAATGTTACTTACACCACTCGATCATCGAATACTATTAGACCTTTGTGTCGAACTACACTTTATCAAAAACCATTTTTGCTTTCCAGTTTAATTGTGAAACACGTTGCCGAATGAAATCATAAATAACCCATCCTTCAAAACTTTTCATCTTACCTGAATGGGACAAACATAAAATTCCTTTGTATTATTTTGTTAGTGATCGGGTTTTTACGACTCAATGGTGTTAAACTTAGTAAACAGAACAAATAAAAAAAACCCAACAATTTTTTAAAAAATTTAACAAAGAATTTAATTCTCTAGAATATTAAATAAAAGTTTGAAAAAAATTACAGTATTATAAATTAAATCCCAAATAGTCATACAATTTTATCAGAAGTCGAAATGTTTGAAGTTCCAATTGAATTCCAGTGGTATTCCAAGTAAGTTCCAATATTGAATGTGTTGTTGTGTATAATGTCTCAAACGTGGTAATATGTCACTGCTATGGAGTGTCATGATGTACTAACAGTCTTTCGATGTATCAAAATAGTACAGTCTAAAATGTCCTTTTCTGAATTAACTCTAATTCCAAATTAATGGTTTCGTCCAAGAATATCATTGATGAGCACTTTGTATTTACAATATTAATTTTAATAATAATACCATCCAAATAAAACACTAACAGTAACACTGATTCTGCTTGAAGATATTAAAGCAAGAATAATAAATTTATTAAGAAAACTACATCATATAAAAAAATCTAAGACACACAAATAAAACCAGGAAAATGGCCAATTTTTATTTCAAGAACATTCTAAGCTGTCAACAAAATAAGGTTTATTACTAAAATTATAATAAAGAGCATGACAAACATCAGGTACACCAGGTTTTTCCATGTGGGATGGATGCCAATCTCCTGCACTCAGATTAAAACAAACACCTCCATTTATACTGACAGTAACATTTAATCTATAATTACAGAGAAATGTTATCTATGTATTATATTGTTTCTATAAACAATGTCCATATTAAGGTACACAGTGAACTTAATTTTGGACTGAGGTCAGTTTCAGAATACAAATCTACATAACATATAACTATGGAGAAAAGTCCCAGAAAACAACTAAAACTAAATATACAGAACATAATAAAAAAATAAATAAGGGTGATTAACAGTACCAATGTTCGTTGAAATGTTAAAAATAGAAGGATTGTACGCCAGTTAAATTTTTGCATAAATGTTAACCCCCTTCAAGAAATTTAAAATAGAAGTCATCTTAACGGTATCTAAATGTTCCTTCATGCGCTGAAGAATGATCGCATGTATGTTGGAAATTGAAGAAAGGTCTCTCATTAAGCAATTCATATTGACAAGGTCATTGCATGAAGCGCTTTTGGGCGTGTCTTCGCCTTTCAATATGAAGGACTGGGTTCTATAAGCATGACCTATTCTAATTCTTAAAAAAATTATGGATGCATCTGTATGCAGTAGGCCAATTGCCTAGGATTGGCTTGATTGCGACACTTACTAAATTAAGACCTTTTGATACTAGGTTTAAAATCAGCGTATTGTATAATAAAATTAGATGCTTGCATAGATAGGACCATTTTATTTACACTTTGTTCTTTCCTCTAATTATTATATGTCTGGGTAACCAACAGTATACTTGGGAGAGGTATACAGCTTACTCTATTTACTCAAAGTAGTAGCTCATACTGACTGAGGTGCTGATAGGAAAGTCGTTCTCAACCTATATAAAACCTTGATTCGATCGTAACAGGACTATGTTATGTTGTTTACGATTCAGACAACAATTCTTGACCCAATTCACCACTAAGCAAAACGACTGGTTCTGGGAGCATTTATGATATGTCCGTATGAACACCTTTTGGTAGAAGCGATTGGAGCCATCTCTGTCACATCGCATAGAAATACTAACTATACAATATGACCTCAAATTAAGATCTATAACTTTGAACCCAGCTTTTGCGGCTTTATTTCAGCCCAAATACAAAACACTACACCAAAACAAATTAGATGCCAGACCTATCTTTGGCATCAGAATATCACCATGTTTTGACAATGCAAAAATTAACCTTTCAAAAGTCCAAACGTGACCCATTTCCGAAACACCTTCCTGGATAATTAAACATTAAAAAGTAACTGTAAGGCAGATATTATCACCAAATTGGAAAAAGAGAAACTATCCAACTAGCCATTGATAAAACAAAACTACATTAAAACTTTAAAGAACCGCGCGCGCACGAGAGAGAGAGAGAGAGAGAGAGAGAGAGAGAGAGAGAGAGAGAGAGAGAGAGAGAGAGAGAGAGAGAGAGAGAGAGAGAGAGAGAGAGAGAGAGAGAGAGAGAGAGAGAGAGAGAGAGAGAGAGAGAGAGAGAGAGAGAGAGATTGCACAAAAAATAAAATGTCATAAGTATATAGTATCTTGAACAATTTGACACATACAAGTCAACAACATGTATGTATGAAATATTATAATATAATAAAATGGACTAAGGAAAACGAATAGTGTTAGTTTGAAACGACCCAAAGCAAAAGTCACTGAAGATTCTAAACTCAAAGAAATGCTGAGGAACGGCAAGGTAAACCGGCCAATAGAAAATACCTGATGGGAGCAAGGTACAAACACAGAATGTGAATGAATGACTGATTTAGATTTTTAACGTAGCTTTAACAATTTTTTAGTCATATCGCTACGATAACTACAGTGTGACAGTTTATAAAGATGTCTAGCCCTAGGGCATCATGCAGAAGACATGTGGCATGTTGTCCCACCCATTTACATTATCCAAACACCAGGCCAACCAAACCTAACACTAATCTCTTAATGCTGAGCGCCAAGTGAGGCAGCTGTTAGTACCATTTTTAAAAGTCTTTGGTATGACTCGGCCCGGTTCGAACCCACGAAAACCCGCATTCGAGGCGGATCCTCTAATCACTAGGCTACCGGAGCGGTTATAAAAACAGAATCCATAACCGCTGGAAAATCAAGAAATTAAAGAAATATCAGAAATAGAAAAACCTCATTAATTTTCCCCAAAAAAATATAGACAACAAAAGCCCTTGGCATTTAGAATGTTACGAAGAGTCGCATGTAAAGTTCTATCATGTCCTATACATTGCAACGGACATGGAAGTGATTACAAATAATATTGAACCTGAGAGATACATCATGGCAAGCTGCTATGGGCAAAATAGTATTCCCTAATATACAGATACCGATTTTCAAATATTTAAAGAAACTCATTTTCTGATATAAAAAAATGCAGACTTTCTACCGTTAGGAAATCTCTCCTTTGAAACATTATATCAATTTTTTAACATTGGAAAATCATTTTCAAATATTGGATAAGTGACATCTGATGATAGAAAATTAATTATAATGTTATAAAATGAGGATAATTAGAAAACCATTTTATGTCATTAGACATTGATTTTTGTATAAGAAAAATCATGTTCTAATTTTCGAAAAAACATTTCCTGATGCATATATTAGGAAACAAGAAACATTTTCTAATAATTGAAACTCATATTATAATATTTTCATACTGAATCTCATAAGAAAATGATTTTCTATTTGAATTATCTTCTTTATATAAAAGTAGATCCCTGATATTAGAAAAAGCCCATTTTTGTTATGTCGGCTTGCTGTAGAGAATGACCTGAAGTTTTGAGAATTCAAATCATACTATGGATTACTTGTCGATGATTCAACTGTCTCGTGATTGTCTGTCACACTATGGATCAACTGTCTCGTGATTGTCAGTCACACTATGGATCAACTGTCTCGTGATTGTCAGTCCCACTATGGATCAACTGTCTCGTGATTGTCAGTCCCATTATGGATCAACTGTCTCGTGATTGTCAGTCACACTATGGATCAACTGTCTTGTGATTGTCAAGCACACTATGGATCAACTGTCTCGTGATTGTCAGTCACACTATGGATCAACTGTCTCGTGATTGTCAGTCCCATTATGGATCAACTGTCTCGTGATTGTCAGTCACACTATGGATCAACTGTCTTGTGATTGTCAAGCACACTATGGATCAACTGTCTCGTGATTGTCAGTCCCATTATGGATCAACTGTCTCGTGATTGTCAGTCACACTATGGATGAACTGTCTCGTGATTGTCAAGCACACTATGGATCAACTGTCTTGTGATTGTCAAGCACACTATAGATCAACTCTATCGTGATTGATAGGCTAATCATAAGACTGAAATGTTTGGTATGAAGATTCACGTAACACCAGCTTGTGAAAAGGCCTTCATTAATGGCAAGAATAATATAATGATCACAATCCACATTTTGTCCCTTTGAGGACTAGAAGAACTAGAATGGTGACGCTGAATAAAACGAAAGTCAGCTACAGTTTTTGCTCAGTAACATAGTATGCATTTGTCGTTTTCCTGACTGGAAACGTACAGAATTTGATGAGTGTACTTGCCTTTGACATCGATGTCTTTTAGAGGAGGACGTCCCGTTTTCGCATTATACAAAAATTCATATTAATATCAATAAATATTTTCATTGCACTTAACAAAATACTACACATATAAATCAATGTCTTATTCGGGTAAATTAAATAAAAACCATGAAGCTAAGCTACATACGACATTGTCACATAAAACAATGCAAATGTGACCAAATTTTACTGCCAAGCATGCACAGATTATACAAGTAGCGTCACCGTTTTCGAGTAGTCTTAGCAGTTTACCTGCTAACAGTATATAGAAATTTGAATGGCTAGAATAGAGTCAGTGTGAACAAAACGCCAATGGTAGTCCTTTATCCTTGCAACATTTAGAAGAAACTGACAGTTACCCTTTCAAGTATTATTAATGAAAAGCAACGTCTATCCAATATTCTCCACGTTGAAATTATTATCCATTTTCTTCCAGGAAATAGTAAAACATTCATGAAACTTATATGCGGTCATTTGAAATTTTTATATAGCATAACATTTGCTTAGTTTTGTTCTATATATCCCTTGCTATATTAGACTCCGTTATCACACACACACACACACACACACACACACACACACACACACACACACACACACATACACACACACACAAACACACACACAACTTACGCTCACAAGCAAAGTCTTCTAACAATGATACTAGCAGCTACATCGCTTGGTGCTCAACTATCAGAGGTTAGTGTTAGGACTGGTCGGCCTGGAGTCAGGATAATGTGACTGAGTGGGACATCATGATACATGTCTGCGGCACGATGACCCAGTGCTAGACATCATTGTAAACTGCCACATTGCAGACGTCGTAGCGATATGACTAGATAATTTTAAAAGCTACGCCTTAAATATCTAAATCACACACACAATCTCATCTCTCTCTCTCTCTCTCTCTCTCTCTCTCTCTCTCTCTCTCTCTCTCTCTCTCTCTCTCTCTCTCTCTATATATATATATATATATATATATATATATATATATATATATATATATATATATATATATATATATATATATATATATATATATAGTTTAATACAAACACTACTATCATACAGGTTAGGAGAAATTAAATTCGTACTCTACCGAGCTTATATAACAACGATTCAGTGCCATCATTTTTTGGTGATGCGTGCTTAGTCGTGACGGTATATGAGTTGGTGCGTGCAGGCAAGGCGATGGGTGCCATTTAATCGCGGACCTGGGTTCGAGATTCGGTAGAGTACGAATTTAATTTCTCTAACCTGTATGATAGTATTGTTTGTATTAAGCTATTATTTGTGCCCACTATTATCAATATTTTACTGCAGAATCCAGGGATAGCACAGTCTGTTCTGTCTGGTATATATTTATAATTATTTGTAATACAAAAATCCTATATACCTTGATTTCTTTAATAGGAATCTGGAACGACTGTGTATATATATGAAAATTAATTACTAGGTCGTCATGCGTTCAGTGCTATCATTTTTTGGTGATGCGTGCTTAGTCGTGACGGTATATGGGTTGGTGCGTGCAGGCAAGGCGATGGGTGCCATTTACTCGCGGACATGGGTTCAAAACACGGTAGAGTACGAATTTAATTTCTCTAACCTGTATGATATTATTGTTTGTATTACACTATTATTTCTGCCCACTATTATCAAGATTCTACTACAGAATCCAGGGATAGCACAGTCTGTTTTGTCTGGTATATATATATATATATATATATATATATATATATATATATATATATATATATATATATATATATATATATATATATATACATATACATATTGTTGTGGAGTGTTCAATAGAATGATCTTTGAATCTCTTAATTACTTTAATGTTTGTGACTGAGACAGTTAACACTGCAGGGATAAATCAGATACCATATTTAAGTTATTTGTCTCTTTTCTTTTATAACATTTAATTAAATGAGGAGTATGAAATTAAGTGTGAGTTACCATTGTACAGTTATTAAAATAGAAAATAGCAGTGATTGCATTTAATATTGAACAACACTATTACCATCAACAACACATATTCCTCTGGAGTAGATAAGTAAACTGTTTTCCGCAGAAATCACTTTTCATCGTTCACAAACTTCTTCATTTTTCGTCTTTACATCAGTCACGTTAACCTTTGAGCTTTTGGCCATATGTCAATAGCTTTCGTGATTGACCCAAGTGCAAGACATCGGCACGGTTTAATTGAAGTATATAATGCAGAAATAACATTCCTGCATAGGAATAATGTTTATAATTTTAACTTAAAGTCAAAGTCACGTGACCTTGGTCTTTTGACTAGAACATCAATATTCTTCTTTCTTAAATTAGTTACAAGCCAGACTCACTGCTTTGGAAGAGAAGAAAATAGAGAAAGTATGTTCTTTCGGTTAGAGTGACCTGTAGCTTGTTTAGAGCCAAACCGACAGGATACTTTGTACCCCAAATGCAATTCATGCAGGAAATTTGGGACTGTTGTCTGCGGAGAACTCGAGTAATTCTGCGGATGCACAGAATACATATTGTATGGATAGGGGACTCAAATTGTAGTTCATAAATTTGAATGTGAAGCGGTGATTGCTCAACGTGTTACCCTATAGAAATGAAAATAAAAAAGGGGTTATGGACACAAACGTAAACATTTTGTGAAGCCACCGTGTACTTATTATCCAAACTAACTAGCTGGAAGTAGTAGATGAATTTGGAAATTCTGATTCACCTTTTATCACTGCATGATAAAACAGCGAACAAGCGATCCCATATGACACTCTAATAGTAGATTCTGACTCAGTTGCTTTAAGTCCGATGGGTTCTGGCTCACCTTTTCATGAAAGACTATTTTATGCGATGATGTCCATGTGAGAGTGTGTGAATACAATCGTTGAATTAGCATTTATCGTCGAAGGAGTATAGTCCTTTTTTTGTTGAGGAATTGGGTGGTGAGTTGATATCGTTGTAATCGGAAAGCTCTCATGGAACAGTAACGTAGATATCCCTGTAGTGATTATACGTAATGATCGATATTGGCAATGCGACCGATGACCGTTTTGTTTTGCTCCGTTGTCATTTTTCTGGATTGTATCCTCCGCAAACGTGATGAAATGTATTTTGGAGAGAAGTCCTATGAATTCTGTGATGAGTATTCCTCAAGTTTCATCATCGAACTTTCGAAGTTCTTTTCATAATCTTTTACAGCGGAATTCATTTTTTTGATAAACGTTAAGATCGAAGAGATCTTAATATTGATGAGATCTGCGTAGACTTCGTCCGTGTGAATTTCATAGAGGAGTGAATCGGTATATGTCATGGGTAGTCTGGCTTTATCTCCATAGTATCGTTGGGTGAAGTCGTAATGAAATTCAAGCATGAGCATTTTGCAGTGATCGAGAATGGCTGGACGGACGTAGATGCTGTAAAACATATGCATGGAATTTTTTTGTAGTGGTGTTCGAACTATAGTGCTACCTCGTGGCATCTGATCGACTTGTAGTTCTTGGCAGTATCCTGACGAGAGGTGGTCGTGCAGTCGTTTGAATTGAAGATAGCATTGCAAGCAGCGATAGTAGAAACAGCCTTTACTTGTATGCTGCGAGTATTGAGATCGACATAATCGGCTTAAGTATTTGATGTACACGAAATAGTTTTGGTAATGCAGTAAACTGATACTGCGTTGTGAGTCTGTGGGGGAGATCAGCAATGGACAGACCGTGAACTGCTTATTGCCTACTTGTTTGTGATTGACTACAAACACGTTGATGGAGAGTCCCTCGTTGAGAGCTTCTAGTTTAGAAATGTCTTTGACATCAGCAGGAAATGTGATTCATATGATGTGGCGGGTATTAAAATATAGCTTTTACATGGAGATTCGATTGGCATTGTACTCATTGGGGATGCAACGCAGAAAGGATTGGCCACACGAGGCAATAGTCATCTTTGCTTTTGACATTGATACAGGCGTTGGCAGCTAGAATTTGCTTGGGTTGTGGTAATACTTGCTTTTGCGTAACGGCGTAAATTTAGAAGTTTGAAACGATATAAATTTTACTTCGGCGATGACCCAAATTGATTTTGACTGTTGATAATCTTCGATACGATGCTGGTTAAACGATCAGACTTTAATTATCATCTCGATGCACGATGAGAGATTTGGCTCTGATCCCCACGTCGATACTTTTATGTTCCTTGACTAGATGAGTATCGAGAGCGACTGAAAGGTTGATAACTGTGTGTGCGCGCAGTTCTGTGTGGATGGTAGACTGCAGAATGTACTGCAGGAGTGATGAGTCTACTCTTCGCTGGAGAATATAGGAATGATCGTAAATAAATCCTTCTTATGCTTTTTGAGTACGTCAAGTTGTGGAAGATGCGTAATCTGACCGCGTTGTCGCTAAATGTTTTGTTGATCGATTTTGGGAAGGTTTTTTTTTTTCGATATCACCTCGACTTGATCGACTTAGGATTTTATGTTGAAGTCAAAGAAGTTTGCAATCTGAACGGTTTATCCCGTAAGTGCTTTGTAGTTGTCTCGCGATGAATCAGGTATTACTGGTTGGCAAAGTGTGGAAGAGCTCAAAATGGATAGGATTCCTTCTCGATATCGCCTTGAGGTCTCTTTTGACTCGTTCGATGAACTCATGCAGAGCGGTATTCGATCTAGGATAGGTACCGGAGAACCATACAATAACGTGACGAAGGATAAACTATCTTCCTGGATCAGATTCCATAATCAAGATTTTAGTCTATCCTTGTAGAGATTGAAATGCCGTTAAATATAGTTCTGTGTTTCATTTCTTAAATTGCTTGTTCATTTTGTAATTTTTTCAATTGTATAGCAAAACATTTAATATACTTGATATATCACAATACATTTGCGTGGAATACAGATGTGTGTGTGTGTGTGTGTGGTTACCCAAGGGTAATGCAACAAGTCTTCTACGAGAGAGTACTGTGACAGCATTATACTCGCATCAAGCTCAGTAGTCCAGTGATGAAACTCTGCTTGGGTTGTTAGGAAGGGGTTTCAAGTCAACTTTAAGTATATCAGCGCTGCTGTGGACGAAACATCGGGGCGATTAAATATTACTAAGAAAAACAAGAACTAACCAGAGGCCCAAAATCACTCAAAGTTGTTCAAAGAGTTTCTGGCTAAGATTAAGCATGACACACAAGACAGCCTTTCCATAGAAAGTGCGTTCTGTATTTTGTCGCTACGAAGCGAACACGGAAGGAGAGGTGCGTAGTGCACACGAAAATTAGACACATCTTGAGGTTTAACCCGAGGGGTTACTTCTTTGTTCACGTGTTTGTCCATGGAGTGAGGGCTATGATACACCGTCATTGTTTTGTGTCTGAAGTTCATCATGAAATGGTTCATATCACATATTCCCTGTTTAATCTAAAAAGAGATAATTGGATAATCGGCTGTACAACCTGGAGATATGATCTGGCAATTTTTTTTTGAAAACTGTTTGCATTTTATTTTCTTATTCTATTAATCTGCTAATCTGTACATCATTTTGAAGGGTTGTTCTCAATACACGTAGGGGAGACAGTGCTAGAGAAAAAGAGATCTTTGTCAAATACGATGTTGAGAGTACCTTGGTCGTAGAGTTTTGTTTTGTTGTGCCACCGTGAGCAACACGGGATCGTACATTGATTTCCTACCATGTTAACGATCAGGTCTTCGAATGACCCGGGGCATGTCGTGGGGAGCTCCACGCAAGTACAATTTTTCTTTCATCGAACATTTTCTTATAGAACAGCATGGCTTGCTAGGTGCTATTTATTTTTGCCTTCATCCGTGGATCGATGTGTTTCATCGTCATCTGCATGGTCAGACCAGCTCCGGATAAATCACCATCGTCGGGTTAGACATCGCCCCCATGGAGATGACCCCAGTGCCCGTCTCGACGAGCGGAATCATCGAAATGACTTTGAGTATTCTTTGCAACGTATATATTTATGCTGTTCCCGTAGGATATTCGGTGATAATAGCGATAATACGATTCTAGGTCACGACATTGTTCCTGTCAAATTTCAGTCGATATGGTTAAGTTGGGATTCATTCTGCGTCAACTATACTTTTCAGTAACAGTTCATGCTGTGGAAAGTTTTTCTCTTTAAGAATTTTACGTGCGCGTTATATTTCAGTACTGATCGACGGTCTCTCTGAGCTGCTCCTTCCACATGTGTCACACAGACAGATGAAACAGCTTGACCTCGTGAACTTTTCATCGTTTGTACGACTCTTTCGGAGAGGATTTACCTGCTTTTCTGACTTCATTCAGCGCCTAATGTATTCTCGTCGTCGGATTAAGTATATTCTGATCGGAGTCCACGTGCGACGTGTGCTGTCTTTAAGTATCGCCGAATATCAGTGATGCGAACAATTCCATCCATAATCAATATGAGGTCGCCGACAGTAATTATCTCAAAGTAACTCAAGCCAGGATTGGTAGGTTCTGCCTTCAGACCCACAAATTTAAACGCGACGGACCTGGTATCGGTGATCAGCGTCGTAAACTCCAATAAATTATTTCCAACAATGGTGCTTACAACACCTCAGTTGTAGCGGTGGATTTAGTGTCCCTAATTCTCTGTGTCATAAGTTCACTCAATCCCCATCAGGACAAATACCACACTGCACTAGTTTGGAGATTCCATTGTACAAAACGGTGTGGTTTTCACGATAGCGGAACCAGAAGAGGTGGAAGAATTGGACTCAGACCTACATAGAGTCATTGCGTTTGACGACATTAAAATCGATAGAGAGAACATGAAAAAGATCTACGAGTAATTTTTGCTGTCACGAGACAAGCTATTCAACAGTCTTTATCTCACTCAGTCGTACACGGAATAATTTGTACTATTTTCGTGACTGGATAACCGAGACATCCACGCGATCGTGAGAGACCACTATCGTGATATCTCTGCCCCACAGTTCAAAGACTGCTTTACGGCGACGATGTCGGATTCCAAGCATGTACTGAGGAGTTTTCATAGCGATGCGGACATTGTCTCAGAACGGTATCGCAAAGGTATTAAGTTTACCGTCATGATTATTATAACTATATCGTTCGAAAAGATCACTAATCGTCGTCAGCGTGATGATGTCCTCAAGAGGTTTATCGACCAACAAGCAGCTTTTTGACGGTAAAGTAAGCCCTTAATTCTTTCTGCGCGATGTGGCTGGAAAATTATTTAAACCAATTCTAACCAAACACCATGAGGTCAAAACGACGTATGATGTCAAGCAAAATCAGTTACTGGACACGCTCAAATCTACTAAAAAACAAAAGCATCTTCTGCATGAGGAGATCACGGCACCAGCTCCAGAAATAGACATATGAATTTTCGGAGGAGGAAAAAGCCCGAAAATATGAGAATTTTTAAGCTCGTTACAGCCTAACAGCATTTGAAGACTGATAATGGTTATTAACCAGCACCACTCGCAAAGAATGTTTGGAGAGCTTTGTACAAGAAACGATTCCACATATCAGTGCCTATGAGGCTTTAGGATCGTCTGACAAGAATAATTGCTATAAGGCACGCGCTGCGCGACACTTAGTAAACAGAGTGAACCAAATGTACGGACCATTGAATAAAAAAACACCAGGGGGAGACCGAGAACCCCCACATAAAACAGTTTTTTAAACTGTCAAAGGATTTTTTTTTACAGTAATCTGTCGCAATCTGGAGAACAAGTAAACCGCTATGGATCTACATCTAAGTTTTCCATTGAGGCATTAACTTTCGTAGTACCCGTTGTGAAGGAAGCTAGATTAAAGTCTATTCGACTGAAAGGAAAAGCAAAACCATCACCTGTGAAAACATTCCGCGCAGAGGAGCTTGCCAAATTTCTTATTGAAAGTGTATAAGAGCATGATCTTAGAGTGGGAAAGGAAAGAAGATGAGTATAAGCAAATGGCAAAAGAGATGGGTAAAAAGTTAAGGCAAGGTATTAAGGAGGACAAGGTCTCAGAAGGCGTCATGGAGGCATCATTCGCTACTTTCTTACTCCCACCGAGATCGTTTTGCAACTCAAGTTGCTGATTAATTCTAAACAAACGGGAAATATGGGCGCGGAAATCGATAACAAAATGGTAGAAATCCTTAATCATCTTCTAGATCAAAAGCTGGTGACTTCGGATAAGTATATCATTTTGGTATAGAGTTTTCTAAATCGATGATTCCACGCTATTGTTTGATTCGTGATTGGTCACGTCCACAGTAAAGTATAATCCTCCTCCGTAGACAAGATATAGTCAGCACATCTCGTTGATATGAGAGATTATAGCGTGTACAATGAACGTTTCCATTATCTCATGACAGTCAGCAAAAAGTCACTTGTATCGTGGAGGTTCTGGATAGCCTCATAGGTACAGGAAAATCACGTCAATTCTGTGTAGATCATGGAAGTGAATTTTATAACAAAACCGTTTCAGATTGCCTTAAAGAAAAATCAATTACATTGTACAAAACATATCCCTAACAGAAAGAAAAAAAAGGGGAGGGGGTCTTTTATCACCTCAATAGATTACCTCTCGAGGGAGCCAGAAGAAAAAATGTGAGTTGAAATCCCTCTGAGTGAAAAGAATAGTGAGCCAGAACCCTCATCAGAAAACAAGTGAGGCAGAAACCCTATCACCTAGCAGAATAGTCTCATGAGGAATCGTTACTTCATCCGTTTTCCATGCAGTGATAAAAATTGAGCTAGAAAAACCAATTTTCTCTACTACTGCTAGATGCCAAATTTGTCTTATTATCTTATTATTTTGCTGGGTGTCCAATTTTCTTAATATCTAAACAGCCTTACCAGGTGTCCAAATATTTTATTGCTCAAACAATATTTACTCGATGGTCCTCATTGTCTTCTTAGTATACGTTATGCTAAGCATACGAATTAAAAATTTGCAACCAAGAAAAAGGTCTGTCATTGACAATGGACTACAAGTAATGTGAAGTTTATATGTACCTTTATTCAGACAGACTTGCTAGACGGTTGCATTAGTTCCGTTGAAGATTCATTACATTGTGCATACAAGTTGACAATCAGCTCGTTAACATTATTGCGTGATCATCATCTATATAGTAACAATCCAATAAGTATAAAGTGTCCTGGTAAAGAATAAATTAGTGTCTGAGTGAGATAATATAACACAAAATCTTATATGATGTCGAGAAAACATGACTAAAATATTGTCCTACAGACTTATAACCCATGGAGAAAAATACAAAAAGTCAAATTTTGTGTTGCTCTCATACGCTCTCATGTACACGTACAATGAGTCTGCGAAAAAGTATCCGTATGAACACCACACACAAAAGGTATCAAAATTTGAGTATCTTAGTAGGTAAAGTTATGACTTTTGTACTGCAGTCAGGTTTTGAATGTACACTCTAAACATCGCACGCAATCGTGAATTAGAAATCATTAACGAATAAAGAGAGATGATTGTTAACTCCAGATTGTGTTGGGTTTCTGTTATGCAACGCTATGTAGATCGTGCACAATATTTTTCAATCTCAGAGATCGAAAATATGTGATTCGGACATTAGTATTTATCTTATAATTTGTGTAATTTTTGTTGGTTTATGTGCTATAGGTTATGCATGATTACTTTCCCGTAACCACTGTATTGTGCTTATACTTGTACTATATGCATTGTATTGTAGACAAGCATGTAGCGCAAGTTGTCACCTGATGTAAAGAAAGTTATTTTCCCAGCTCTCTCTCTCTCTCTCTCTCTCTCTCTCTCTCTCTCTCTCTCTCTCTCTCTCTCTCTCTCTCTCTCTCTCTCACTCTCTCTCTCTCTCTCTCTCTCTCTCTCTCTCTCTCTCTCTCTCTCTCTCTCTCTATATATATATATATATATATATATATATATATATATATATATATATATATATATATATATATATATATATATCTATTTATCTATGCATTGCATTGTAGACAAGCATGTAGCGCAAGTTGTCGCCTAATGTAAAGAAAGTTATTTTCCCAGCTCTCTGTATATATATATATATATATATATATATATATATATATATATATATATATATATATATATATATATATATATATATATATATATATATATATATATATATATATTGCAAATTCTCGGATATGAATATCAATGTTGAGGACAAAAGGAAAACTTTTCTGATTAATAGAATATATATTTCGCTAATTTGACCGTAATTGATTAACCGCAACAAGTGTGTAATCGTCGTTTTAGCTCATCATTTCCCCCTTCCCCAGCGAAACATTGTTTCTTTCACAGTCTCAGATTCAATTTACCTAAGATCCTCGAACTTAATTTCATCCGAATTAAAATCTATCAGGATTCTATTTGTGAAGTAATCTTTGGGCACTTTACCCGTCTAGATATGCAAGCATATGGAACGCCACAGCTGTCTTAATATGTTGCCTTTGTATAACGTTATTCAGGACTGTTCCTCTTTTTTCATCAGACTATCAAACTGTACTGACTAGAGCTCAATAATATCTAAAGTACTTGTGCCAGCACACTGAATCTTTGAAGTCGAATTAAAGCAAAAATTCTCAACATATTTATCATCACTAACGACGTCTTTCAATCAGAACAGTTCCTTATTTATTGCATTAATTGCAAATCATATTCACAGCTTGGGAACAGCACAATAATGTATTGTTCGGGAAACGTTGTTCTTTTCTTGGTTAGAGTGACCTATCACCTTCTGATCACAAAACTAACACAATTATAGTATACCTCATGCACAAGGCATTCACAAAATTTGATAAATGTGGATTGGCTAGAACTTGGGTTATTGTACGGATGCAGAGAATACACATTATTATATGGATGACATACACAAATTGTGGTTCAGAAATACATTAGAAAGTAAAGCGATGACTGACTGGGTTAACAGCACTATTGAGTAAAAACTTTGAGAAAATCTAGGATAAATCCAGTAGGTGATAACATTAATGATATGAGACCCTGGTATTGAAAGTGTTGTTATGCTTTGTGAGCTGTACTCTAGTGGATTCTAAAGATGACTCAAGCTCAAATTGAAACAAGAGCGACTACATTCCCTGTAGGAAGTATACAAAGGTAAAAGGGGTGTGAGGCCAAAGGAATGTACTAGCGCATCACCCAGAAGGATGATAGACCCTGCATTATGAGATACCCAAACTGCTCCCTCCCCCTATCAGGCAGACCTCCTTACAACATTGAAATTGCTGGAAATAAATATAGAGAAAATAGATGTAATCCATAACGGAAGAAATAACAAATATGTTATCTATCCTAAGGATACGAATAAACCCATCTTGAAAGAAGCCTGGATCGAAGCGAACTGAGAAAGGGCAATTATCTCAAAGACACCTCTCATCACAGAAGTAGAAACGAAGTATACAGAATTATTTGTGTCTGGTCGTACTTTAGAGGTGGATACGCATGAAGTAATCGACAAAACTGAAGTCACGCTTTTAACATTAGTGAGATTCCACAAGATGGCTACTGTCTGAGGTTATGAAATGGTGAAAACAGGAGCTAGAATACTCCAAAAAAATAAATCCCATCACATTTCTACGTGATGGGTTTCTGATAACGACTTTGTACAAGGGGAGCGAAGAGGAGAGGATGTGACCAAGGTGTAGAAAAATGGGCCACAATGCTAGAGACTGTATATATACCGAACACCTTTCAAGATGCATTCCTTAGCTAAATCGTAATCAGATCTTTGTTCTACTGACAGATGTATAGACATTTCTGGCCTTGCCATAAAGTACACTCTTCAATAATTTTGTCCAATACTCTTTTGGCTATTTTGAATTCTCAGCAAACTTTTCAAAAAGAATATAATTTTTATCTACTTTCTTTTTACTAAAGGGTGAACTAATTTGATATTTGCTAAAGTGTTAAAATTTGAATTTGCATGAGATGTGGAATCGTGACTGTCACTTGCTAGATCCAAATCTTTCATTTTAATTTGATACTCTTTTTCATCCCTATCTTTTTGCATCTAACTCTCTCCCTTTCTTCTAATTTCATTTGTTGCTTTTGTAATTCTATTTGCCTATCATTTTCCCTTTCTTTAATTTGTCTTTGTTTTTCCCTTTCTTCAAATTGTAATCTCATTTGTTCTTTTTGTAATTCAAGTTGTTATTTTTGTAATTGTATTTGTCTTTCGTTTTCTTTCTCTCTTTCTTCTAATTGAAATTTCATTTTTTTTTTGAAACCCGAGTTTATATTTCATTTTTATTTCAGCCATTTTAATATCAGCATCAGTTATAGTCTTATTGACAGATGCCAAAACACTTTTGTCAAAGATAATCTTCTTTACCAAATGGTGAACTATAATTTTCTTGATTTCCTGTTTAGTTAAAGACGATTTTGCTTCAGATAGATCATACTTTCTGGCATGTTCAAGCAAATCAACCTTCCTAAAACTCTCCAACTGTTCTTGAGTTGGAGTAGAAAGAAAACCCACTTTTGACATTCTTAAAAGAGAGCCTGTTGCTTTCGCTAATATTTCAAATAAAATGAACTAGGGGAATTAAAATTTGAATTTTTTAAAGCCAATATTTAATATCCCAAAGGACGAGCATCCCAATTTCTTTATGTTACGTATCGGCTCGCTGAAAGTAACACAAAGAAAGAGTGAAGACCACAAACTTTGTAGATTTTAACAAAAATAATTTATTTCTCTTGAAAACATGGAAAAAGATAAATATGTGAAGCAAGACTTATGATTTGCGAACAAGATCCAAATTGTTTGTTATAAAGATATAAAATACATAAGTCCTGTGAAAAGTTCTAAATTGACACAGTCTAAAGTTCAGTTCCAATCCAAGATGGCAGATGATGACGTCAGATAAAGGCTAACACAAAAATCCAGATTTTACACAGTGAAGCACAGTTTATACTGTTTCGTTCCAATTTAAACGATTTTCAGAAAATGTCTTTGTCCAAACCAGTAGTGTTGTTATCAAGGAAAATAATTATTTAGAAAGACGAAGTAAAAATAGCTCCACTAACAATACACATGTCGTTCTACGTAGACACACGAACATACGACTTCTAGCACAAAATACATTTTTTAAGATAATAAAAGCTGTATGACTATAAGATGTCGAAATCGGCTACGACTCTGTCTTTTTCTCTGACTGTGACAATTATTGAACATTCTTACAAATAACTAAGCATATAAACGAAGTTAATATGTCGTTTCATGTACACGCGCATGTAGGACACGTGTAATTTTGCAATGCATCTGGCCATTAGAAAGCCTGACCAAGTATCAGTCAATCGTTTTCATAGCTATTCCTGAATGTTTACTTGCGACGAATGTACCATGATACACAGCTCGTGATTACACGAGTACATTTACAATTTAAGTAAAGACGATGTTTTTTACAACATATTAGACCCATGCTAATATAATCATAATGATAATAATTGCATTTAATGAAATAAAAATGAAATATAAAGATATATATATATATATATATATATATATATATATATAGATGCAATAAACTGACGACGAACAGTACGAAACTAGTAACTAACTAGCCTAAGCGCTTTCGACTCTTAATGAGTCTTTTTCAAAGGCAAATACAAAACATAGTTACGACAAACAAATAAACACAAAAACGTTGCGTTTGTAAACCTCTACATTTCTATCTTCACATGTGCTAAAACTATAAATACAACCAGCTTGTATAGACTAGTTGCGGAAACTGAAAACGTTGTATAATTCCCTAAAACTCTACAAGCCAAAGCGACATCTATTTTTACTTTGTGTACATATGTAACGCAGATTATATCCCGGATATTTGGTTCTATACCGGTTATTCTTAGAGTAAAAATTGAAGGATAAGAAGATTTAGAAAATGTTAAATTCTACTAGTGCATAGTTTTCATTTTCTAGTCTTCTTGGTTTAGACCGCTTGGTTTCAATGTTCTAAGGCGGCGTATCCAGTATGATTCCTTTTCCTTCCTGGTTTCGGAACTCCAGCTGTGGTTGTTGGCAATAGCGATAAGTATTATATCACTGAAAGTGTGGCCAGGGGAGGAGAAGTGTTCTGCGACCGGGCTTCTGTACAGCTTTTTTGTCATCCAATCAGATCTATGAAGGTTTATCCTTATGTGTAGCTTTTCAGTTTCTCCCACGTACTGAAGGCCACAGATCTTACATGTGATGAGATAAATCACATTCTCTGTTTTGCACGTTTTGTTTGGACCATGTATGTTTAGTTTTTCTTTAGTCACTGTGCTAGTGAATGTCTTGGTCTCTATCATATGTTGACAGGTTTTGCATCTTTTATCGCCACAGGGTCCAGATTGACTAGGTTGGTTTTGACTAGCGATTGTTGTTAGCTTGGCCCTGACTAGGATGTCCTTTAGGTTTTTTGGTCTCCGGTAAGCTACTACAGGTTTGTTCGGAAGTATTAGGTTTAGTATGTCTGACGATTGCACGGTTGGCCAGTGGTTTGCGATGATTTTACCTACTTTGGGATTGTCTGGGTGATAGGTCAGAATAAATGGTATCCTATCAACCTTTTCTTTCTGTCCATATCTGAGTAGGTCATCACGGTTTGTTTGTTTGGCCCTTTGGATTGCCTCCGCAATCAGGTCTTTGTCGTAGCCTCGGTAAATTAAATGTTTAGCCAGCTCTTCAGCTCGCAAACCACTGGCCAACCGTGCAATCGTCAGACATACTAAACCTAATACTTCCGAACAAACCTGTAGTAGCTTACCGGAGACCAAAAAACCTAAAGGACATCCTAGTCAGGGCCAAGCTAACAACAATCGCTAGTCAAAACCAACCTAGTCAATCTGGACCCTGTGGCGATAAAAGATGCAAAACCTGTCAACATATGATAGAGACCAAGACATTCACTAGCACAGTGACTAAAGAAAAACTAAACATACATGGTCCAAACAAAACGTGCAAAACAGAGAATGTGATTTATCTCATCACATGTAAGATCTGTGGCCTTCAGTACGTGGGAGAAACTGAAAAGCTACACATAAGGATAAACCTTCATAGATCTGATTGGATGACAAAAAAGCTGTACAGAAGCCCGGTCGCAGAACACTTCTCCTCCCCTGGCCACACTTTCAGTGATATAATACTTATCGCTATTGCCAACAACCACAGCTGGAGTTCCGAAACCAGGAAGGAAAAGGAATCATACTGGATACGCCGCCTTAGAACATTGAAACCAAGCGGTCTAAACCAAGAAGACTAGAAAATGAAAACTATGCACTAGTAGAATTTAACATTTTCTAAATCTTCTTATCCTTCAATTTTTACTCTAAGAATAACCGGTATAGAACCAAATATCCGGGATATAATCTGCGTTACATATGTACACAAAGTAAAAATAGATGTCGCTTTGGCTTGTAGAGTTTTAGGGAATTATACAACGTTTTCAGTTTCCGCAACTAGTCTATACAAGCTGGTTGTATTTATAGTTTTAGCACATGTGAAGATAGAAATGTAGAGGTTTACAAACGCAACGTTTTTGTGTTTATTTGTTTGTCGTAACTATGTTTTGTATTTGCCTTTGAAAAAGACTCATTAAGAGTCGAAAGCGCTTAGGCTAGTTAGTTACTAGTTTCGTACTGTTCGTCGTCAGTTTATTGCATCTATTTTAATTAATCCCTGACAAACGTGATCCCTTGGTGGATCCAGTACGCTTGAGAGGGTTGTTATTCGCCATATGATTTGTATTCTTTATATATATATATATATATATATATATATATATATATATATATATATATATATATATATATATATACACACACACACACACATACACACACACACTGAAACTACAAGGTCGTAAGAACTAATAAAGAAGAGGAAACAGAGAGGAAAACAACCGGAATGGGTGAAATACCTAAGCCCCTGCAAGATGAAAACGTCAACACGAAAGAGAAACTACGAAGAGAGGCGGTTAGAAAGCAAGGTTTTCCTTCTGACTGAAGAAGAAGAAACATCCGAGAGTCTTTACAGCCCTCTTGAAAAACCGCTAACATTGACTCTGATTGCGAAAGCTCAACCAAAAAAATCCATAACAATTAAAAGGAAGATGAGACTAATATCAACATCCTCATCTGAAAATGAAAATGTACAAAATGTGGCAAGCAATGGAATGAAGTCCATACCAGAAAAAGACAATAAAGACGAACAATTGACAGACACGGATTAAGATGATGACATGGACCAGGAACTGGACCAGGACAAAGAACAGGAAAATGTCACAAAATGGATGAAGTAGAAAATGAGAAAGATGAAAATGGCGATAGAATCTTAACAGGAATTGGCAACATAAATGGAGATAGAAAATGGAGCAATATGACTATTGAAACAAATAAATGAGACGGACACTTCATGAATAGAGGAAACAGCAGGATAAAATACTGAAATAAATGATTAATGAAGATAATATAATTTCGTAAATAAACGAACTATTAATATAAAATAGGAAATGACAGATATGGCCACCTGGGCAGAAAACAAAAATGGAGGGACGAAACTTCCAAATAGCATCAATAAGCATTAATGGGATAAATAAAAACAAAATTGGGAAATTATGTAAAGAAAAATAAACGATATAATATTTATACAAGTAAATCAAAATAGTTTTACATATGAACTAAAAGCATATTCAGAGGACAAATTAGTTTCAGTGTTAATTTTAAAAAATATAAATCCAGTGATGTTAAAGGAGGAGATCGCAATTTTAATAAAAATATAAAAGAGAGCTTAACTGGGAACAAAATAAAAAAACCCTTCATTGTGGAAAGATTATTGCATATAATAAAATCCAATTCAATACAATAAATGTGTATTATAAGAACAAAAAAAATCCCAGGATTTATCGAAAAACTATACAAATTTAAAAGAATATTAAATGGAAAATTTAATTATTAGGGAAGATTTTAATTGGGTTGGAGTGAATGTAGACAGGATAGGAAATGTAACACAAAATGACTTAATTTTTAGAAATGAAATAACATCCTTTTTAAAAAAGCATAATCTATATGACTTTTGGGGAATATTAGACATATTATGGACATAATACACATGTGAATATAAACAAGGACGAGCGAGTAGATTAGACAAATTTTACGGGAAAATTATTCAAGTGAAATATATAAAGAGGCAGATGTAACAAATATTAAGATTTCGGATCATAGACTAATATAAATTAAAATTATGATAAAAAAGGACGAAATGGGGAAAGGGAAAGTGTAAATTTAACAACAAACTTATGGAGGACAAATAATTCAAAAAGGAAATAAAAAATAATAACAAAATAAAGACTAAGGAAAATAAAGACCTAATAATTTAATGGACTAACCTAAAATATAGATATAAACAAAAGCGATATAGTTTGCAAAAGATGTAAAAGAGGTAGAAAACAAAAAGGACAAGGAGGAGATAATCATACAATCGAGTAAAGACAATGTAAAATAAATAGAAATACAATTAAAAGATAAATTAGAGGAAATATTAGACGAAGAAAATTGCGGGAATGAAATCATGGCTGGGAAATTTTCGGAACTATACAAAAAGTAGGGATTATAATAAAGGAAGAAAATAAGGAAGGCAGGGGGAAAATATTTACAGACCCTAAAAACATCAAACAATGAGCAAATAACGGATGAAGGAGAAATTGCATGCAGTTAAAAATATTACAGTGTGGTAAATAAATTACAAGGAATAATAAAGAAGAAATAGACGAATATCTAAATGATGCTAAATGTGAAAAAATCTCATCAGAACATAAAGACTTACGTGATGACTTAATATTCACAGACGAAATACTTAAAACAATAAATTCTCTGACCAAAGGGAAATCCGCAGGAACAAATGGACTCACGGTGGAATTTTTGCACCAATCATGGAGTCATTATACAATGATATTTTATTAAAAAATGATAAAATGTCTAACACAACGAGAATAAGTCTAATCACAATAATCTATTAAGGTAAAGGAAAAAGACAGCATTTAAAAAACTGGAGGCCCATCTCACTCCTAAACATTGACTACAAAATACTAGGTAAAATTTTAGCAAATAGGGTAAAAACACGTATAGGACAAATAAAAAATAAAGCAAATGGTATCTTTATCCAAAGTAATATTTTAGATATAAGAACAATAATCCGAATTTATGAACAAAGAGGCGCTATGGTGCTTCTAGACCAAGATAAAGTATTTGATATAATGGAACAGAACTATGTACAAAGTGTACTAGGGAAAGTTATTTTTGGAAATAATTTTCGAAAATGTATTGAAGACCTGTACAGAAACATAACCGCTAGAGTACAGCTAAATGGTGATAAGGTATCTTACCATCATTATTTGATTCTAAATTCCAAAAGAACATCAAATATATTCTAGCAAAATCCTTCTCAATATTCTGCTATTGCAGTCTCCACTTTATATTTCCAATTTTCGTTTTTAATAAAGCTAATTGACCCATAAAGTGTCAGTCCATACAAAACACAAGGGAACAGGTAACAATATTGCAAAATATATACTAAACACACATTGGACAATATAGAGATATCTGGCAATGATCACTCAAACGTTAGGAAGTGGAAAGGAAACCTGCAAAAGCATATTTACCTATGTAGAGGAGTAGAAGTCACATAAAAGTCAGATTTAGATCTGGTGAGGAACGTTTAAGAGACCTGGGAACGTTAATCTTTGTACAAGTACAAACCTATAATAATTCCATAAAAAAAGAAATTCCAATCCAAAAATATTGAAATAAAGTTTTGAACCAAATTCTTTAAACTTTGTTTTGAAGAACCCACAACCACAGAATCAAGGGTAAACATGAAATTAGAGAACCCTTTACAAACCTTTTCGACTAATGAAGGGACCCCCTAAAAAGGTTAATAGCTAAAAGCCTGGGAAAGGTCCTCATATCAACAAATATTTACTAAGGCAAACTCTTCCCCACCAAAGCCATAAATCTAAAATATAAAAGTGCACAATTAATTAAATACATTGATAATGTATTAATTAAAAATGACCCCACCCAAAATGTAGGTAGATAATGTTTTAAAAAATGTTTAAATCCCTGTCGATCTACATCAAAAATCTGTCTGTTTGTCACGTTCTTTGTCAGCTTTACCGCATCATTTGCGTACGGACTATTTTCACCTTTGCCTACAACCATGAGAATTTAACTGAGAGTAAGTGGTCAATTTTTTAAAGATCAAAAGAGATACTTCCTAGCCTTGTGTACTAAAAAGTTCAAATTATTGTCGAGCCCTTCAATAAGCTGCCTCTTTCCAGCGACAATTAGGCACGAAATATTTTTAGCTTGAATTTCAGCAGTGTAGCATTAGAACTCGCAACTCAAAACACTTTTGCTGCAATAACCGGGACTTGAATGGATTGTGAATGACTACGATGAGTGTATTAGTTATACACAGATATAACACATTTATCGATACTTAGTGTGGAATACATTCACAAATCAACGATTATATGTTTTGAAAATTGACTTTGAGTAACTTTTATCGACTTGAATTGAACTGTTCATGGACAGACTCAGTAATTCACCGAGTATAAAACTTTCAGATTTTGTACTTGTTTAGATTGCAACAGTTTGTCTTCATGGATATCACTGTGACTGATTAGAGCCTTGTGGGGTCTGTAACAACAAAGGCAAGCGAATGTGCAGGAAGAAGTCCCTCAGATGAGAAGGAAAGTCCATCACGAGAAAACCCCCACAAAACGACACACAAAGATATTAAAACGAATAGAAAGATATTAATATCCGTGTGTCATAGTGCCTGTCACTGTATATGTGTGTGTGTCGTTGCGTATCATTGTGTGTGCATGTATTTCTTTGTGTGTTCTTGCATGGAGAAAGTCCCCCAAAGTTAAACAAAAACCAGCACGGAAACAGAATCATACAGAAATAGTGCAAATAATTGAACTGGTATGATCTCCGTGTGTCATGTTGCCTGTATTTGTAAGTCTGTGTGCATTTTTTGCATCTCTTTTTTGGTAGTTGCATAACTTTGTGTGTCCTTACGTGTCTTTGTGTCTTTATGGATCTTTGCATGTCTTCATGTGTCTTTGCATGTCTTTGCTTGTATTTGTCTTTACATATCTTTGTAACGTTTCTTTCGTTTCCTGTAACAGCCTCACTCTGCTATATATGTATATATATATATATATATATATATATATATATATATATATATATATATATCTATATATATAGATATATATATATCTAACAGAGGATATTAAGTATATATGTGGAATTTAGTGAAAATGCAGTTGAGCATGTCATTTCATAAAAAAACATATTACACACGATAAAATAATGTTATTTATCGAAACGAGTAACGTGTGCATTAAGTGCACAGATACGTCACAAACATATCCGCATTTCTTAATTTCAGTTAGGGGAAAATGCAGATTCGAATAAGTTACCTATGCATCTTTGACAACGGTATGGTCTATTTTATTAATGCTTTCAAAGAAATGATAATATCGTCCTGAAAGAAAAGTAGCAAGAAGATAAGTGGCATCATGCTGTTCCTTAACCAATAAAATAATCAAAAAGAAGCTTTGCATTAAAGTGCTGATGGCTCTTATTACAATATTGCAGAAATCTACTTGAGGTGTATGAGATACCTCTAAATCGATTTAAACATTGATTGGTGTTTTGTATATATTGCGAGACGAAATGCTTATAAAGCAACGAGATACAAACAGTATTAAATGTATATATTTATGCTTGTCAGATCTTTGTGCAACTATTCCATTCTAAACATTGCCCTAATGTCCCGTTTTTTTGCACATATTGATCAAGGATGTTACCAATGTCGACGTCGTCGTTACCATCGTCAATAGGAAAATAAGAAAAAGTAGTCGGAACAGCACTTGAAAAAGAGGCTACAAACCTCACTAGCAATAGGATTTTCATACAGGATCGCTTCAATCGTATTGAGAGCAAACTTGATTAGAATTCCAAAAAAGCACACAAGCAGTAGTAGCTATGAAAGCACTGTACGAAACCTGACACAATGCTGCAAATGAACATAGATAACGATGTTGGCAGTAGCTTGTATCTGAAATATAGTATTAGTTTGTTTCTGGATATTATTATAGAGCGTGTACCGATATTTATGAGTTATAGCACATACTTTTCTAAAGACTTGCATTAGAGTTATACATAAGTGAATCTATCTGATTTAGCATCTGATCAGTGTAGTCTAGTTTCACAGAGAACAACAGAGAAAACAACTTAACCAAGTCATTGGTGGTATAATGCTTTTGACATGAACCAAGTCTAATTTGGATCAGTCAAAAGGTATTGATTATAGTGATCCTCTTTTGAATACTCATTCTCTTTTATCTGATCAGGGTGATAAACGACAATAATTTATCGTCAAAGAGGAGAGTGATCATGAGATCTTATGTTTGTTTAAAGGGGCCGTTAGTAAAACTGAAGCAACTACAGTACCTGCCTGTTATGTCATTAAGATGGGGTTCTTATGAAACAATGGAGACCTCTAAAGGTACCTGCTAATTATCAGTTTGTGGTTCCGAAATCTTGCAGACTGGAAACACTTAGTTTGGTCAATGAAACTCCTATGGCCGGTCATTTATGAATAAATAAAATGTATCAGAAGATCTTGACTCACATCTATTGGCCAAAACTCAACAGTGATGTTTGAAGTTATGTAGATCTTGTTATGCGTGTCAAATTGTAGGAGAACCAGATCAAAAGATACTTAAAGCTCATCTGCATTCAATGCTCGCACTTCACGAACCATTCAGTAGACTGTGTAGATCCCTTACCAAAGATCACGTCAGTTAGTCAATATTTGTTGACCATAATGTGTGCGTCAACATGTTTTCCAGAAGTAATTACTTTGACGAATTTTGCTCAGTTTTGATCTTCTCAAATTTGGCCTGTCTTGTCAAAGGTCAAATTTTAAGTCTGGAATGTTCCAGCTTGTTACACTTGAACTTAGCATTCAACAGTTCAAGTCAAAAGTGAAAATATGGTTTCACCAAATTTTACTAGAGAGAATTTTTGAGTCCGGTAATAGAGTCCATTATCTCTTGCTCAGTCTGCATCATTTCTTCAATTAAGATTTTATTGCCTTATAAAGCAAAGAAGAAAGTAAATGAGTTAAATTATAATATTGGTACTCTGGTCTAAGTAAATTAATTTAGTACCATCATTTTAAAAAGAAATAGCCAAGTAAATAATGCATTTTATTTATTTGTCCCAGTTCCAACAGCTGAGGATTTGAATGAAGGAATTCAGTTGGATTCGACTAATCTTGGAACAAGCAGTCTTCGGAATTCGGACATTATGGAAAATCTAGACCGGAAACTTTCTCATTTACAAAATCAGGAAACAATGAACTTAAACAATTATTGAATAAATATGAGCAACTGTTTCCAGACGTGCCTACAATGACAAACGAAATATTTCACGACGTTTAAATAGTAGATTCAAAACTCATGAAACAACACCCATACAAGATAAATTATTTTATACGGTAACATATGAAAAATGAGATTCAATATCTAATGGAAAATGATTTTATGGAGCTCAGTAAAAGTGATTGGAGTTATCAGTGTATCTTTGAAATGAACCCGGATAAAACTTTCCGAATGTGCACGGATTATAGGAAGGTAAACAGGGTAACAAAATACTCGTTTCCAGTACCAATTGCTCTAAGTCCGGTGTCAGGTTTATACAAGAATTAATAGTTAGAAAATATGTAAGCAGCTTAACGTTTCTTGATTTAGAGCTTCTAGATCCACTTTCTTGTATTTGAAGGTTACAAATATTCCATATTAGACTGTCATTAATTTCTTGTATATATGGGTTAGAAATATTCAATATTAGACTGTCATCTCTCTCTCTCTCTCTCTCTCTCTCTCTCTCTCTCTCTCTCTATATATATATATATATATATATATATATATATATATATATATATATATATATATATATATATATATATATATATATATATATATAAAGAATACAAATCATATGGCGAATAACAACCCTCTCAAGCGTACTGGATCCACCAAGGGATCACGTTTGTCAGGGATTAATTAAAATAGATGCAATAAACTGACGACGTACAGTACGAAACTAGTAACTAACTAGCCTAAGCGCTTTCGACTCTTAATGAGTCTTTTTGTTTGTCGTAACTATGTTTTGTATTTGCCTTTGAAAAAGACTCATTAAGAGTCGAAAGCGCTTAGGCTAGTTAGTTACTAGTTTCGTACTGTTCGTCGTCAGTTTATTGCATCTATATATATATATATATATATATATATATATATATATATATATATATATATATATATATATATATATATTCCATATTAAACTGTCATAAGTGTCTTGTAAATGGTGGTTACAAATATTGAATATTAGACTGCCATGACTAATACAATTGTATACAATATATAATAGTATCAAAAACCATTACGCTTAGAGACTTAATACTGTACTATAGTCATAAACTGATTATTTACGTTGTGTAATTTCAAGAAGCGATCCCTGAAGGAAACAACATACAAATGATTTAAGGTATTAAGGAATACGGATGTGTAGAGGTGATATGACAACAGAGAATAACAACAAAAGAAAATAAGTGAGAAGGTAATAAACTCTTCTGTACAATAAATAGACGATACATTTATATCATCAATGATTGTTTTAATTTAATAGCTTTTTCATGATGCAGTTACTTGTAAATGCATGCTGGCGTGAATGAATGAATAAATGAAAAGTATGAATGTATGATTGAATGTATAAACGAACGAACGAACGAATGAATGAATGAGATGAGAAAATGCCCATAGAAGCGATATGTAAAATATGGATCTTATTAAACACAGCGCATTAGGGAGACAATTGATGTTACCTCTCTTCAGAATGGGTTTGAAGTCTAAGTCAACATTAGAACACTCTAATTACGTGATAGAGTTGAATCAAGGCGTGAGGCTATCAGAGAAAAGCAGTTTTGTACGTGATAGAGTTGAATCAAGGCGTGAGGCTATCAGAGAAAATCTGTTTTGTACGTGATAGAGTTGAATCAAGGCGTGAGGCTATCAGAGAAAGGCTGTTTTATACGTGATAGAGTTGAATCAAGGCGTGAGGCTATTAGAGAAAAGCTGTTTTGTACGTGATAGAGTTGAATCAAGGCGTGAGGCTATCAGAGACAAACTGTTTTGTACGTGATAGAGTTGAATAAAGGCCTGAGACTATCAGAGAAAAACTGTTTTGTACGTGATAGAGTTGAATCAAGGCCTGAGACTATCAGAGAAAACCTGTTTTGTACGTGATAGAGTTGAATCAAGGCGTGAGACTATCAGAGAAAAACTGTTTTGTACGTGATAGAGTTGAATCAAGGCGTGAGGCTATCAGAGAAAAGCTGCTTTGTAAGTGATAGAGTTGAATCGAGGCGTGAGGCTATCAGAGAAAAGCTGCCTTGTACGTGATAGAGTTGAATCAAGGCGTGAGGCTATCAGAGAAAAGCAGTTTTGTACGTGATAGAGTTGAATCAAGGCGTGAGGCTATCAGAGGAAATCTGTTTTGTACGTGATAGAGTTGAATCAAGGCGTGAGGCTATCAGAAAAAAGCTGTTTTGTACGTGATAGAGTTGAATCAAGACGTGAGGCTATCAGAGAAAATTGTTTTGTACGTGATAGAGTTGAATCAAAGCGTGAGGCTATCATAAAAAAGCTGTTTTGTATGTGATAAAGTTGAATCAAGGCGTGAGGCTATCAGAGAAAAGCTGCATTGTACGTGATAGAGTTGAATCAAGGCGTGAGGCTATCAGAGAAAAGCTGTTTTGGACATACTTTCACTTAGATCTAAAAGTCTCCCCTCTCTTCTCTAACCTAACTCTCGTCATGTCCTTGTGGTTGTCAAAACCGCAATGACAGCCTACAGTACAACGAGAAATATAGCATATTACTGTTTCCAAGATTGAATTCCGTTATATTTCCAATTAAAGTATTTTGTCATGAAAAATGTGGGTTTTAAGCATTTTGTAGCTCAATTCTTGTTTAATTCATATCTGCTAGTCAAGACAAAATATCAAACTATGATTGGTTATTAGTCAGAGGCTTCAAACTGTTGAAAAAAATGTTTCTTAATATCTAATAATTGTTTATAAAGACTATGGTGAATGTAAAAATGAAATAATGGGGAAAATCATAATCACAGATTAATTAACTTGTATATTTTATAATCAACATTTTGAAGCTATCTTTGTCATGCAGCTATGTCAATTAAGCTAAAGGTGACACGTGTATTCTCTACTACTTTTCCAGCGACCATCCACGTCCTAAGCGGACGCTCTAACCACTAGGCCACTGGAGAGCTCCCATACAAACAGTAGATATTGTCCAATATTGTAATTTTAAACGTTTGTATCTTTGTGCTGCAGATCTATGCATATCATTGCGTCTTATTACTTCTTACAACAATTACAATACTAAATATTTTATTAATATAAGCATTATAGTATATAACGTGTCTGCCGTGTTTGCATGGTTTTGCTTTTGTTACCCCTTTTGTCAGTAGTATCGTTATTATTTGAGTTCATTGATGGTCAGTATAAAATGAGAGAAATTAATGAATTTTATATTTAGTAAAAATAATCATTCATTGATCATAGGAAATTGCAAGTAAAGTTATAAAACGACTTTGCTTTGCGGACTTTTCTTGTTTAAGTTTTAACTATATGTATGTAACAGAATTGCATTCAATATGAACTATCTGCGTCAGCATTAAATGCGATAAAATGTGTTACGAACAATGATGAGAAGATATCAGTGTCTTCAAAAAATGTATTATTGAATATTTAACGTAAACAACGTTGAGTAGAAATAGATATTTAATAATGAACGATCCATGGATGGAAAATAATTCCATTTCTTATACATTTATTTTATAAATTTTGCATCAACAGTAAATACTGTCTAGTGTTGCAAGTGTGTAACATATTTACTCCGTTTCCACCATGCTTTACGTGTCGCTGCCTGTTTTTGCAATGTCTTTTTTATATCTTAGCGCGTGTTTGCGGTGTTTACAAAATTGTTTGTATATCACTATTATTGTCGTTGCTCTGGTGTTATCGCCATTTTTCAGTACATCATAACCTCTACATAACGGCCAATATATATCGTGGAGAAAGAATTCCAAAATAATCCCGGGAAGAAGAGGAGCACTAACAGAGTGAGAGAAAAAGAACAAGCCCTATTG
Source organism: Potamilus streckersoni (assembly GCA_016746295.1). NCBI lineage: Eukaryota > Metazoa > Mollusca > Bivalvia > Unionida > Unionidae > Potamilus > Potamilus streckersoni. The sequence goes on along the minus strand of JAEAOA010000768.1, from coordinate 2,179,790 downwards.
GCAGTAGAATTAGATTTCTGTATATAACTTGCATCACTGGTATTTATGAAAGCTGCATTTAAATCACATGGAAAGAGTATACATACTGTTACGATGATGCAGGTTCTTGTATGTTACTTGGAGTAAGTCCAGTTTCATCAGGCCCATTTTTTTTCTTTCGTACTTCCCAGATTTGCATGTCTTGTCTTCTTTATGCAATGGTGTGCGTGTGTGTGGATATGTGTGTGTGTGTGTGTGTGTGTGTGTGAGAGAGAGAGAGAGAGAGAGAGAGAGAGAGAGAGAGAGAGAGAGAGAGAGAGAGAGAGAGAGAGAGAGGATATCGATGAAATTGAAGACCATGTCTGATCGCGTTCTGCAAATGTATTTTTCAAAGTTTTTTAAGTGTTACACAGTGTAAATGATTTAATAAAGGTTAATACAATAGAGAAAAAGTGGAGAAAATTCTGACATTTTTTCTTTAGTCACTTTGATTTAACTTTAACCATCATTCATACGTCCAGAGACATCTTCGTAAGACAACAAGCAATTATCCTCTACGTTTTTTCGTGGATTTTCTCGTGATGGTCCAGAGAGAGAGAGAGAGAGAGAGAGAGAGAGAGAGAGAGAGAGAGAGAGAGAGAGAGAGAGAGAGAGAGAGAGAGAGAGAGAGAGAGAGAGAGAGAGAGAGAGAGAGAGAGAGAGAGAGAGAGAGAGAGAGAGAGAGAGAGAGAGAGAGAGAGCTGTTGGAATTTTCATATTTAATTAATAATAATCGTTTTTTTAACATTATAAGAAGATTAAGAAACAACAACAATAAAGCATTAAATGCATTACAGTATACGAGTCTCGTAGCCAAGAAATTTGCCGTTTGGTGTCAACAGGCTATTGTAACTTTGTATCATTAATTAAATAAGCAGGGTAATTGTGTTCATACTGTCATATTCTTGTACTTTACTTTTCTTAGTGTAAGTTCATTTGCAAGGTTTTCGTCCAGCTCAAATTCTCGTTCTCTCTTACTCCTGATTTCTTCACATTTTGTCCCTTATCATGACGAGGGCGATAGAGAAAAGCAAGGTTGGCGAAATTGTTTACTTTATTAAATTTATTTATAAAACGGGATTATTATTATTTTTATCATTATTTTCATAGGTCTAATAATTCATGATTGTAATTTCATCATTGATTTCTACGCTTTGACTCGACAGCACACATAATCAAACATGTTTATATATGCGTATTATTATTAATATAATCAAGCATGTTTATATATGCGTATTATTATCGCGCCAATTTGATACAATAATACTATTGGCATATTAAATTGCTTTTTACCAACACTTTAAAAGTCATATATAGATATTATGTTCATCTATTGGTTTTGATGACGACCACACTTCAATATTTTGTTGTCAGCTGTCAAGCGGTGTGTACGGAGATAACTACATAGGTCAGTTTTGAAATTTGGTCACTGAAGTCTCTCCTGCATATGGGGCACACAAGGGTTGGTATAGGAGTAGACGTGTTGGTAGCTCTCGCCTTTCGACTGGCATGTTGACACTGCGCCTGAGCAATTTTCTCCTGTTTTGCTTCGTGGGTGCCAGATGTGATCTTGCTACGCACAGAGGGACGGATTTGCGCAAGAGTCTCATATGAGTCACTGTTGTTATGCGAGGTTTTCAAGGACACCTTCAGTGTGTCCTTGAAGCACTTCCTCTGTCCTCCATAAGCACACATTCCCTCGCAGAGTTCGTGACAAAGCAGATCTTTTGAAATCCTCGCCTTAGGCATATAGACAATGTGTCCTGCCCAACTAACTTGGGCCAACTATAGCAACGTTAATAGAGATGCATTGTCGCCTTTCTTGCGAACCTCAGTATCCGGAAGTTTGTCCTTCTACCTCATCTGTATATCCTTTGTGAGACAGCGCATGTAAAATTGATTGAGATGTCGGGAATATATGGATTCATCTCTAATGGATGATGGGCAGTTGAGAACGTCAATGTAGTGCTTGATACATCCCTCCAGGATTTGAGCCTTGTCAGTAATCAGTTGTCCAATTTACACAAATGATGAGGACTAAAAGGACAGTGGCCATAAGCAGCATTGAGGATTTGTAGAAGTGCGTTGAGGCGATTCTAACTGTATAAGCCAGAATAGCAACTGCTTTACTGCTCTGCTTTGCCAGGATTCTTGCATCTTGCTAAACCTGGAGGGAACTATCTTGAGGCCATGAAGGGTTCTTCAGATGGGTTCAACGTACGCGGTGATTTCTGAGATATCTTTATCTCCTGATCATTATATCAAATCAGTCCTGGTTCTTGCGTGCAGTATGTTCCAGATGTAAGAGGGCAGCGGAGTCGACAGTGTCTAAAGGAAGCCTATTCCTCTTCTGTATTTGGCCGGCAAATCAGTAGATCATTTAGTTTGCAATCCAGGATCCTTGAGATGCTTTCGGCGATTGAACTATTTTTCATCTTCGAGATAGTCTTCTGCCGTTCCAGAAGTCTCTGGCCTGGATGTGTAGACTGTGTTTCTTCAATAATCACCACACATAGTCTTCGTCGTCTCTTCCACATTGTCATAGGACTTGGGCTTGTGTGTTATATATTTGATGCTGTGACTTACGCTTGACTTGAATTAAAGTGAGGCAGAGTTGCTCACTTCGTCAGTCTCACTTTCATTCTGGCTTATCTGGATCCAATAGCAAGACAAGGTCGAGTAGGGAGCCCTGATTGGCCGAGTGGTCAAAAGCGGTGTCCGTTACGGATCACTGCCATCTCACCTCTGTATGCGTGGGTTCGAGTCTAAGATTCGGCCAATGTAGATATGTGACAAAGCTTTCCAGTAGCTTCTCGTGGGTCGGTGGTTCTTTCCGCGGATTTCCTCCACCATTAATACTGGCCGACATGTATAGCCTATCTTGTGCTGAAAAATGGCGTTAAACCCCAGAATAACAAGGTCGAGTCGACTGGAGATAAGTCTGGATGCATTGGTTGACCATGGCGTCTGCACTATTTTGCCATGCTCTACACGATCCATGACACATTGCTTTGTTCATATTTGTGCCTGTTGAACCAGCTGGCAGTTTTCCTCCACTCAGTCCGCCACATCCAGTCTTTCCAAGCTTAGGTTTAGCCCGCCTATCGTAGCGGTTTACTGGGTTTTGTTAATGTCGCATGCTAACAGGTTCTTGGAGTCAAGGCTGAAAGCTGAGTACCATATGGGAAGAAAAGGTGGATAAACTGTCCTCAGATGGACACTACATATCCTCCTACCAGATGTGCTTTCCCTATCTGACGCCTTAAAAGTTATCAGCGCCTCTGTTCATACAAGTTTTAATGACCTTTTGATATAATCAATTTTCCATACCATGGATAATTAAATCCAATTAGAAACAGAAAATTTAGTATATCCCTATTTATACATTCACATTAACAGTCTCTCTCGCCCAATCTCTATTCAGATACACAAATTAACAGTTACATTTGATATAGTTAATAATCCATAACCTCAATTATAAAATCTAATAATGAACAGAATAGGAACTGTTTATAAATACATATACCCATGCAAGCTAACAGTTACTTTTTAATGTAGTTAATTTTGCATGCCTTCAACTATAAAATCTAATAATAATTTTGACATCAAGATAGTTTGCCAAAGAAAAGTAAGTCTTGCTTTTCTTTTTCTCTCGCACGATAAGCCAATAAATTAGTCTTTACTAGCTGTTGTTTTCACTGTCAGTAATAACAAAAATATCCTATTGTATGTACTGGGTATCCAAATACGCATCCAAATATCTATCTCGTGTATTTCTAGTTTCATGAAAATACGTTAATCCAATCAAATTTGTATCATAATTCATGGCTATGTTTCGGTTTGCTGCTTTCGGCTAAGAACTCACAAGTTCAATAACTAATATAATTTTAATCTACGTTGAATAATTTTTCGCACTTTGTGAACCAGATATCAGGAGATCTTTGATACAAACCAGAAGATCCCGATACGGAGAATCCATATGGAAAAATAGGATTATTAATATTTCTATCGTTATGTTCTTACGTTAATAATTAGTAATTAGTGGAAATTCATCACTGATCGACAGAGTATAAAGAAGATATCCTGCTGTAGAAACATTGTGTATTCATGCGTTTAATGCGGTACTATGCGATCACAATTTGATACAACAATAGTAGTGGTATATGAAATAGTTTTTTTAACAACATATATAATTATATTATACACACATACCTACCAGCTTACAAAGTTTCTACAGAATGAGAATGAATACACACGAATTAATCGATAATATAATGTAGCTAATAATCAAATAATTGTTGTTTGTGCGCTTTATCTATGAGATTTCAACGGTGGAAAATATAAATATCACATATATGCATGATTAATATTTCCTAGTTGAAGCAACGTGAACTTCGAAATAGTGCAAAACCTTCCAGACTGACTAAATTAAATATTCAAAGGGGTACTATCTGTTGAAACAAAATGTTTCATTTTATCGGAAGTTAATTATGTGTGTATGAGAGAGAGAGAGAGAGAGAGAGAGAGAGAGAGAGAGAGAGAGAGAGAGAGAGAGAGAGAGAGAGAGAGAGAGAGAGAGAGAGAGAGAGAGAGAGAGAGAGAGAGAGAGAGAGAGAGAGAGAGAGAGTGTGCGTGCACGGATCTCAACAAAGGGTTTAGAAAGCAACAGATCACATTTAGGAAGGTCATAAAAGAGAAGTGCATTGGCAGTTGACTAGATTGACACTAGAAATACAATATTTATTTTTTTTCTAAAGATTGCATATCTCAACTTGAAATAAGATAATAACACAAGATAACAGCAAGGTATCTTTAATTCGATTCTATAATTACAGTACTATCAGTCACGTAACGCTTTTTTCCCTACGAATACCTGGAATCTGATCTTGCGTGAGCCGTTCCACCTTTCGGTTATTGCATTTTGAACTAGTCCGTTCCACCTTTCGGTTATTGCATTTTGAACTAGTTATATCCTGTCTACTGGGAAAAAGGGTCAGGACAGTGAGTCTATTTATGGTCAAAAAAAGCCTTTGGACTGGTTGTAAAATTTCTTTTCTTAAAGAACTTAATTTCCACACGACTGTGGGTCACGCTATTTTTGTGGTATATCGGGACGACCGCCTGAAATGTTTTTCCAGACATTGGTTTGGTTTAACGTTTTGCTTAATAAATAAAAAAAACAAACTTGTAGAGAGCATGGTGGAAATGACACACAGGTGTTGCTCAAGGGAATTAGTAATATAAAAGTCATGTGTCTAGCTCGTGCAGGGTTAAAAGTCATTTCGTGTAACTAACATTAGTTTGGCTCATTATAACAGTTACACCGATTTACTGACACTGAGAACACGGTTTCTATTCTCACCGGCTGTTCCTCGTGCAGAAACAAAGAGTTGTGATAGATGCATGTAAAATTGATAAAAGAAACAACAAACCTTTTTTCTTGTAATTTAACAATTTGCAAATGCATATGCCTTCGTTCGCACCGTTCATTAATCTTAAATTAGCGTCATAATCTTGTCTTGCAATTTCATTATTTTCACTTTTAGGGAAGCGAAATTGTATGACACAACTTATACGTTTTTCTTTGTGCTTTTCTCGCGTAATCATTCTTTGTTCTCTATCCTAATTTCAAATAACATTGCTGATCCAACCCTAAGGTTTATTGATGGATTATAAATATTTGCATTAAGTTAGTTATACATAATAAATTCATGTCATTAGGATAAATTTACAAGCGGTGTCCGTTATGGATCACTACCATCTTACCTCTGTCTGCGTGAGTTCGAGTCTAGGATTCGGCGAATGTGGATATGTATGAAAGCTTGCCAGTAGTTTCTCGTGGGTCGGTGGTTCTTTCCGGTGATTTCACGGTTTCTTCCTCTACCATTAATACTGGCCACCATGTATAGCCGATCGTGTGCTGAAAAAAGGCGTTAAGCCCCACAGCAGCAGCAGCAACAACAACAACAACAACAACAACCTTAACCTTGCATATAAAACCCTAAGGATTGTTGGTGGAGGATAAATATTTAAAGCAAATTAGATGTACATATTGGATCCATGTTATTAAGTGAATGTTACAAGTATCTAAAATCTTAAATGAATGTGAAATATTTTCAATTTGTCAAGATCAAAGAGATTCTTAATAATATTTCAAATGAATAGTTTAAGGATCCTATGACTAAGAAACAAAAACAAGGACATCTAGAGGTTATCTATCAATCAAACAACTCTGTGATACACCTATTATTTTCAAAAAGTTTAAAAAAATTACTATGCTGGAAAACAAAACAAACCGATTAAATTATTCTCTGTGATACATGAGGCGTTTGTAGGACATCTTATATGGCAAATAATTGTTATAAATAAAAAATAAAATTTCACTATTGCAAATATTGTTCAATTATTGCAGCTATTACATATTCCTTGTAACTGCATTCCATTTAAATGAAAACTAAACAATAATCTTAGTTCTAACGAAGGGCTGGAACGAATATTGGAAATGTTAGTGCCCTAGATTAAGAAATGGACAAGATGCACTAGCACAACAAGTTTTGGAGAAACCAACATTTTGTAAGTAGTAACTGATTCTCCTACGAACAATAAGTGTGGAGAGATAGAAGGAGCAGTAAGGAAAAACAAGTCTCCTGCCTCAAAGACTCTCCTCCTCCAATCATGTACAAATGCCCTACCCCAGAAACCCCACCTATCCCTATCCCTTTTCTCACCCCCTAAAAAATGTTCAATTAGATTTTTAAAAATCTATAGATATAATGAACAAAAGTAGACAAGGTGAAATAACTGAAATTCTTTCAGGTTTTATCGAGCATGAAGATATTACTAATGAGGATATTGATATATTTGACAGTTTTGACTACATTATGGTAGATAATTTAATTTCGTACGAAACATTTTGATAGATTAACAATTTTCTACACGTGTTTAATATGCCAAGTGAACTTCTTGTAAGATATTTGGTTGTCTTTTACTACAGAGAAACTGGATTATCTGAAATGTTTGCAGATATAGAAATTTTTCAAAGAGGTTATTGAAGTTTCCATGGAAGATCCCTAATCTTATATTAACCCAGCAGACATAGAGTTTATTTTTTAGCAAAAAGTTTAGATATTAGCGAATAAATAGTTGAGATTATTTATATATATATATATATATATATATATATATATATATATATATATATATATATATATATATATATATATGTATTTTTATGTATGTATATGTTTTTATATGTATGTATATGTATATATA